>JASPKZ010007636.1:490000-833959 GCA_030220185.1 Diploptera punctata
GTATTAAATTCCATTCTCCTCCCGAAAAAGAAGGCCTGCATTAAGTTGAGAGGACATGTGGTACAATAGGCAGCGATTTGACTTCGAGTGGAAATTTTAAAGCTGGCGGCCCCCTTTCTTTTTTGACAGGCGTAGACTATATGCTGTTAGAAGGGTTTCACATTGTCGTATTTCTTCCTCATTATAGCTCTTACACATACACAAAAACACATTTCTCCTACATTCATTTCAATACATAATGGAAGTATAAACTAACTCCCTTGTATTATCGAACCCGTAAGCTCATGGCCGCTCGGACATAAGCTCTCCATACATCCCTATCCTAAGCTAATATTTTCCCATCATCCCTTGTATAATCTATTTCCCTCAAATCATGGATAATGTTATTCAACCACCTCCTTTTTGGTCTACAAAATGGGCGTTCTCCCTCTGGTTTCCCTTCCAGAATCTTCCATGCACCTCTTTCATCAGCCATTCGTGCCACATGTCCTGCCCATCGCAGCCTATGAGACTTAACTGCTCTTATTATGTCTGGCTTCCTATACATATCGTGTAGCTCACTATTACGAGTTTCCTCCGTTCACCTGTCTATCTCTTTTTTTGGCCGAAAAATTTTCCTAAGAATTTTATTCTCAAATACTCGTAATCTTCCTTCCTCCCTTAAATTAAGAGTCCATGTTTCGCATCCATATAATATAACTGGGAGAATAACTGTTCTATATATTTTCAGTTTAAAGTTTTTTGAAAGAAGTTGGGACAAGAGTCCCTGTAAAGCGTAATAGCATGTATTTCCGGAATTGAGCCTATGTTTAATTTCCTTGTGCATCTCATTCCTATTTGAGTCTACTTCCCTCAAATTATGTTTAATGCTATTCTCCCACCTCATTCTTGATCTACCGACCAGGCATTTTCCTTCTGGTTTTTCATGCCCCTATTTCGTTCCTCATGCATGTCACATGACCTGCCCATCAATATCTACGTGACTTAACTGTTCGTACAATATTGTAGAATGCAGGCTTTCCCTTCCGAAAGTAATGGTATTAGAATATTTCGGGCTATAAGTCCGTGGTCGACAATTGGTGTTTTTTTTATCCAAACGTTTCTCCCTCCGTTTACGGAGGGCATCTTCAATAGTGAGTTCTTCTAGGTCAGGGCCGCCCAAAGTTTTTAATGGGCCGGGCCAATAACTGATTGTGCAATTGATCGCGTGCCGGAACATTAATATCGTTACTATTATTGCTGCTACTACTGCTTCTGTTGTTATTATTATTGTTATTATTATTGTTATTATTATTATTATTATTATTATTATTATTATTATTATTATTATTATTACAATAAAATTACATGATCATACAGAACAACGTTAAAACATTTCTGACACCATGCCTCAATTAAAATTGTAAAAAAAATTGCTACAAAAGTGAATAGGCCTATACTTACCTAATGAGAAGAGTGGAGCTGGCTTTTTAAAGTTAACAAACGATCGATGTCTGGTGTCTGCTGAGTAGTACCGATAAATAAGACGTCTTGGAGATGTTCGTCACTCAAGCTTGACCTCAATCGTTATTTTTGAATTTTCATTTGAGAAAATGTTTGTTCACACAGGTATGTTGAGGAAAACATGCAGATTAAACGTCGGGCGTGTTCCTTTAACCGTAAATATTATTCAGGTAGTAACTTGTAGAAAACTTTATGAGATCTGTAGGACCAAGAACTCCTTTCATTGCGTCATTACACTGTAAATCTATTACTTCAAATTGCAACATTGCGGGTGCTTTGTTAACATCTAAGGAAAATGGAGACCAAAACAAAGAAATGCCTGGTTCCATTTTATTGAAATATCAAATCTATTAGAAAAGTCTTTAATTCTTTCAATTACTTCCACAAAATAATCACTTCTGAAACACAATTCAGGATATTCATTTTGCAGAGCATTTACACTTGGAAAATGTACGCAGTTTTTCACAGACACGTGCCTTTTCAATAGCTTCAGTTTCAATTAGAAAGCTGTTATTACACAGTAAACTTGGTTGATTAATTTGTCTTTACCTTGTAAAATTATGTTCAAGTCATTGAAATGCTTTGCCATGTCGACAAGAAATGGTAGCACTTGCTGGTCCAGGATTAGTTAAACTTCCAACACTCTGAATCAACTTTGCGTATTTTGAAAGCATTTTCTCACTTTAACACTATTTTTACAACTATTACGTGCACATCCTACAGTTTAATTGACAATACAACAAACGAAACAAGTAATGTTCAAAGTTTGGAGTGGGGAGAAAACGGTAATAAGGGATAAATCATCTCTACTACTTTGTCAAGAGATGCGGTGACACCTCAATCTCACTTTCCAGAGAGCTGAATTTCACACAGGGATGTCCAAACTAGATGTTACATTTTAAAATCTAAATTAAAAATATAAAATTAATTTGTTCATTTCAGTGCTTACGCGGGCCATACGAAAAGCCATGGCGGGCCGTAGTTTGGACGGATCTGTTCTAGGTCATGTTCCCAGGTCGAAAGCTATGATGTGTACACTCATATTGTAGGCATATCTGGTTTCCCATAAAGATCATGTAGCTCATTGTTATGAGGTCTTCTTCATTCGCCGGTCTGTTCATCTCTCTTTAGTCCAAAAATGTTCCTAAGAACTCAATTCTCAAACACTCGTAATCTTTTTTCCTCAAGTATACGTGGCGTATTAACATGACGTCGAAGTTGGGCGTAAATTTAGAATAGACTATATTAAGGGGACCGACTGGTGAATTTCAATTATTTAGTTTTCATTTGATTGTCTTGAAATTTTTATCACATATATTATGTGCTTATATAAACTATTCTGTGAAGTGTGGTGTTTATAAACACAATAGTTTCAGGATTATGATTTTTTAAATCTATTTTTTTAATATTTTCCAAAAAATTCCCCTTACGATATTTTCTTTAATATTTTCTGATGAAATTAGAGATTCACGGTCTTTATGATTCCGCTAGACACATTTGCTTTGCAAAAAAACATTATGGGAGGATACTGCTTATTTTTAATTTTCTGAAAAAAAAATATGATCACACTCATTATTTTTTCCATCTCAATTTAAAATAACACGTGTGTCTTAGACTAGTAACTACATAGCAAATTTGAATTAGTATATATTGGAGAGTATAAACACAACATTTCACTTTCATAGCATAAAAATTGCATCGTAAGGAGCATTTTGTTTTGGAAAATGTCAAAAAAAGTGGAAACGGAAAAAATAAAACGCATATTAAAGTTTAAGTAGTGAGGCTGACCACACGTGCAAAGGTATTTAAACTCTTACGTCACGGACTCAATTTTGCTCCTACAATAAAACATTTGTACATGAAAATGATCCTAAAGAACCAGAGTTATTAAAAAAGTAAATAAATAAAATATTTTTTGTGATTTTTTCAACATTTTCACCAATCGTTCCCATTGAAACCACATTGGCCTATGGGGGAGTGCGGAACCCGAAGTAATGCGGCGAAACAGTCACATTTAAAAACATGTATCATAATCGTAAATCAGTACTTGAGTCTGTTAGTAATGCATTTAGCTATTGGTGGGATAATAGCCATCGTGGATCTGAAGTGTTCCGCGCCGTAGCCGAGCGGTTAAGGTAGGAAGCCTTGGCGCAGAGCTACGGGACTTGCGCTGGTTCGAGTCTCCATGGGGGAAGAAATTTTCTCATGGTATTTCGGTCAGTATGGGACCGGTGCCCACCCAGCATCGTGAGGCAATTGGGTAGCTACAATAAGTAGCGGCTCCAGGTTGAGGAACCAGCTATAAGGGCTGGGGGACTCGACATGCTAACCACATGTCACCCCTACACTGGCTGTTGATCATCTACCACTGTGATTGACACATGTGGATGTGAAGGGCCAGCAGCCGGCTGGTAAAAGGGCAACCGCTGAAAAGTGGAAAGACCCTCAATCAGAAATCGGATCTGAAGTGCGTGGATTAATACTCGATCAATTTTGATTGATTTTGTGAAGGCTTAAAATCTCTCGAAGGACTTCTAAATGCCTATAACACTAATTGTTAAAAAATCACATAAAGAGCAAATTTTCTCTAAATTTATTCATAATATAAAGATGAAATTTTATAGGTAATTTTATGAACAAATTACAAATAAATTTAACATATAAAACGCCGCTGCAGTCGTTGATGGCTTTGGCTTCATTCACAATCTTCCTCCATTGATCTGGATCTTGTGTTTTTGTCATCCGTTCTTCCACATTTTTAAAAATATTTTATTCTACGTCCTGAAGCCGTATTTTCAGGAATTTTCCTCTACGACGAGCTGCAACAGTCTAATATATTTTTTTTACATTATCCTATCTTCCAAGCGGAAAACATAACCAAGCCAACCAAATCTCAGAGAGAATTAGTATTCTTACAAAACCTTCTGTACATAATATTATGTTTATTTAAAGAGTTTGTTCTTATCATCCAGATATTTTCCTCGTAGAGAGAGTCAGATATTGTTCTTACAATTTTCCTTTCAAATATTTTTAGAGCATTCTCATCAGATTGACCTATTGTCTATGTCTCGCATGTACTTAGGCACGCACGCACACACATACACACACACATACACAGGGAGATGTTTTTTCTCAATGCCACCAGATTGTCTTTTATGAAATTTCTGGCTTTCTCCCCTGCATTGACGAAATTATAATCCATTTCTTAGGTTGGGGCACCTGAAAGACAGAGTTACGTTACCCCGGTGATAAGACGGGTGATGAATGAAAATGAAGCACCAGCAGAGTTCTTAACCTAAACTTAATCCAATTTCCAGACCATGGACGACCATAGAAATAATTCCCTTGAAGAAAATAAACCTATGGTCTGACCGGGAATCGAATCCGGAACCTCATGAACTGTAATCAAAAATGCTGTTTAGTAATCCGTGGGGTTTGTCATATATATATAAATTCGTGATCTAGGGGCAGAGGCTGATTGGGATTTCCGGATCTTTGATCTTGTCGATAAATCCTGATGGAACTGATTTTTAACATTTGGGATGAATATCGGTGAAGTCCGGAGGGTCTAACTTAGCCAAATACACTCACCTCACCTAAGTTGGGGCTCCTCGGGACCTTCTTAAGATCTTTTAAGATGCTAAAGAGATAGTGGGTTGTGGAAAGAAACGGGAAGCTACCACACCTATATGTCCCTAGTAAAAGTGCAAACATGCCGACACAAAAAGGAAAAACTGAGTTTGAGGAACGAGTGAAGAATGCTGAGTTTGCAGTGAAATACCTGCTCTTGGGCAGAACACTATGTATATATATATATATATATGTGTGTGGGAGCACGCCGTAGCGTAGTGGTTAAGGCACTGAGCTACAAGCTGGAGAGTCGAGGGTTCAAGTCCCGTTAGGGTCAGGATTTTTAAACTGACCCAAACCCTCTGGCGGCACTATGGCCCTGGGGTCGACTCAGCCTCTAACGGAAATGAGTACTAGACGCTTCTTCTGGGGGTAAAGGCGGCCGTCACGCAGGGCTGACAACCCGGCTGACATAAAGTGCCGATTGTCTAGAAAAAGTGGGAGCCTTAACCTCCTACTACCCCAAGGGCCTCCGGGCCTCTTGTGGGATCACTTTACTTTATATATATATATATGGTATGATAAGAAAAATAAATGCCTGGACGGGATTCGAACCCTGATCTCTGAGTCTGTACCTCAGTGTGATATCCATTACACCACCAGGTGAATCCAATTCAAACATTTATTTTTTTTTTCTTATATATGTATTATAATAAATGTATAAGGAAAAATAAATAAATAAATGTTTGAATTGGATTCGCCTGGTGGTGTAATGGATATCACACTGAGGTACAGACTCAGAGATCCGGGTTGGAATCCCGTCCAGGCATTTATTTTTCTTATCATACCATATTAAGCTTGCATTGCTCAATGTTAAATATTTAATTATATATATATATATATATATATATAATGTATTTTGTAATTTTTTTGAAATGTGCATTTTTTACTGAATAAAGTAGTCGATCTGTCTTATAAATCTGTTTCCAGTAAAACGGCTGATCCATTAAAACCGAATGGACTGTATGAACGTAAAATATCGTGCAGTGTGTTATAACGTAAGGATATTGAGTTACAGTGTCAACCAGGAAATATTGACAGCATACATCTACTGACATTGTTAATAGGGCAATGTCACCGGGTCTGCTGATCTCGTGTTTACAACCGCTCTTTTGTACTTTGTTTGTGTGGTAAAAATGTGAACAAATAATTTTTGTTTTTTTACTGGTAATATTTTATCTGATTATGTTCAACAGCTGAAGTCATTAGCTTAGCAATTCAAAGCTGGACGTGAAAGAGCAGACTAATTTTGCTCGGAGGATTCTTATTTCAGGCAAGAGTTTATTTAATGTCGTAAATATACGTTACTGGAACAATAGCTGTACTTCCCTTTCGAAGGAAGCCATACTCAGGAATTTTATGTCCTGAAAAAACCGACTCATCCCGGGTTTAAATCTGCAATCCTCAGCGAATGGTAACCACTAGTTCACCGGGATCTACTTTGTTTTTCAAGAGAAAACAATTATTTTGATTTGTGGAGGTTCGCCATACAATTGCTGTAGATAACTAATAAGTTCTATTAGAGGAATTGGGTTGCTCCTTTTATTGAGGGGAAACTATGCAATTATTTTATAAAACACTATCCAAATTCCAGTGGTCAAATGGCGAAAATGTTGAAAATATAGCAAAATACATCATTTTTTGTTTATTTTCTTTTTAATAACTCTGATTAATTAGGACAATTTTCATGTAAACATTTTTATTGTATGAACAAAATTGAGTCCGTGACGTATTTTGTATTGTCTAAAAGGATCTTCTCCATAATGCATTCCCTAAAGCGACTTAACATTTTCTTCCTACAACTCTTAAAAGAATTTTAATCCAAACTTTAGTGATGCCGCATTTTGACTACTGTGACGTTCTATTAACTGACATAAGTGACGGATTGTCGGACAAACTGCAGCGTGTCCATAATATGTGTATCAGATTCATATTTAATGTTCGAAAATACGATCACATTTCTCCATTATTGTCATGGCTACATCTAAAAGAGAGAAGAAAATCGCACTGTCTAATTCTCCTATTTAAGATCCTACATACCTCGATTCCCAATTATTTATCATCCCGCTTCCAGTATCTATCCTCAAACCATAACTTAAACACAAGATCACAACATAGTCTCTTACTTAATATACCGCAACATAGGACATCACATCACTCCATGTCATATACCATCTCCACTTCTCGCAACTGGAATTCCCTACCACAAGAAATAAGGGGCTGCCGGACATTGGCATCTTTTAAAAGAAATCTAAATTTATATTTGCTCTAAACTCGACTTCATTATTATCCAGTGTAAGATATATATATATATATATATATATATTAATTGGTGTTTCCGTATAATGTATCATATTTATATTTATTATTATTATTATTATTATTATTATTATTATTACTATTATTATTATTATTATTATTATCGTATCATTATTGTTATTACCCTATAAAATGTTGTTTGTACATGACATTTACATTGCTACATTTATTGTATCTTTAACTGTTTAGCCTATAATTAGTATAGTGTATATCTATATTTGTCGAATATTTATTTGTATTTGTGCTGGTTGAGTGGAAGAGAGGGCCTTATGGCCTTAACTCTGCCAGAATAAATAAAGTATTATTATATGTTTTCCCTTTACAGAGATATAGGCGTTCTCCCCCTATAGGGAAGAATTTGAACCGTACTAATTTAGTTACACTTGTTTTCGTATAGATGTCATTTTTGAGTGGTACGTGGTCAGCGTTCCGCCTCATACTGACATCTAGGAAACCAAGGTTAGTACTAGGACGGGAAAATTCGGTAAATTTTGCTTAGAGGCCTTTTCATTCAGGCTTATGGATTTTTTACGAGCCTGAAAATCTTCAGACTCGGGACCCACGGCTTAAAATCCCTCCCGGAGGACTTGCTCCTTGGATTTTACCATCCTAAAAAAATCCATCGACCCCGGCCGGGTTTGAACCCGCGACCCTCGGGACCAGAGGCAAGGAGCATAACCACTAGTCCACCGCGCCGTCCGTGACGTAAGAGTTTAAATACCCTTGCACGTGTGATCGGCATTACTACTTATACTTTATTATGTGTTTTTTTTCTGTGTCAATCTTTTTACATTTTTCAAAATTTAAAATGCTCCTTACGATACAATTTTTGTGCTATCAAAATTACATTTTGTGGTTAGACTCCTCAATATATGCTAATTTAAATTTTCTATGCAGACTTTAGTTAAGGCCCAGATGGTAGAACAAGAATGAGGTGGGAGAATAACATTAACTATGATTTGAGGGAAGTAGATTATACAGAGGATGATTGGAAAATATTAGCTCAGAATAATAATAATAATAATAATAATAATAATAATAATAATAATAGCATTATTTTATAGGGATGAATGAAGAGCTTATGTCTGCGCTACCATGAACCTACGGGTTCAATAGTAGCAGTGAGTTAGTTAGATACTTTAATTAAGATGAATGCGTTCTTTTAAGTTGAGATGGAAATGCACGAGAGAAAATGGATAAAAGAAAATAACTAATAACTTATTTTTAATGAAAAATGAGCAGTATCTTCCCTTTATGATATTTTTGCATAGCAAATGTGTTTAGTTGAATCATAAAGACTCTGAATCTTAAATTTCACGAGAGAATATTTAAAAATGCATCGTAAGGAACATTTTTAGAAAATATTTAAAAAAAAATGATGCAAAAACTATAATTTTTAATCTACTCTTATTATAAACACCAAACTTCATAAAAACACTTCCATAGCACATAATGTGCGTGATAAAAAGTTCAAAACAATCAGTTGAAAAAATTGAAAATCACCATTCGGTCCCCTTAAAATATTTATGTAATGAAAAAAAATTGCATAGATAAGTTCAGTGCAACTTTGTACTCGCGTTTGTGCACTGAACTCGACAGTACTTTCCCCGTGTTTTTAGGTGAAACTAAATTATTTGAGAAATGAATAAATTTAAATATACAGGATGTAACTAAATTCCCATTACAGATTTTGAGGACGTGTATTGGAGACCAAGACGTTTACGTTTAGTATAGAAACTTGTGTCTGGAAACGCACCACTTTTTCGCTACACGCCAAGTACCATAACACACGTTCCCGCATTTTCGGCACCAAATACCCTGTGCATTCTCCCGACTTGGCCCTGCTAGACTACTACCTGTAGGGTCACATTAAATCCTTGATTCACGAGTCCCCCCTCTGACATCTGTGGAAGTCAACTAGTACTGGTTATAGTTGCGGCGGATGTCGCAGGACCAAGGGTTGGTGATCGTGTTTACAAGATCATGGTACAGAAGTATCGTATCTGTTTTGACGTCGATGGTAGTCATTTCGAGCTGCTCTTGTAAGTGAATCCTGACTACAAGCAGAATGGATCTTAGAGAGCAACATGTGTTGTGGTGCTTTTCCGAACATGAGTTCCTATGCTAAACATAACCATCTTGGTTCCCACTTCACATCCTGACAGTCTATAATGGGAATTCAATTAGGCTACAACCTGTATAACCTATGTTAAATAATGAGAAACAGGACAAAATTATGTCAATAACTATCCGGCATTATAGAGAAATTAAATATTTTATTATTATTTAATGTTTCTAATTATTTTTCATTTATTATTCTGAATTAGCGGAACCTGCGACTTTGTTCGCGTGGACAGAATCATTTAAAAAGTTTTTATATATAAACCAGACATACTTAATTTTTTAACAATTAACATTGTTCCCTATTAGGTTCGTCTTCCGGGCATATAGGCCGTGGTCCAGTCGTTCTTCTACTCGACGTTTCGTCTACTGCTGCGTTAGACATCATCAGGACATACTGCGTGCTCTCTGTGAACTCCTCAACATTCGGCTGCAGACTGTTGAGGAGTTCACAGAGAGCACGCAGTATCTCCTGATGATGTCTAACGCAGCAGTAGACGAAACGTCGAGTAGAAGAACGACTGGACCACGTCCTATATGCCCGGAAGACGAACCTAATAGGGATCAAGACGCCGGCCGTGAATGCCTACAGTTATACAATTAACATTGTATTTTTATAAATATCTTTTTAAACATCATTATCCGGCGTTGCCCGGGAATCTACTTGTCCCGATCTTCTGGACATCAGTGAGCTGAAAGACAATAATGGTTATTATGAGTTATCCGTAAAAGATAGACATATGCTAACTCAGACGTTTTTATACGATTTATTGAGATATTAAATTCTGTGTACATTGATTTTGTGTATTTGTTATGGTTTTTCGCAGCGTAAGCCGTTTGTGCGTCCAAAAAAGCAACTTTCTTAATGCACTGATTAACCTATTTTTTAGCTCCGACCCTGTAGTACGTAATACGTTTAATACACTAATTGTCCTAGAAATTTTATCTACATTATGGTGTAAACCCCATTCAAATCAGATAGTTTTCGAGTCCATAAAAGACACACAGACTCTCTCTCATTTTTATATGTAAATATTTAGGTAGGCCTAAGTTGTAATTGAGGAGCCAAAGGGATAGGTAGCCTTAAGGGTGCACAGGTTATTGACATGTATATGTACCACTAAAACTTGAGAAATTCCTGCCATGTCTAATGCATGCGGATCCTCGTTATGGCTCCTGGCAACATTCTATGGCTAAACATGAAGGGGCAAAAAGCGAATTCCTGACTCTATAGTTGGGGATTGTTAACTAAGGGAGACAATCCTGAGAGAAAATCCACTGTACTAGAGTGTAGAATAGGTTACGCATGGTGCTGACAACTCATCTTGTAAAAAAGAAAAAAACCTTGGTCACGAAACCTACACGAGAAACCAATGAGCCGGATGGAATTAATGTAAAAAGAGAGATGAGTTGAGAAGCATTGTCAAGGAAGCCAAAGCTGGGCTGGGAAATAAAAAAAAAGAGGAATGTTGTAATTTAGTAACTCAGGCTATCTCAAAATCATGGAGTAAATTAATTAGGGCATACTCCATGTAAACTTAAGATTATTTTATGAATGGAAAGTAAAGTAAAGAAAAAAATACAGTTTGGAATACTATGTGTCAGTATGAACAGTATTTATTTTATTAATGTCAATTTCAGAATACTGTTACTCGAATTATTTGACGACACAAAATAAATTTCATTTGAACAAATCCATAGCCCCCTATCTTTATATATAAAACAAGTGTTGAGTTTGTCTATCCTTTATGGACTTGAAAAACTACTTGACCATTTGAATGGGTTTTTTGCCGTCATTTAGAGATTTTTCTGGGACAATAAACATATATAACATATTGTCCTGCATACTATAGGGCCGCAGCTAAAAAGAAAATGACACAGGTGCAATAAAAATAGTAGCTTTTGAACGCTTAAATGGCTTACGCTGCCTGAACCGTAACAAAATTATAATGCGAAATTAATGTACATTGAATATTGGAATATCTGGAAAATCTACAAAAACGTCTACGACAGTATATGTCTATCTTTTGCGGATAACTCACAATATTTTTATTTATTTATTTACTTATTTAGACCAGTGTAGTTAAGGCCATGTGGCCTTCTCTTCCACCTTTCAGTACAAGCATACGTTACAGTCAAATACAAAAATCAGAATATTATTAGATACTAATGGCTTATTTGGCCAAACTGAACAATAGGCCCTAATTAAAGTAAGATCTAATAACACAATGCATCTTTACATTTAAATTAAGCTATAAAAATATATACACAAAAGAAGAACAGCTCCTATCTACTACACATGAAGAAATACAAGGGAAGTAATAAAATGTAACGATCTTGGTTGAAAATTCAATGTGTCATGGCCATACAACACGACAATGTCATGAAGCTCTTGGAAGCATATGGGGAGACGGTATTACCATACAGGACTGCTCGGACGCATCCGGCACACACTGTAATTGATCTGTACCATCGCTGGGAGTGGGAAGTGCTTTTCCATCTACCACATTCACTGGACTTAAGTCCCTGTGATTATTATTTGGTCCTTAGATGAAGGAACCACTTTGTGACATTCGATTCCAGACTATTTCCCTAGATTCTGCTGGCATTAAGACGGTCACTCAGAAACATCAACAGCACAGGAGCTGCTACAGCGATACTACGACTTCCACATCGCTGGCAACGAGTTGTAGACAAAGCTGGGTACTACATTGAAGGATTGTCGACGTTTCACAGGTCTGTCGCTTATATACTAGTAATAAATGAATAGTTGCCACTATTAAAGTTACAGCCTAAGTATATTAGTTATTATGGACTGAATTTACCTGACTGTACTCTCTGCAAGTATATACATCCATAGTAATTCTGCCCGAGGACAGGGCTTTCACTGCAATCATAGCATTTTCATGCCATGCTTTGCAGCTTTACTAGGGAATTACAGGAGTGTTAGCTTCCCGTTGCTTTCCACACCGGTGAACGATGATAATGATAAGGATGATGAGGATGGCCGGATGATTTTCGGGGACCGTTGGGCACTAAGCATCCTGACATTTGTCTTACAGGCGAGGAAAAACCCCGAAAAAATCTCACCCAGGAGCCTGTCCCGACCGGGAATCGATCCCGGGCCCTCTGCGTGACAAGGCAGCACGCTACCTCGAGACTACAGCGGTGGACTGCAAGTATATGTTAAATTGAAAATAAGTTGACAAGAATGCGGTGGGAGAATAACATCTATAATGATTTGTGGGAAGTAACTTATTCAGAGGATAATCGGAAAGCATTAGTTTAGGATAGGGATGGAGAGCTTATGTCGTCGCGGTCATGAACCTTCGGGTTCGATAGTGCCCAATAATTTTTGAAATTTTGGAAAATAGTTTCATTCTATTGAGTATAAAATGAAAGTATTTAAAATTAGTGATGGCAAATATTTTTGCACTAGACATCAAGTCAATTGGAGGGAGCGTATGACAGAAACAACAATTACCAATTCGATACACATACATGATTCTCGCGGAAGTAGAAACCCAGGAAGACCTACAAAAATATGGCGGGAACAAGTTTTGATTTGAGTTGGAACTGACCTTATGGTCCATACCGCAATATAGATGATATATTTTTCTATTCTATCGCAATAGCCCTTTTCCTTTGCCTATTTATACATTTTTATAAATTACTTATATTGTGAAGTGTTGTATTTAAGTGAGTTAATTAGTGAATATTAAAGATATGTGATGCACTAGGATGCTGTCACACCATCACAGGACAGATAACTTTAAATAAAATGAAAAGGATTAAATTAGTGTGGTGAATGGTGAAATGAAGTTTTCTGCATGGGAAAATGAGAGAAATCCTGAGAAAAACTTGCTCTGGCCCTAATTCGTTCACCATGAACCCCACACGGAATATCCGAGACGTAAACTCTGTACCAGAGGTGTAACTACTATTAATGCCTCAGCTAATCGGACGCGAATCTTGGAGAAATGCAGGGGCGAATTTTAGTGATGGTGAGTATAGTGACTGACTCCGACTGACTATGCCCCATTCGTAATGTAGAACAAGTGCCTTGTGACATCCACCAGTAAGAAACCTAATTCATAATGCTCCTCCAAACACGACAGCAGTCCGACTTAGAAATCTATAAACAAAGACATAATATCTCCAATTCATTACAACAAACCATCCCACTCAGACGAAAACACAACTGACTAAAAGTGACCATTCATATAAAATTATAATGCAATAGTTTAACAAAATCCAAAAAAGGAAAAAGAAACCATCTACATATTGAGTGGAAAAGAAACCATCTCCATAAAGGTGAAAGTAACACGAGTGCATTGTTACAATATTTAAGTTTCAAAAGTCTCGGATAAGCACTAATACAAAATATTAATCACTTAATCTCTAGATCCGTGGAGGGTGCGCCTGGTCTCATAAACTGTCTTCCTCTGGCATCAAACATCAACAATAGCATCTAACGTAAAACTCAAAACATGCATTGTTAATGCTCAATGACCGGATTTTTTGTTCCCCTGATCTACGGCTGATTATGGCCGGCGGATGGATCATCGATCTACCTTCAAACTATATATAATACATAGGTGAATAGGGCATTTAAGTCCCTAAAGCAACCGGAAGAGAGAGCCCTCGGGCACTGCTCGTTGATTCCACCTGGCAAACTTTAAACGCATTGGGCCAGGGGACAAGAGTGTGGGTACATAAAGTGTGGTTCAGCAATTCCAACCCCATATCTTTTCTTGTCCTCATTCGTTCCTCGTGGGAACATGGGTGCTTCTTAACCAAGCTTAATTCAGTTACGTTTATTTGCCTATAGATGTCAAGGAGTGATATGTGATTAGCATCGCTTCAATGAGACATCTAGCAGGCAACTAAGTTATTACTTGGATGGGTGAAGTTCGGTTAAAATTTGCACAGAGCCTATTTATTCAAGTTTGCGGTTCTTTAACGAGCCTGAAAATGTTCAGACTCGGGACCAATGGCTTATAATCCCTCCAGGAGGACTTGTCCCTTGGATATTTTCCATCCTAAAAATCCATCGAACATGGCCGGGTTTGAACCCACGTCCCTCCGAAGTACAGGCAAACAACATAACCACTAGCCCACTGCGGCCGATGAATGTAGTGGTAATTTTTGGGTTAATGGACTCTTTTCTTAGCACTATTCCATGTCGTTCGAAAAGCATTTCCATTATTTATTACATGCGTTTGGAAATTATTTATGGCAGTGCAGTTAATTTTATTGAAATTTATTTCCCAAGTCTAGAATTAGTAAAATAGGGCCTATACATTTTATTGAGAAGTTTTAGTTTAATACATCTGACTAACTAAATAACTCACTAGCACTATCGAACACGTTGATTCATGACCTCACGGACATAAGCTCTCCATACATCCTTATCCTGAGCTAACGTTCTCCAATCATCCCCTGTACATTTTTTATGGAATATTCCACAATACAGTGTTTCTCCTTCAACCCAAAGTGATTTGTCGCCAGAAGTTCTGTCTAAAGCATCTTCTTCCCTCAAATCTCTAGCTTCCATACTTATCTTCACTCCATCCATCCATCCATCCATCCATCCATCTCTAGGCCTGCCTCTTCCAGTTCTTCCATTAGCTTTCCAATTAAGGATCTTCTTTGGTATTCTTTCTTCTTCCATTCTTATGAGGTGTCCATACCATTTCAAACGTTCTTCTTCAATTTTTACTAATATTGTTTTTCAACTTGCATAATTTCCCTTATTGTGCTGCTTCTGACCTTATCCCTTCTTGAAATTCTTGTCGATCGCCTCCAAAAATCCATTTCTACTGCTAACAGCTTGTTGGTTTGTTTTATTCTTACTGTCCAGGTTTCGGACCCGTTATAATTAAATGCTTTGTAAACAGAACTTGAAGTGTAGTTTTTTTCGTTCTGTATATTATATCTCTATTCCAAAGCACTGAGTTCAACAAACCAATGATTCTTCTTCCATCAGTTATTCTTCTTTCAATTTCTGTAGTTGAATTCTCACTTTTATCTAAAATAGATCCTAAATATTTAACATTTTTAACATTACGTATTCTTCCGTTAGGATCTCGATGATGTACCTTACATATTAAGGAGATTAGGGATAGAATAAAAAAATGTGGATTACAGACAAATTATAATAAAACTGTATAATCTACTTTCCTCAAATCATGGATAGTGTTATTATTCTCCCACCTCATTCTTGTTCTACCAACTGGACGTTTTCCCACTGGTTTTCCTGCAAGAAGCTTCCATGCTCTTATTTCATTCCTCATTCATGCCACATGTCCTGCCCATCGCAGTCTACGAGAATTAACTGTTCTTCTTAATCAATACTTCTAAAATTCATAGTTAAACACCTTCGAGGATATGCAGAGTTATAATATTAAGACATTAATGTAGGTACCTGATGTATCAGTCACCCTCAACTAAATTAAATTTCTGTTTAAGAAACTTCGTCAAGTGATTAAAACAATGAAGGACTTTCAGAATCACGTTCCTTCTGCTGCATTCTATTTGAAAGGCCTTCATAATTTTCATCAATTGACGAACTTTCTTAAACAGAAATTTAATTTAGTTGAGGATGAGTGCTATTTTAATATTTTAACTCACGTAAGAAGAATGAGCAGAGCAAGAATACCACGTCTCTTAATTACCACGCCACCAGGAAAGAGATTATTGGGCAGACCCTTCAAACGTGAAGAATTGACGACCGTAACCTACCACTTGCGTCTATCACATGAAAGCAAGAAGATGAAGAAGATTAACTGTTCTTATTATATCTGACTTCCTATAAAGACCATGTTGTTCTAATTTTATATTTATTTAAGTTTTAACTGTAAATGTTTTACTACTTTTTAAATTATGGATGGGTTAGTGTTTTTGTAACGCATGAAGTCTCACAGACTGCGGTGAGCACGAATTGGGAATGAAAGTGGGACATGGAAGATTTTTGTTGGAAAACCAAAGGGAAAAAGTCCAGTTGGTAGACCAATAATGAAATGGGAAAATAACATTAACCACGTTTTGAGGGAAGTAGATTATACAGGGGATGATTGCAAAGCATTAGTTCAGGATAGGGATGTGCGAGGAGCTTATGTCCGTTCGGCCATGAACCTTCATTGCCAGTGAGTTAGTTACTTTGTTAGTTACCTAGTTAGTTATTTAGCTAGTTAGGGAGTTAGCTAGTCAATGAACTAGTTAGCTAGTTTGCCAGTGAGTTTATTAGCTACTTAGCGAGTTAGCTATTGAGTTAGCTAGTTAGCGAGTTAGCTAGTGAGTTAGTAGCTACTGAATTAGTTAGCTAGTTAGCCAGTGAGTTACTTAGCTAGTTAGCTAGCTAGCTAGTGAGTTAATTAGCTAGCTAGCTAGTTAGCTAGCTAACTAGTGAGTTAATTAGCTAGTTAGTGAGTTAGCTACTGAGTTAGTTAGCTAGATAGCGAATTAGCTATTGCGTTAATTAGCTAGATAGCGAATTAGCTATTGAGTTTGTTAGCTAGATAGCGAGTTAGCTAGTGAGTTAGTTAGCTAGATAGCGAGTTAGCTAGTGAGTTAGTTAGCTAGATAGCGAGTTAGCTAGTGAGTTAGTTAGCTAGATAGCGAGTTAGCTAGTGAGTTAGTTAGCTAGATAACGAGTTAGCTAGTGAGTTAGTTAGCTAGATAGCGAGTTAGCCAGTGAGTTACTTAGCTAGCTAGTGAGTTAATTAGCTAGTGAGTTAGCTATTGAGTTAGTTAGCTAGATAGCGAATTAGCTATTTAGTTAGTTAGCTAGATAACGAGTTAGCTATTGAGTTAGTTAGCTAGATAGCGAGTTAGCTAGATAGCGAGTTAGCTATTGAGTTAGTTACCTAGATAGCGAGTTAGCTATTGAGTTAGTTAGCTATTGAGTTAGTTAGCTATTGAGTTAGTTAGCTATTGAGTTAGTTAGCTATTGAGTTAGTTAGCTATTGAGTTAGTTAGCTATTGAGTTAGTTAGCTATTGAGTTAGTTGGCTAGATAGCGAGTTAGCTATTGAGTTAGTTGGCTAGATAGCGAGTTAGCTATTGAGTTAGTTGGCTAGATAGCGAGTTAGCTATTGAGTTAGTTGGCTAGAAAGCGAGTTAGCTATTGAGTTAGTTAGCTATTGAGTTAGTTGGCTAGATAGCGAGTTAGCTATTGAGTTAGTTAGCCAGATAGCGAGTTAGCTATTGAGTTAGTTGGCTAGAGAGCGAGTTAGCTATTGACTTAGTTGGCTAGAGAGTGAGTTAGCTATTGAGTTAGTTGGCTTGATAGCGAGTTAGCTATTGAGTTAGTTGGCTAGAGAGCGAGTTAGCTAGTGAGTTAGTTGGGTAGTTAGTGAGTTAGCCAGTGAGTTAGTTAGCTAGCTAGCTAGCTAGTGAGTTAATTAGCTAGTTAGCGAGTTAGCTATTGAGTTAGTTAGCTAGATAGAGAGTTAGCTATTGAGTTAGTTGGCTAGATAGCGAGTTAGCTAGTGAGTTAGTTGGCTAGATAGCAAGTTAGCTAGTGAGTTAGTTAGCTAGATATCCAATTAGCTGGTGAGTTAGTTAGCTAGTTAACGAATTAGTTAGCTAGTTAACGAATTAGTTAGCTAGTTAACGAATTAGTTAGCTAGTGAGTTAGTTAGCAAGTTAGCATTTGAGTCAGTTAGCTAGTTAGCCAGTGAGTTAGTTAGCTATTTAGCGAGTTAGCAATTGAGTTATTTAGCTAGATAGCGAGTTAGCTAGTGAGTTATTTAGCTAGTTAGCGGGTTATCTATTTAACTAGTTAGCGAGTAAGCTAGTGAGTTAGTTAGATAGTTAGCAAGTTAGATAGTGACTTAGTTAGCGAGTTAGTTAGATAGTTAGAGAGTTAGCTAGTGAGTTAGTTATCTAGTCACCGAGTTAGCTAGTGAGTTAGTTAGCTAGTCACTGAGCTAGGTAGTGAGTTTGTTAGCGAGTTAGCTAGTTATTTAGTGAGTTATGTGGTAAGCTAGTGAATTAATTAGCTAGCTAGTTATGTTACATTATAATTCGGAACTTTCTCTCCTTCAATAGTGTCGCTCAACAACCCCGAGCCAAATTTATTCCATGTCCGATGAGCTGTGGCACAAATATTACTTGCTTCAAGAACCGCATTATTTAACGAGAAATGAATATAAATATTTTAGTACTTATGGACTGAGTTAACCTGACTACAAGTCTATGTCAAATTGAAAATGAGTTACTCCTGTTTTAATTCCAGGACAGGACGTACTGTATCGCTATATCAGCTGGACTTGGATTGTCTCAAGGGGCCCGTGGAATATTGCACCTCCAGTGATCTTAGAAAAACCCCACAACTCTTTTCGTTCGCTGGTTATCTATTCTTCCCTCATTCCCCCACCACGGCTCAGAATCAATCTCCTGGGATGCAACGTTCTCAATACCCTATTGATCGACCCCTTCTCCCCATTCTCCTTCCCACCGTCTAACCCACTGTAGCTGACTCTTCACATCCTAAAGTTGAGATAAGGAAAGCGAGGTAAAAGCCTTGTACTTTTTATCTCTAAGAAAATTTTGTTTCAATTTATTACGGGCCTTTAACAGAGCTTTCCAATTAACGATCAATAAGATGACGCCGTAATAGGAGGTCCTACAATATGAAGTACGAGTATGAACTTCATTTTAGAACTGAAAGTAAGAGTAGTTCATTGAACTTTCGATTTTTAGTCATGAGTATAGGATTTGTAATGTCAATAATATCCCAATTTATCTACTAAATAATATAAGAACACATAATAACAATACATATAACTACAGTCTCCAGCCAAACACTTGAAGCCCAGGCTACTTACTACTCAGAAATCTATGTACGTTTACTTGTATTTTTGTTGTAGCTTCATTTGTAAGATATTTAACGAACACCGATCACACTAATGTAATTTTCGTTGGTTTACTGGTTGTGTAGGACACACTTGTTATGGCCTTACCTCTGTTAGGATAAATAAATCTATACAGGTAATGTCATTAATAATAATAATAATAATAATAATAATAATAATAATAATAATAATAATAATAATATATAATAATAATAATAATAATAATAATAATAAATAAAGTAAAGTAAAGTAAAGTGATCCCACAACAGACCTCAGGAGGTCCTTGAGGTAGTAGGAGGTTAAGGCTCCCACTTTTCTAGACAATCGGCACTTGATGTCAGCCGGGTTGTCAGCCTGCGTGACGGCCGCCTTTACCCCAGAACAAGCGTCTGGTACTCATTTCCGTTAGAGGCTGAGCCGACCCCAGGGCCATAGTGCCGCCAGAGGGTTTGGGTCAGTTTAAATATCCTGACCCCAACGGGACTTGAACCCTCGACCCTCCGGCTTGTAGCTCAGTGCCTTAACCACTACGCTACGGCGTGCCCCAATAATAATAATAATAATAATAATAATAATAATAATAATAATAATAATAATAATAATAATAATAATAATAATAATAATAATAAAAATAAAAAATAAAAGATAATAATAATAACAAAAATAAAAAATAACAATAATAATAATAATAATAATAATGATAATAATAATAATAATAATAATGCTGGTGGATTACGCCAGGGATGCAGCATATCCCCCACATTATATAAAACCTACATAGAAAAAGCTATAGATAGTTGGAAAAACAAATGTAAAACTATAGGAATTCCAATAGATGAGGAATCAACAATATATTCCCTCCAATTTGCGGATGATCAACTTATTTTGGCAGAAGAGTATGAAGACATTGAATATATTACCCGAAAATTGATTCAAGAATATAATAAATGGGGACTAAAGGTGAATATGAAAAAAACCAAGTATATGGCCATAGGAGACATTCAAGATTTGATACTGGAGGATGAAATGGGGGTAATTAAACACGTAGAGGAATCAAAATATTTGGGAGTAAAAATTACAGAAGATGGGAAGCAGGAAAAGGAAATAAGATCAAAGATAAACTCAGCAAAATATGTAATGTCTGCTCTGAATGAAATATTATGGGATGAACATATCAAAAGACAAACTAAAGTTAAAATTTTTAAAACAATAGTTAGAAGTATTATAACTTATGGTTCAGAGGTTTGGACTATGAATTATCAGATGAAAAGTAAATTAATGGTAGCAGAAGTGGACTATTGGAGAAGACCTGCTATGATATCAAGGAGAGACAAAATTAGAAATGAAGTTATAAATGTGAACATGAACTTACGAAACTCAATTTTAGAATTTATCCAAGAAAACTAAAATGGTACGGGCAAACTAGGCGAATGGAGGATGAAAAATTACCAAAAAAAAAAATAATGGAATGGACACCATCAAGAACGAGAAGGAAAGGACGACCAAATCTCAGTGGATCCAAGGGATGAGAGAAACTTTGAAGGACTGGGAAATAGAGGAAGAAATGTATTATAATAGAGACGAATGGAGGAAAATTATAAAGCGAAATTGAAGACAAATCATTGGTGCCGGAGAAATGTATTAACATTGTTAAAACCGGAAATATATATAGATAGATAGATGATGATGATTATGATGTATATTATGGTGGTGATGTTTATGATGTTATGACGATGTATACTTTTAATATTCAATTTTTTTCACACCGTTGAAGTTACAATTATTTTACTTATAAAACTTTTTTTACCTCTTTAACACCGTCGCCCTCAACTACAAAAATTCATGTCACAATTTTCGTTACATCATTAAATTTCTAAGCTTTTCAATGTCTTGGCTTCATCATCAGGAATCTTCTTGATATTGAACTTGTTTATAAATTTTAAGTAGGAGGCTTTGGTTGCTAGGCGTATTTTCATTCAATACATTTTTATTCTCTGCCTTTTTGACGATTTCCATTTCTTCTAAAATATTAATCTTTGTTTGCTGTTTCTTTTGTGTATTATTGTTAATGTTTCATCTATTTTGACGCTTTTCCATTTCTTCTAAAATATTAATCTTTGTTTGCTGTTTTCTTTGTGTATTATTGTTAATGTTTCATCTATTTTGTCAAATTGATGGTTGGTTTTTGAAATGTGTTCAGCAAAACTTGATTTTCCTTCTTTTTTAATAAAATTTTATTAATGTCCATTAAATCTTATTTTAAAACTTCTTGAAGTTCTACCTATGTAAAATTTTTCACAGTTCACACATTTGAGTATACGTACACCTTTATTTACACATTTATTATTTTCTTCTATTTTATTAAGTATTGGGTTATTTATTTCTAGTTTTGTAAGCTATTTTATATGTTTTTGTCAAATTTCTTGATAGATTTTGCCACTTTTATTGTTTCATTACCTGTGCAAGTAAATGCGATCCAAATTTTTGTTTTTATATTATCTTCCTTTTCAAGTTTTTTTATTTTCTTAATTTGTTTTTTATTACTTGTTTTTTGACTAATTTGTTGATTATTTGTGAATTGAAGGGTGCGGCTGTAAAACATGGTAACTGACAAATTCTTGGACATTCAGTTGTAGCTTATAAGCTGTGATATGTGGCCTCCTGAAAGCATTTGGTGAATGTAGTGTTATTTATCGTGACAATATATCTGCTGTCTATTGACGGATGTAAAAACCATGTGCACAAAATGTTTTAAGAGGTCACATATTACAGTTTGTATGCTACAACTCAATTTTGAAGAATTTGTAAGTTACCATGTTTTACAGGCGAGCCCTTCAATTGTAACCATTTTATAGCTAAATTTTTAATGTAGTCCATATCTTTTCGGTATTTTTTATTTAAGAGAAGCTTTTTATCATTGTATTTATTAAGCTTATGAAGGTACTCTTTTTTTTGTTGATGTGGATGTCTTGTTTTGTTGTGTATTGCTATGATATTTGTAGTTGTTTTTTTATATATGCTTATGTCCAAATTATTGTTGTTAAAATTTTTAGTTATTTTTAGGTCCAGGTAGTTTATTCAACTGTTTTCTTCTGATTCTTTGGTAAATTGTATTTTATGGTGCATTTTGTTTAGTTCGGTACACTGTATCTGTTAACATGTCTGAAGAAGGTACAGTGTACCGAAACAGCTGTCACTGAATTAAATCTTAATAAATATGAAAATCAAATAAAACTAAGATTTATTTTTTTGAATTAATAAATATGGATTTTCACCAAGTAAACACCAACTCAATTGATTAATTAATGAAATTTATACCCAAGATGACGGAATACCAATGGGTATTCCAACTTCAGGTATTATCTCAGAAATATTTTTACAAAATTTAGAAGAAAACATTTCGAAAAACTTGAAGAAAAATTCAAAATTAAATTACTAGTCAGATATATCGATGACTTACTATTAATATATGAAAGTGAATACAACGCAGGTAAAGAAATAATGGACGAACTAAACAAAATGCACCTTAAAATACAATTTACCAAAGAATCAGAAGAAAACAGTTGAATAAACTACCTGGACCTAAACATAACTAAACATTTTAACAACAATAATTTGGACATAAGCATATATAAAAAAAACAACTACAAATATCATGGCAATACACAACAAAACAAGACATTCACATCAACAAAAAAAAAAAGAGTACCTTCATAAGCTTAATAAATACAATGATAAAAGGCTTCTCTTAAATAAAAATACCAAAAAGATATGGACTACAATAAAAATTTAGCTATAAAAATGGATACAATTGAAGGGCTCGCCTGTAAAACATGGTAACTTACAAATTCTTCAAAATTGAGTTGTAGCATACAAACTGTAATATGTGATCTCTTAAAGCATTTTGTGCACATAGTTTTTACATCCGTCAATAGACAGCAGATATATTGTCACGATAAATAAAACTACATTCACCAAATGCTTTCAGGAGGCCACATATCACATCTTATAAGCTACAACTTAATGTTCAAGAATTTGTTCAGTTACCATGTTTTACAGCCGCACCCTTCAATTCACAAATAATCAACAAATTAGTCAAAAAAACAAGTAATAAAAAAATTAAGAAAATAAAAAAACTTGAAAAGGAAGATAATATAAAAACAAAAATTTGGATCGCATTTACTTACACAGGTAATTAAACAATAAAAGTGGCAAAATCTATCAAGAAATTTGACAAAAACATAAAAATAGCTTACAAAACTAGAAATAATTAACCCAATACCTAATAAAATAGAAGAAAATAATAAATGTGAAAATAAAGGTGTACATATACTCAAATGTATGAACTGTGTTAAAATTTTACATAGGTAGAACTTCAAGAAGTTTTAAAATAAGAATTAATGGACATTAATAAAATTTTATTAAAGAAGAAGGAGAATCAAGTTTTGCTGAACACATTTCAAAAACCAACCATCAATTTGACAAAATAGATGAAACAGTAACAATAATACACAAAGAAAACAGCAAACAAAGATTAATATTTTAGAAGAAATGGAAAAGCGTCAAAAAGGCAGAAAATAAAAATGTATTGAATGAATGTACGGGTAGCAACCAAAGCCCCTATATAGAATTTATTTATAAGTTTAATATCAACAAGATTCCTGATGATGAAGGCAAGACTTCGAAATGCTTGGAAATTTAATGATATAGCGAAGATTGTGACAATAATTATTGTAGCTGAGGACGACGGTGTAAAAAAGGCAAAAAAGTTTTAAAATTAAAAAAATTATGATGATGATTATGACGATGGTGATTATGATGATGATGATGGTGATTATGATGATGCTAGTTATAATTATGATGATAGTTATGATTATGATGAATATGACGATGCTTATAATGATTATGATGATGATTATGACGATGCTTATAATAATTATGATGATGATTATGACGATGCTTATAATGATGATTACGACGATGTTTATATTAATTATTATTATGAAGATTATGATATGATTGAGATGATGATTATAATTATGATGATTGTGATGATGATTATGATTATGATTATAATGGTTGTGATGATGATTATGATAGTGATGATATGATAATAATAGTAACAAGAAACTGTAAGGGAGGAGGAAGGATTACGAGTATTTGAGAAAAAAACTCTTAGGAAAATTTTTGGACCAATGAGAGACGAATAGACAGGTGAATGGAGAAGATTACATAAGAGTGAGCTACTTGACCTTTATGAAAAAGACAGATGTGAAGAAGAGTTAAATCTCATAAGGTGCGATGGGCAGGACATCTGGCATGAATGTGGAATGGACCAGGTGCATGTAAGCACCTTGCAGTTAAACCAGAATGAAAGCACCCAGTTGTTACGCCAAGAATGAGATAGGATAAATGACATTAACCAAGATGAGCAGGCCCATGTGTCTGGATAGATACTCATTGTAAGCGCGCGTCATCTTTGTGTAACATTTTTCGACACCTTAAAGTCGGTTTTACCAACATAGATAACTGTATTGCGGCAGTTTAAGCTATGCATTATATACACGGGGAAATTGGCGTAATGCAGTTACCTATGTTGGTGAAACCGATGCTTTGTTTGAAACGTACACGGCATGAAGTCTGATCAGTGGAGTACAATGATTTTCACCAGTACATTTATACTACAGGTTACGCGTTTTGAAAGACATAGCACTGAACTGATCTGCACTTTCTCTTATCTGTAGCCAGTGCGGAAATGTTTTGTGAGAGCTCACTGGCGCCTCAGAATAAATAAACTCCCAACCCTCATTTACAGATACAAATTCTGCAAGGGATTACTGGAAAATATTAGCTCTGGATAGGGAAGTGGATAGTGCTTATATCAACGTGGCCATGAATCTACGGATTCGACAGTGCCAGTGAGTTAATTAGATAGTTAGTTTAATATCAATAATGATGATTATGACAATGATTATGATAATATATATATATATATATATATATATATATAAATAAATTAATGTTCGTTTGTACTTCATGCGCTGCCTTACCATTGATCCGACTGTGATGGTGCTTTTTGCAAAATGTTCAGGAGATTCCCGGGATGAACATAGACTGTAAGACAGTTGTGATATTCAACTCCTACGCTCTTAAATATCGCCCTTTGTAGTGGAAAACGTGAAAAAAGTAGCTCTTTGGACGCATAATTGGCTTATGCTGCCTAAACCATAACAAATACACAAAATTGATGTACATAGAATTGAATATCTCAAGAAGCTCTATAAAAAAAGTCCACCACAGCATATGTTTATCTCTTACGGATAACTCACAATAACCACTTTTGTCTTTCATTGATGCCAAGAAGATTAAGACAAGTACGTAGATTCCCGTGCAAGCATAGCATCACATGGCGGGCATTCTTTTACGGATAACCCACAATAACGAATTTTGACTTTTAGCTCATTTATGCCAAGAAGATCGAGATAAGTAGATTCGCGGGCAGCACCGGGTAATCAACACGGGAATCTTAAAATAATTACGATATGCATTGATAATTATTTTTCATTTTACTTATTGAATTAATCATAAGACGTACAGCCTTTGAAATAATTGATGGCGCACACATAATTTTCAAGTCTGAGAACGAAGCCACTGCGTATGATCAGAGATAAGCTATTTCGTTCACAAGTATACAACTATTTGAGAAACTAAATCCGTTCTATTTCGTTGTGTGCCGTGCAATGGAAAACAATTTCATGTAAATAAGTTGTGCGGTAAATACTGAAAATAAAACAAAGTAAAATAAATTAAACAAAGGAAGAAAATTAATTGAAATAAGGACGAGACAGAGAGAAAAAAATCATGACAGTAGGATCGAACACGCGACCTCATGCTCGGGAAACAGGAGCTCCCTCCATTAGACCACAATTAGATTAGATTAGATTTATTTAGCCTGGTGGAGTTAAGGCCATGTGGCCTTCTGTTCCACTCACCAGGATAAACATATATTACATCAGAATATAACAATCTCAATTAACTCTAATATTAGATACTAAATAAAAATTTGATCAAAAATATAATATCTATTATATTACGATCTATAATGCAACCAGTTAACTTAATGTTAGTTAAAATTAAGACTAAAACTAATAATAAAGTATACAAGAAAGACAAATTAAATTGTCCCTGTCTAATGTATATAAAAAAACAAAGAAAAATAATGAGATACAGAAAACTAATTTTACGATTATACTATATTTAAAACAAAACAAATGAAAATATTTGTTAATCTTAATATTATTTTCATAAATAATTAAATGTACTAATTGTTAAAATAATACTATCAGTGAGATGTTTGTTATTAAATAATTCTTTAGTTTGTTTTTGAAGGATGTTACAGTATGACAGTCTCTGACATAGGGCGGAAGGGAATATAATCATCTCTCCTAGAAATTGTTTGTATGAAGCGATGCAGTAGGCCTAATTCAGGACTTACTTGTATAATGAAATTAGAAATTAACTCAATTTAAATTAATCAGACGCATTTTGTATTAGTAATGGAAATAAATAATTTTATTATGCCACGTGTTTTCTAAACAAAATAATGAGGCGTTGCAATCGTTATTCATTTTATATTTTATTATAGGCCTATATAACTTTCCTCATTAGAGGATTACGTCAAGGACAAAGTGATACAGACAATTAATTTTTGAAATTATATATATATATATACACTGCTCAAAACAATTAGAGGAACACTTGTAATACATTGAATAAGTAATTGTTTTTTAAAGCTGTGATGCTGAATGTTGGACAATATGTAAATTGAATTATTAATTTTATCATTGGATACAAATTTTAAAGATCCATTGCCTAAATACAAAAGAATTACCTCAAATAACAAATATAGAGAATTTTTTTTATTTTGGAAGGCACTGGCCACTTCTAATTGGTAAGCTTCCTGATGTTGCTATAGTGACGAATGTTGATTATTGCCTTGTTTATTGAAGTCTCTGACAAAATGAGGCATTTAGATGAGTTTGAAGTGTATCATGCTCTACATCTTTTACGACAAGGTCAATCTCTGCGACAAGTGGCTAGAGAGCTTGGGATTTCTCCTTCCGTGGTGTCCAGGTTACGCAACAGGCACAGAGAGACAGGTCAGTATTGTAGAAGACGTGGCCAGGGCCGTAAATTTAAAACAAGCCCCCTGGATGACAGATACGTTGTTCTTTCTGCTCTTCGACAGCGTACAAAAACTGCAAAAGACCTGCAGAATGACCTTCATATGGCTTCCGGAATCCGGGTTTCAGACCAAACCATAAGGAACAGATTAAGGAAAGAGAATATTCGTCCAAAAAGGCCCGTTAAAAAACCACGCTTAACAAATGGGCATAAGGCAGCAAGGCATACGTATGCTGAAAACCATGGTGATTGGAACCTGAACCAGTGGGAGTCTGTGCTCTTCTCGGACGAACCCAGGTATCGTCTTACACGTTGTGACGGTCGATTGAGGGTGTGGGGACGGCCAGGAGAAATATTTTCTGCAGAGGCTGTACAGGAAATTGATAGATTCGGAGGAGGTTCCATAATGGTGTGGGCCGGAGTTATGTACAACAATCGTACAGACCTTGTACTTGTTCCCCCAGCGACTGAATGCTGTCCGGTATATCGAGCACGTTCTGGAAGAGCATGTAGTACCTGCTGCCTTTGGAGTAGGCTCTGGATTTCTGTTTATGCAGGATAATGCCAGGGCACATTCTGCGGCTGTCACCAGAGATTTCCTGAGGAGGAATGAAATTGAGGTAATGGAGTGGCCAGCGGTCAGCCCAGACCTCAACCCTATTGAACACTTGTGGGATCTTCTAGACAGGAAGGTCAGGAACCGACATCAAGCTTCACAAACTCTGCAGCAACTTGGAGATGTTCTGAAGGAGGAATGGGAGAATATCCCGCAAGAGGAAATTCAGGATCTTATTGGGAGCATGCCATGAAGGTGCCAAAATGTCATCGAATGTCATGGAGGCCATACACGATACTAACTCTATATAACGAGTGTTTAACTTTGAAAAATAAGCACAAGATTCAATTGCTTACATAGCGGAATTATTTGAAAAGTTAATTGTCAGCGTTATTCATTTGTTTTTACTGACATGAGCAATAAATAAATAAATAACCACAAATAATGTACTTTATTAATTTCATGTTCGTAACTTTATCCAATGAAAAAATATTTGCATATTTCATAGTGTTCCTCTAATTGTTTTGAACGTGTGTGTATGTATATATATATATATATATATATATATATATATATATATATGAGCTGTTTCCGTTAATTTATTTATTTCCGTATATTCCATTCCATAGCAATTCTGCCCAAGGGCAGGTCTTTCACTGCAATCATAGCATTTTCATGCTATAATTTGCATTTTTATTAGGGAACTGTAGGTGTGGTAGCTTCCTGTTTCCACACCGGTGAAGAATGATGATAATGATAAGGATGATGATGATGGCCAGATGATTTTCGGGGACCTGACGTTTATCTTACAGGTGAGGAAAAACCCCCGAAAAAATCTCACCGTGGAACCTGTCCCCACCGGGAATATTTCCATATTGGCCAATATACAAATTTATTTATATAACGAAGCCTGGTAATATGTAGGCTAGGGTGAGCAGAAAAAACTCATTTTTTATTTCGAAGATGTAATAGAGCGGAAAAGTTGCGAATTATATAGACCAAAAACAATATTAAAAAATATCAAAATCGGTTGATATCTTCCGGATGCGCAAAAGCTCTAAAATTCGACAAAATATAAAAAACATCAATTGAGTTGGTGTTTACTTGATGAAAATCCATATTTATTAATTAAATAAAAATAAAACGTAGTTATTTGATTTTCATATTTATTATATAATTCAGTGACAGCTGTTTCGGTACACTGTACCTTCTTCAGACATGTTAACAAATTATATCAAATAAAACTACGTTTTATTTTTATTTAATTAATATAAAAAAAACTTCATTTTTGCGATTATTTCTTTATTTTTTTAATTGAATGTTTCGTAATGTAATAGTTTGTAACATCTTCAAATAGAGACTCAAAACATTGTGTTTTAATTTGGTTTATATCAGTTGATGTCTTACAGTCGCGCATAGGGCCTAAAATTTGTCAAAATATTGAAAATTTCACATTTTTACGAGTTCTTTTTTTATATCTTTAATATCTACTTTTTTAATGCAATAGTTACAGTATTTTTATTTTTGAATATAAGAACATTGTGTTTTATTATGGTGTGAATAAATTAACAACTTCTGGTCACGCAATGACCCCAATACTATAAAAAAACAGTACCTGAAAAAAGATAGTTAGGCATATGACATGATGGGTGATAACAGTAAAACGGGCATGGTACTTTTCGATTTGCTCTATATTTAAAAAAATGTTAAATATTTAAGTTACATTATAGTTTTTAAACAATAAACTTACATTTTATAAAAAAGAAAACAGTTCTGAATAAATACGTAGTCCATGTTAGTTGAACCTGTCCATTAGTACTGTTCTCTATTTTGTAGTCGAAGGTACTTTGAAGACTGATTTTGCTGGTGAAGTTAGGCATGGATTATCTCGACAGCAGAGTGGTTCTTATAAATCCGTCTGTAGATTCATCTCCACAAACTTTTCCTGAAGCTTCCGTGACGAGTTTTAACACAGCGTTCAAACAGCCTGCATATGAACTAGGAATTGCTTGAAAGTAATGTTCCAGTCAGGGATTGAGTCACTCTCGATGTGCGATTTGATCGCGTCATCATTGATTTCTGCCAACAATGGGGGAGAAGATAATTCACAGTTCATTCAGTTGATCATTCCTGAGTATTCTTGCGCATTGAAGTTGATTTTTGGTGGCGTGAATGTCCTTACTGTGTTCCTTCTTGCATCTAATCTGCCTTGTCTTCAGAATTCTTCGAAGTCCGAGCTCTCTTAGTGTTTGTCATCTCGAGTCATGGCTAACAGTAAGTGTTCTGGGTGGACGTAAAAACCATTCCGTTCGATCACAGGGTCGACAAAATTAAGCAAAGGTTTTGGCAAATACGTGGTAGATTGTATTGCTTGGTAAACAAGTTTCGTACCACCTGTAAAGTGTTTACTTGTTTTGATAGTAAACCACATTGGCATGTATGATTTCAATGTAAACAAAACTAGTTCTTGAAGTTCAGGTGAGGGCTTTCTTCACTTATGTACAATCTGAGAGTTCTTTTTGCTTTTGTCAACCACCTCGAATGTCATAAGTGTCCAGGATCTCGCACAGCCTAATCTTCTTTACAGGTTCCTGATTTTATTGCCTTTAAAATATTAAGCAGGTATTGCTGATCTTTGCTAAGCACGTTTATGTCTATCTGTGGGATATGACAATCAATACTCTGGAAGTTATTTATCAAATACCAAAAAAGGCGTAAAAATGTAAATTTTTCATTATTTTGGCAAATCTTAGGACTTTGCGCGACCGGAAGGTATCAACTTAACAAAACCAAATTAAAACACAATGTTTTTGACTCTATTTGAAGACGTTACAAACTATTACATTACGAAAACTTCGAATACAAAAAATTAAGAAATAATCGCAAAAATGAACTTTTTTTCATATTTTATCAAACTTTAGAGCCTTTGCGCAACGGGAAGATGTCAACCGATTTTGATATTTTTAATATAGTTTTTGGTCTATATAATTCGTAACTTTTCCGCGCTATTATAACTTCGAAATTAAAAAGTGAGTTTTTTCTGCCCACCCTAATGTAGGCATTATGAAAATTAACGATGTTATTAAATAATAATGAATAAAAAATATATATAGGCCTGCTTGTCATTGCGGCTAGCTACTAACACGCACAAGTTACGCTCCAGGTTTTAAGTTATTTTTCAGCAGGTGTCTTCGTTATTTCATAGCTAAAGTTGCATATTCGTAGTCAGTTTAAGTTTAAGTTTAAATTTATATTAGTTAGTGTCAAAAGTGTGTACATTTAACAACATGGGAAAAAACACACGTAATTCTAACAACGATTCGACAAGTTCTACGGAGGAAGCTGTGAAACGTGTGGTGAAAGAGGCGCTACACGATCCCGGCACTCTGCAGGTGTTTGTGTCCATGTTGCGGGACCAGGTAGTGGCGGAACTGCAGGAGACCATCCAGGACAACACTAAAGTAATTGAGGATCTGAAAAAGACCCTCGATGAAAAAGACAGAAAGATTGAGGTGTTGGAAAATAAAATAGACGATTTAGAACAATACCAGAGACGTCATTGCCTCAGGATTTTTGTTGTAAAAGAAGAGGCCGGAGAGGACACTGACCAGAAAGCCATCGAGGTGGCCAAAAAAATCGGTGTCGATTTATCAGTGACTGACATTGACAGAAGTCACCGTGTTGGTGTTAGTAATGCTGAAAGACCGCGGGCTATAATAGTGAAATTTGTTAGTTACCGCAAGCGCAGTGAAGTTTTTCTAAGCAAGAAAAAGTTGAAAGGAAGTGGGGTCACTGTTCGCGAGGACCTAACGAAGTGTCGCTATCGCCTGCTACAAGAGAGTATTCAGAAATACGGTATTCAAAATGTATGGACAATGGACGGTGCTGTCATAGCTAAAGTAAATGGCGAAAAACGCAAAATTAGATCTTCTACGGATATCAACTCGATAGGACCTGAGTGTAAAATATGTTTACTTTGTCTTTTCTTTGCTAACAATTATATAGTTAATTTATTTCTAATTTAGGTAAGTTTTAAGTTTATTATTTTTTATTTAGGACAACGTACTTGTTTTATTTAATTTTTTAAGTTCTTTGTTTAGCTAAATTATTTTAATTTTATTAGAGTTATTACAGTACATAGTTTATTTTTACTTTCTGCTATTGGCAACATTGAGCTGACAAATGAACACTTGTTTGCAACCTCTGACTCACTCACCTTCTCCAATCACCCTCTTATTGTGCAGACAACTTTTAACGCAGGTAGCAACATTCCTCAATCCCTACCATCCCCTCCAACAACAACTACTACTAGTCTACTTAAGAATGCATTTTCTATTGATAAATCATCACTTAAAATCGCTCACGTAAATTCACAAAGCATTCTGTCCCACTTTGATGAGTTTGAAACCATATTTTCATCTCTTGGACTGAGCGCCATTTTAATTTCGGAAACCTGGCTGACCCCTTCCATACCTTCGTCCCTTGTTCACCTAGACGGATATACATTGCTCAGAAATGACAGAATAGATAAAAGAGGTGGAGGCGTTTGTGCCTTTATATCAAATGAGCTTAATCCAAGAATTGTCCACAAGTCCCCTTCTGTATATTCCGCTCGCCCCGAGTTCTTATTCGTAGAAATTCAAGCCAGTCTAAAAAAATGTCTCTTATGCATTGTATACAAACCTCCAAAAATAAGGCACCTTTCGGATCTAGAAAACGCTCTGAACGATTCATTACCTCATTATGAACACGTTATTGTCGCAGGCGATTTATACAAATCTTCTTCAGACTGACTCACCAGCCATACAACTTAAAAATATGTTCCAAAGCTTAAATATGACAATTGTTCCTCTCTCTGCAACACATCATATTGCTACTACCGACACTCTACTGGACTTAATAGTGACTACACATCCACAGAAAGTACTGTCATATGGACAAATTCCTGCTCCCGGCATATCTGCTCATGACATTGTATTCGTAGAATACTCACTCCAATGTCCTAAAAGACGCTCTAAATTGATTACGTATAGAAATTTACAAAACATAGACGAGACTAAACTAAAATCAGATGCTTTAGAACTACCTTGGTAAACAATATGGAATCTTAGATCAGTTGATGAAAAAGTAGACACATTTAATACACTGATACTACAACTATATGACAGACATGCACCAGTTAAAACCCGACTATTTACCTGCCCCCCTGCTCCCTGGATGAATGACTCAATATGTAAACTTATGTTAAAACGAGACAAAGCATACCGAACATACAGACAACATAAAAATGACGAGAACTGGCAACTGTACAAACAACTTAGAAACACAACTACACAAACTATACGCAATGCCAAACTATGACACGCCCACAGTATAATCGGACCTGAAATAAGTGCATGGAACACTTGGCAAAATCTCCGTACAATGGGACTTAGACAGTTGAATCCCTCAACTGACTCTATAGACATTTCTGTAGATTACTTAAATGAACATTTTACCTCAATACCCATGACACCTCCAGACAACAAGACTAAAATAGCATTCTTAAAGACTTATCCCCATCCCCCCATATAGGAAGAGATAATTTTACTTTAACGACATTTCGCCTATAGACGTTAAAAAAGCCACTCAAGCGGATTAAATCCAATGCACAAGGAACAGATAACATCAGCATTTTAATGCTAAATAAAATCATTGACATTATACTACCCACAGTGACTCATATTTTTAATGCTTCCCTTATAACTTCTATCTTCCCTACTGTATGGAAACAGTCCAGAGTTCGGCCTATACCAAAAATAAGTACACCAACTAACTGTAATGACTACCGACCGATTAGCATCCTTCCGACATTATCTAAAGCCCTGGAACATATTGTACATAAGCAAATGACTGAATATCTCCAAGAAAATCACCTCCTTGATCCTTATCAATCCGGCTTTATATATGGTCATAGCACAACCACAGCTTTGCTAAAAATTACTGAAGATATTCGTGAAGCCGTGGACAGACGTCAATTGACTCCTTTAACCTTACTTGACTTCAGCAAAGCTTTTGACACAGTAGACCACGACTTACTTATAATAAAGCTCAAGCACCTACACTTATCTGACAGCGCTGTATCCTGGTTCGACTCACACCTGCACGGTCGTCAACAATGCGTTTCATTAAACTCTAGATCTTCGTCTTGGCGCAACGTGCCGGCTGGAGTCCCCCAGGGCAGTGTTCTCGGACCTCTTCTTTTCTCAATCTACATAAATGACTTGCCAACTGTACTAAAGCACTGCCGTTATCACCTCTACGCTGATGATCTCCAAATTTACCTACATTCACCTCCTCATTCTCTCTATAACAGCTTGACAAAAATGAATGACGATCTCATATCCATCTTTAACTGGTCTTCAAGTATCGGTCTAAATCTAAATCCTAACAAGTCACAAGTAATTCTAATGGGACACAAAGACTGCTTACTACCTTTGACATATCTACACTACCAAACATTACTATAAATAATATAATTATCCCTTATTCTTCTTCAGTAATAGATCTTGGACTACATCTAGACGCAAATTTAACCTGGCAAACAAAAGTGAAACACATATGTAAAAAGACTTTCTCCATCTTACATTATCTTAGACGTTTAAAGAATTTTCTCCCAGTTTCGTTAAAACAAATTCTTGTGCAGAATCTTGTGTTACCACACTTCGATTATTGTGACATTATATATAATGATCTAAACTATGACTTGTCGCAGAGACTGCAGCGTGTTCTAATGCTTGCGTTCGATTCATTTTCAATATCCGCCGTTATGACCATATTTCCGAACACTTTAATAACCTCTCTTGGCTCCGTCTTACTGACAGACGTAAATTGCACTCTCTTTCACTACTTTTCAAGCTTCTGAATTCCTACATCCCTGCTTACCTGGCGTCTAGATTTGAGAAGTTATACTCTTACCACAATATTGACACTAGATCACAAGATAGCAGTCTGCTAACAATTCCTCTTCATAGCACTTCCTCCTATTCTACTTCCTTCCACAGTAGCCTTTGCCCGCTCCTGGAATCTCCTTCCTCAAGATATCAGGGGTTGCCGCACACTTGGTACCTTTAAGTCACGCTTATACAGTTACCTGTTGCCTAATAATTAATTTTTCTCTATTTATTTAATTTTATACTATGTCATTAATCTTTTCCTGTTTTTTTATATATATTGTACATATTATATATTTAATTCGTTAAATTTAGAGTAAATCAAAATACATTATAAATATTAATTGTATTGTATTCATAACTTGTAATCGTTTATATATATATATATATATATATTGTAATTTAGATTTAAGACTATTTTTTTGTTTGTATTTTTTTAAACCTGGTTGAGTGGTAGACAAGGCCTTAAGGCCTTAACTCTGCCAGGTAAAATAAAGCTATTATTATTATTATTATTATTATTACCTGACCAGAATCGAACATGGGCTCGGTTCGTCGGAAAACCAGCATCTTACCGTCTGCTCCACTGAAGCGAACGACACGAATGCTGTATGAATAGAGAGACTTACGCCGTCCGCTTTATACTCAAACGAGTCAGAACATATAACAACGTGCTGGTGTGAATCACTCTTCAAAACTCTTAACTTTCCATCGTCAAGAGTTGCGCCATCATTTTTTACAAAGGCTGTACATCAATTTTCGTATTTCAGCTCTTTTATGTCAAGATGATCGGGATAATTAAATTCCCGGGCAACGCCGGGTAATCAGCACGGGGTATCTAAAAATATAAATTTGTAAATATTTTTCCTCTCACTTATTCAACTAAACATAAAAGCACATTAATTTTCATTTATTTAGGCGTTGCAGCGCACGCCGGGCATTGGCTAATATATATACTAATTATAGAGGCGGCTCCGTGGCGCAAACGTTTAGACGCTCGCCTCCAACCGCTTGGGTCCCGAGATCGAGTCTCGGTCACTCCATGTGGGTTTCATGATGGACGAAACGGAGCTTGGGCAGGTTTATCTCGGGATTTCTGCCGTTTTCCCCTGTCACAATTTCATTCCACCATTTCTTCATGCTCATTTTATCCATTTAGTTTTATTTCATTCATCTGCCCCCTGTGTCTCAGTCGTTGTCGGCCGGCACCCTTGTCATTCACAGACATCTATATATGGGGCTTCATCTCATCTCATCCTTCGACCTGACCCTGATTTGGTCACAATTTGAGGATATTCTTTTTATAAATTTATATTAGTAATAATACTAATATTATATAATGGAAATGGACAGTTAATGACAAATGAGGAAAATTTTGAGGAAGTGGCTGAATTCAAATACCTAGGAACAATAATCACAAATAGGAATGAGATGCTCAAAGAAATTAAACATAGGCTCAATTCTGGAAATGCATGCTATTATGCATTGCAGAGACTTTTGATGTCCCAACTCCTTTCAAAAAACGTTAAATTGAAAATATATAAAACTATTATTCTACCAGTTATATTATATGGATGCGAAGCATGGACTCTTACTTTAAGAGAGGAAAGGAGATTACAAGTATTTGAGAATAAAGTACTTAGGAAAATTTTTGGACCAAAGATAGATGAACAGACAGGTGAATGGAGAAGACTACATAACAATGAACTACATGGTCTTTATAGGAAGCCAGATATAATAAGAACAGTTAAGTCTCGTAGACTGCGATGGGCAGGACATGTTTCACGTATGGGGAATGAAATATTTGCATGGAAGCTTCTTGTAGGAAAGCCAGAGGGAAAACGCCCAGTTGGTAGACCAAGAATGAGGTGGGAGAATAACATTTACTATGATTTGAGGGAAGTAGATTATACAGGGAATGATTGGAAAGCATTAGCTCAGGATAGGGATATATGGAGAGCTTATGTCCGTGCGGCCATGAACCTACGGGTTCGATAGTGCCAGTGAGTAAGTAAGTATATTTTATATTTTATAGGTAAATTCACCAAGCCTAATACTAACATAGAAAAATATCATGCTAGTGTTGAAGATTACTCGGCAATATTGAAACAAAAAATTAGTTCTTGCCTTGATATTTATAGCCTGAATCCAAAGATGATGAAATTAGTTTAACCTTTTTTCTCTCTTTTTTTTTGTGAACCTTAATTCACACATGTATCACTTGTATTAACAAAGCTATTTTTTGGTATTTTTAAATTTATCAAAATCATTACAGTTATTAAAAAGAGTAAACTTGATTATTCTAATATTATAGTCCAATAGTCCACCGGTGTGGTCTCGAGGTAGCGTGCTGCCTTGTCACGCAGCGGGCCCGGGTTCGATTCCCGGTCGGGACAGGCTATTGGGTGAGGTTTTTTCGGGGTTTTTCCTCAACTGTAAGACAAATGTCAGGGAGCTTAGGGCCCAACTGTCCCCGAAAATCATCCGGACATCATCATCATCCTTCACCAGTGTGAAATGTAACGGGAAGATACCACACCTATAATTCCCTAGTAAAGCTGCAAAGCATAGCATGAAAATATTATGATTGCAGTGAAAGACCTGCTCTCGGGCAAAATTACTGTGGATGGATAGTCCAATTAGTATCTACCTCGGTGGTCTAGTGGTAATGTACCTTGATTCTAACCCCGACGGACGCGGTTTCAAACCAAGCATGGGTCGTTGAATTTTAGGATGGGAAAATGAAAGAGACATGTTCTTCGGGAGGGATTTTAAGCCGTGAGTCTCGAGTCTGAAGCTTTTTGGTCTCGTAAGATAAATTCAAGCCTAAATTAGTGCCTCTTAGCAAAATTTAACCGGTCTTCCCATCGAAATAACACCTTAGTTGCCTACTAGATATCTAATCGAGGCGATGAGTAGACTACATGTCACTCGTTGACCGCTGTAGTGAAATAAGCGTAACTAAATTACCTTGGCTAAGAACTTATGCTAGCGGAGGACCCTCGCCTCACCCTGTATATACATACATATAGTACAACTAGTGTAATTCCTTCAGTGTCTAAATATTTTGAAATATTGCAACACGATCACATTACAAATTATATTGAATATCCATCCAAAATAATTCTGCCCGAAGGCAGGTCCTTCACTGCAATCATAGCATTTTCATGCTATGCTTGTAGCTTTACTAGGGAATTGTATGTGTGGTAGCTTCCCGTTGCTTTCCACATCGGTGAAGGATGATGATAATGATAACGTTAAGGGTGATGATGATGATGATGACCATATGATTTCGGGGACCGTTTGGGCCTAAAAATTTTTCCTGACATTTGTCTTACAGGTGAGGAAAAGGCCCGATAAAAACCTCACCCAGAAAAATTGCCCCGACCGGGGATTGAAACCGGGCCCGCTGCGTGACAAGGTAGCACGCTACCTCGAGACCACAGCAGTGGACTATATTGAATATACTAACTTATATTTAAATCATTCTGGATTCATATTTAAACACAATACTATTAAAATAATAACTAAAATCTTCCAGACATACTTCAAAGTTTTAGAGGAAGCTAAGTTGTGTGTGACGCTTGTATTATTTTCAAATGTGTCTGGTAACATTTTCCATGACATTCTGTTGTAACAAATAAAATTTTATGTTTTTATCGTTAACAGTATTACTTTTATTGGGCTCTTAACTTTAAGGTCGAAGCCAATCTGTTCTTCTTAATGATACGATATTTCAGTTTATGCGAGTTAAGTTTGGTGTTCCACAGGGATCAGTTTTATGGATTATTCTTTATGAAATGCATATTAACGATTTTCCTATATGTTTAGAAGGTCGATTCCTGGAAACCATTATGTTTGGAGATCTCAATATTGGTGTCTAATAAAGACTTTGTTTCTAAGAACGATAAACTTAATGTACTATCCCCTGAGCTTTTTTTATGATGCGAAGGTAATAAACTAAGCACTAATGGGGAAGAGAGTTGATATTATTATCTTCTTCAATAGAACAACATTTGATTTTTATTCTTTCTTGACATCCACCTTGAGAGAGCCCTAGGATTATGTATTCATATTCACTACTTTGCTAGTAAAATATCCATGATAATATTAATCATACGAAGTACACCTCTGTGGTCTCGAGGTAGCGTACTGCCTTGTCAAGCAGCGGGCTCGGGTTCGATCAGCGGACGGTAAAAATTTCCTGAGTGAGGTTTTTTTCGGGGTATTTCCTCACCTATAAGATAAATGTCAGGAAACTCTAAGTCCCAAACGGTCCCCGAACACTATCTGACCATCATTATTATCAATATCATGTTCGCCTCATTAGTTTAAATTTTGTTTAGGGCCTCTCCTGACGCATCTTTACCATCAACATCAACTCTCATATCATCAGAGCAGCGTAACCCCACCTTCCAGGCGTCCTAACCTCAGAAGTGGATAACAAGTAAGCCGTGCCATGAGAGGACACCAAAAATGTCAAAATGACAACCTGGGACATTGCAATATATATATATATATTGCTGATCGAACTCTGACAGAAATTCGCTAATTTCAGTATATTCCATTAATACTTACAGTTACCTAAATTATGGAAAACGTTTTTAGGGTAACCACTATAAAGCTTCAAGAACCTTCCTAATATCGAGAGAGAGAGAGAGAGAGAGAGAGAGGGAGGGAGGGAGGGATATATATATATATATATATATATATATATATATATATATATATATATATAGATTAGGATTATATGAAAGGTTTCATTCATAAGCACTGTAGTCCCCATTTTATTGAATTATGTTTTCTCATTTTTCCCATCAATGCATGTCTTGCTCTGTCTTTTGTATATTAAGTACAATATGAAGTCTAACTCTATTTAAAATGTATCTGCTAAGAGTACTAAGAGACGGAGGGAAAAAAATGTCAAACATGGGCATACCATTCCAAAATACACATGCAGGCTTATATTCACACAATTTTGCAGACGACCAGGTATTAATAGCATAAGACCACGATTACATAGAATATATGGATAAAAGAAGAATATAATAAATGGGGACTTTATATAAATATAGAGAAAACTAAATATCTGTGTATAGGAGAAGAAATTTTAAATATAAATTCCAAAAATGGAGAACTAAAACCTAGTATTGAATGCACTTATTTAGGAACAAAGTTAGACCATTCAGGTGATAACGCAGTGGACATTAAAAATAGAATCGCGAAAACCAAAGGAAGGAATAAATGCTTTAAACTCTGTTTGGTGGAGCAAGAATATTACAAAATATAGAAAATTACAAATATATCAAACCATAATTCAGAGCATTTTAACATATGATGCTGAAGTTTGGCAAATTCCTACCAGGGAAATGAAAAGAATTTTAAGTACAGAAATGGATATTTAAGAAGATCAGCTGGAAAATCTAGAATGGATAGAATGCGAAATAAATAAATAAGGGAAATTATGGGTGTACAAGAGGAACCGGACATACATAATGGACATAGAAATAGACGTGTCAAAAGAATGCCAGAGCAAAGATTGCCTGAAATTGTTATGAAATGGATCCCAATGGAAAGGACGAAGAGAGGAAGACCGAAGAAAACTTGGATAGAAAAGGTACAAGCGGCTATGGATATCAGAGGATTGGAGGAAGATCAATGGATGGACAGAGAGGAATGGCGTTTGGTTTACGGAAGACGGCGACAGCTGCCATGATACCGGATGAAGATGATGATGATAAAATAAAATAATTTTCCAACTAATTTAGCTCTTAATACCGATTCTACGCATTCCATATTTAATTTAGTTATTCTGTATCAATCAAATTCGGTATCAGAATAGTTGTCTTCCGGAAACTAAAAGTCATTCCTTTCTCTCCATCCATAGACATGGGTAAAGTCCTCCTCGGCCGTCCCTCTTCTTTCTGCTGGTGTCCATTCCAAGATAATGTTTGGTAATATATGTTAACAGCCGTTTCATTTCAGATGTGTTTCATGATGTCTGGTTCTTCGTGCATTTCCATAATTTCCTTTATATCTTTATTTTCTTTTTTCGATTCTTGATTTTCCCAAAACGTCCGTTTCAGTGCTTTAATTATTTTTGTTTGAAACTTGAAAGCAAATGTAAATTTTGTCGCCCAATGGGTTGCTGGCTCAGAGGGGTCTCATAGAATTCCAAAAGCCATACTTCGCTACTGCTCCCAAGGCAAAAGATCGCTGGGACGTCCAAAAAAGCGCTGGATGGAAAATTCCTCTTTGAGACCGTAACAGGCCACATGGCTTAATACTTCATGGATGATGATGATGATGAATTATTTTTGTTTATTACAACGGAACTGTCAACCATTACATGCCGAATCCTACCTTGAAATGTCTTCCAGAGAAGCGTTGTGATGTACCAAGGCCGTATCCAACAAAAAAATCAGCCGTTTTTAACTACAAGTCACATAATAGGAAGCCCGAATCCAACGATGGGTTCCGACTGTACGAATCAGATTTACATCCCTGCTTGAGTTAAGAGCGGAGTTGAGTGTAGCGGCACGCGGGGTAGACAGCGAGTAGAGAGTGTTATCCATCATCATCATCATGAACAAATTCGTTTTAGGCCATGTGGCCTGTACGGTAAACCTAGCGAAGATGGTCTTGATCTTTCCACCGATGTTTTGGTCTTCCTTGGTCCCTATGTCCAGTTGGGGTATATTGGAATGTCAATTTTGGAAGTCTATTTCTTGCCATTCTTCTCAGATGATTTTTCCATTCTTGCTGGTATCTTTGTATATCTTCATTTAAACTTGTTACTCCAAGTATTCCTCTGATAATAGTGTTCCTTTGGTGATCCAGTCTATTAACTCCTAACAATGATCGTAAGAAGCGCATTTGGCTTACTTGAAGTTTATGAGAGTTTCTTTTATTTAAGATCCAAATTTCACTTCCATATTTTAGAGCAGCTTTTGATGTGATGTTATGTAATCTTAGTTTTGTCTCTGTCCCCATCTGTTTACCAAAATGTCTTCGTATTACCCCATTCATTTTATTATATTTTTTGTAATTTTGAATCAATGTCACTCTTATACTCTGCAAATACACTTCCTAAGTAAGAGAAATCTGACACTTGTTCTATAATTTTTCCATCAATCTCAATTTTCACCCGTTGTATGTATTTTCCACACATTGCCATTGTTTTGGATTTTGATGTGGAAATTTTTATATTATATTTGCTGGCAATTTTGAATAATTGATATGCTGGTATTTGTAAGCTATCTTCGGAATCTGATAATATTATTTGATCATCAGCATATAATATTGTTTGAATTATTTTATTCCTAGTTATTGAAATTCCACTGTTTACTGTTTGTTTCCATTCTTGCACTATTCTGTTAATATGAGAGAGTTATCCATTCTACCAAAACAGTGGTTGCATTACTTGCCAACTGTTTAAATTAAAGATTTGGTGCTGGATTTTAGTGCCTTCCAATTAAAAACGGCAAATAATTTTCTCGACATGTCCTTTTTACATCACAAAGCTTCTCTGGGAGAAATTTCAAGGTAGGTTTTGGCATGCAATGGTTGGCAGTTCCCTTGTAAGTAACAATTTGTCAACATTTTGGTTATGTGCCTTTAAATAACCACAAATACTAAGATTGAGAACAGAATTTTAATTTGAATAAAAACAGAATTGAAATTTTGATTAATTTGTATCAGGGGTTGAGAAAATATGGGGTAAATTTGTTATTCATTTGAATACAAATAGCATTTATGGGATTTGTATTCTTGCGTCGTAAGTAAAAATTCTTCTCATTGTTGTTCAATATACTTGTATTTTTCTATTTTTTGTAATATGTTTGTTCCACCAAATAACATTTAGAGCACTTATTACTTGTTTTGTTAAACACATTGTTTTTTTAATGAATGCACATCCAATACGTCTTCCTCCGAGGAGTGATTTTGGAAATAAACAGGATGAAAATCCTACAAATTAAGTTTAAGAAGAAGAAGAAGATTGTTTTTTATTTCTATTCTATTACCTTCTGAATGATCCAATTTTGTACCAAAATAAGTACACACATATATAGTTGTTAATTCCTCTCCATTATCAAACTTTATATGCGGCTGCGTGCCTGAAGCGGTTAGACGCTGCCTCTCACCGCTGAGGACCCGAGTTTGCATCACTGGGTTTCACAATGGAAGAAACGGAATGTGTGCAGGGGTTTCTCGGGACTTCTCCCGCTTTTCGCTGCCACAAATTTCATTCCACACTAATCTCACTCATTTCATTTCATTTCATTCCATCCGCTCCTGTGATGGTGTGTCAGGCGTGGTCGGCCGGCCGGCATGCTTGTTATTCATAGACCTTCAATATAAGGGGCTTTATATCATCTCATCCTTGGACCTGGCCCTGAGTTAGACACGTGTTGAGGAGGTTTTATTATCAACTTTAATCTTCCGTTATCTTCTCTTACATATAAATATTTACTTTCCCATATACGTATTTATAGGTAGTAACCATTATTTTTTCTCTTCTTCAACAATTTCTTTCCGTAACGTTCCATATCGTTATGATTTTGTGCAATTAGCATCTGCAAAATTAAATGAATATATTGATGCAGTCTGAATTGGTATACCAATAGTTTGGGTATTCCCGTTTCCAGCTCCTCAGTGCTAGTTCTATATATTTTTTTGAATGGAGTTGGAGACAGACTGGATTCTTGTCTTAAATTGTTGTTACCTTAAATCTTTCTATGGTGTAGTTTTCAATTTTTGTTTCGGAGACTGAATCTTTATATAAATATTTTATTGCTTTTATTAAGTTTGTATTTATGATTCATTTCCCATAGCATTATCATACGGCTCGTTTAGATCGATAGAAGTAAGTAGCCTGCAAATCTGTTAATGTTCTTTTATTAATTTGGTTTGTGCAAAATACGAATATAGGCCTATTATCTGCACATCACCTACCACTTCTAAATTCAGAATTATCTTTCATTTTGAAATTTTTATTTTCTGCTTCCACCATTGTTTGCAAAATGTGGGTATAGATTCTACTTAATGTGCCTGTTACAGATATCATCTGTGTATTTCGCATTTCCCATTGTTGCCTTTCTTAAATATGGATGTTATAATATACCAATTTTCAATTCTTTTGGAACTTCCCCGCCATTTAATATTCTACGAAAAATATAGTGATTTCCAGTAACTTGTGTCCGCCACTTTTTATCAATTCTATGTAAGGTTTTTCTGGTCCTGCCGCACTGTTATTTTTCATTATCACTATTTCCTCACATACAATATTTCTGTCAATTTCTATTCGATTTTTTGAATCATGTTCTAATAAAATACTGTTATCTTCCTAAAATTCCTTTTTTTGTCTTTTTCTAAAAGATTTTGATAATATTCTTTCCATCGGCCGAGATAGACTAGTGGTTATACTCCGTGCCTGTTGTACCGATTCTAAAATATCCTTAAGCCTGATTTAAAAGGGCCCTAAAGAAAATTTACCGACCTCAACATCCTAGTAATACCTCAGTTGCCTGCCAGATTTCTCACTGAGTCGGTATGTTGACCGCATGCCATTCATGACATCAACGGGTAAATAAGATAACTAAATTTGCTTGTTCTAGTAACACCGAACAAAGGAAAGGCTATAGCACAACTTTGGGCTACGCCATTATAGATAGATGTGTCCATTAGGTTTATAACTTTTTGGACTTTTGTGAAATAAAATATTTCCTGTGCAGTGAATGGGTGTAAAATATTTCCTGTACAATGAATAGGTGAACTTTTACTTAAAACCATCGAGAAAGGCCTTCATTTTACTGAGCTACAAGAAAAGGTCACCCCCCAAATATATTTATATATCAATATTTTCTTGAAGTTCAGTGAAATGAAGGCCTTTTTCAATGGTTTTAAGTAAAAGTTGACCCATTCATTGCACAGGAAATATTTTATTTCAACAAACAGTCGAAAAATGTATAACCCATTGGGTTATAGCTTTTTGAACTTATGTGAAATAAAATATTTCCTGTGCAATGAATAAGTGAACTTTTACTTAAAATCATAGAAAAAGGCCTTAATTTCCTGAGCTTTAAGAAAGGGTCAGCCCCAAATCAATATTAAATATTGGTATATAAATATATTTGGGGGTGACCTTTTCTTGAAGCACAGTGAAATGAAGGTATTTTTCAATGGTTTTAAGTAACAGTTCATCCATCCATTGCACAGGAAATATTTTATTTTACAAAAGACCAAAAAGTTATAAACCTAGTTTCCATATTTAGATACATGTGACACTTATTTCTACTGACTGAACGTATATTATTTATAAATTTCATGATTGAAACATCTCCTTTCTAAGTAAATATGTTTTTCTCTCCATAGGTTTCTCATCCCGAAGTTCATTTCTTTTCTTGGAGACCATTCTTCTCATTCTAGCTTCAGCTATTTTACAATATATTCTATCATTGCAATATTTTGTGCTAAGTTTAATATAAGTTTTTATTCTCTCTTTCTTGCTCTATTTCCTCATACCTAAAGTCTGTTTTTTTTCATTGTTTCCTTTTTCACCTAGTGCATTCATCGGCAGCTTCATGAATGCGTTTTGATATATCGATACATTCCTTCTGTATTATTGCATTCTTTCTGTTGTAATTTTATTTCAATCTCTGTTCACATATATCTTCGGTTAGCAAACTGTGAATATTATATTTATTTTCTGACGGCGTTATTATGCTTTCTTTATTCTCTATTTTTCTGTCTATTGTATTAGAACTACATGGAAATATAAATTTCTCAGTTACGAATTTATAATCTGTTCCACAATTTGGGCCTCCATACCTCTGGCATCCTGTATTTTCAATTTTGAATTTTTATTTGTTACCATGTAATTATTTACTGATTTGTGATCGAGTGATGGACGTTCCCAAGTATATTTATGAAAATATTATGATTGAAGAATTCATTTAATATTTTTAATAATGCTTGTCTGCATAAGTTTATTCGAATTAACCTACCTCTATATTTCATATTGCTTTCTCCAAATATTCATTTTATTTTTCTCCTTGATTTCCCATTCATGTAGCGTAGTGGTTAAGGCACTGAGCCACAAGCCGGAGGATCAAGGGTTCAAGTCCCGTTGGGGTCAGGATTTTTAAACTGATCCAAACCCTCTGGCGGCACTATGGCCCTAGGGCCTCTAACGGAAATGAGTACCAGACGCTTGTTCTGGGGGTAAAGGCGGCCGTCACGCAGGGCTGACAACCCGGCTGACATAAAGTGCCGATTGTCTAGAAAAAAGTGGGAGTCTTAACCTCCTACTACCCCAAGGGCCTCCGAGCCTGTTGTGGGATCACTTTTTTTATATCCCAGTATTGTCAATTTTTTCACAATGTCCATTTTTTGGGATTTCTTCTGTCAGTTTTTTTTAAATATATTTTCTACATTCGCTTTTACATTATCGTCAGTAGTAACAGGGTATACTACCAGAAACACTTAATTTATATTCCCATATATTCATATCTAATCTTAGAATTATCTCATCATTGAATTCCAAAATCTATAGCATGTTTCCACTTCTCTATCTCTCTATCTATCTTCGGGTTTTTACAGCTGCTGCCGTCTTCCCGTGCCAAACCTCCAAAGCCTACGGTCTTGGGCATCTTCGATGCTTAGCCCTGTTTCCACTTCTTGTATTATTAAAAACAAACTCCCCTTTTGGCTCTTTTTTGTTACTACACCCCACTAGGTCCTGTATACCTCTGTTAATTTCCATTGTCTCGGTTTCTGCGTCTTACTTTTTTATTTCAATTAAAACTTTCATATACGTTTTAATTTAATGTGTTTCTTTAATTGTTTCCTTTATTTTATTACTGCAACCTTGAACATTGCATGCATCAATTCTCAGAATCCTTTTTCCTAAATTAAGTCGTATTTTACCTACCTCATTCCCAGACGTGTTTGGGTTTTTACCATTGGGATGGCTTTACAATGCATGAACCCTCATACTGGAAGACCAGGTAGTTTTTGGTCAAAGTTTTCTTCCTATAAGTAAAGTAAAAAGTAAAGTGATCCCACTACAGGCCTCAGGAGGACCTTGGGGTAGTAGGAGGTTAAGGCTCCCACTTTTTCTTGACAATCGGCACTTGATGTCAGCCGGGTTGTCAGCCCTGCGTGACGGCCGCCTTTACCCCAGAACAAGCGTCTGGTACTCATTTCAGTTAGAGACTGAGTCGACCCCAGGGCCATAGTGCCGCCAGAAGGTTTGGATCAGTTTAAAAATCCTGACCCCACCCGGGACTCGAACCCTCGACCTTCCGGCTTGTAGCGCAGTGCCTTAACCACTACGCTACGGCGTGCCCCAGTTTTCTTCCTATAGCCTTTGATAATTCAATGGCTTACTGCAAGCCCGCAGTGCTAGTTTTGGTACATCCTGGGTATTTTATATCTCGAATACCTGCCACATCTGGTGAGCATTCCGCTATTCTCCACCTGGGGAGGCGTGTGATCAGATTCTTGCAAAACCACACAGATAATTCAGTTATTAATAAATCCAATAACAGCACCACTATGAATAATTTTCTTTACGCCATATGATTTTTAACATTTTTTAAATTAAAGTAATACCCATTTTAACCCATTCGCCTCAGAAGACGAGGTAGACTCGCTTAACTCTGCAGTTATATATTATGGAATATTTTTACATCCCTTGGCAGGGTAATATTTTATTAACATTTATGAATAGTAGAGGAATATGTTTTGGCCTTCACCCTTATTATGATCCCGAGTACCGTTATATTTTGTTCGTTTTGAATTTCTCAAAGTAGACAATATAATTTACGGTGACTTAAAGCCGGTTTCTGTGAAAATGAATTGAGCATTTAAACCTGAAGCGAATGGGTTAAGAAACAGACTAAGTGAGCTCTATTGGTAATTTACTTCAAAGCGTTGAGCGTTCAAGATTTTTTTAATCTAAAATTTAACTTATACCTTTGTGATTTACATTTTTCACTTGATATCTCCTAACTGGATTTACGTAGTAAAGAGGCTAGTTGTTATTACCATAAAAATTGCTGTCTCAACTGTCATATATAACGAATAAGAATAATAGAACCATAATTTTACGATGAGACTGTACATTCTACTGTATACGAAGAACAAATAATAAAAATGAAAAGCCCCATAATGAATTTAAAGTGGAACATTTCCGACCAGATGGCGCTACTGTATATACTAAAAGCAGTACAATAGACATACGATGAATCCTATAGCACAAGGGTTAATATGCGCTAGATTAGGCTCCTCACAGCCAGGTTTAGATTATTTTTTATGTTGTTACTGTAAAACAATTGTGTATACAACACATTCCTTCACCAATTGAAATAAATAAATATACTCAAAAATCAATTTATTGGCTTCAGAAGATATGTTGCATAACAGTTTTGTAATATGAAAGGTGCATGGAAAGGAGCAGAAGTCACCTTTTTTTGTCGAAATGGAGTTTAAGGTGCCTTTAGATTCTTCATGAAAATGAGTACCTTCTAAGTATGAAACAGTAAAAGAAACAGTTTACGAGTCATGGGTTTATTTACCATAAAAGCTTGGTACAGGGTAGAATTCCGATAATTCTAACCCCGCAAATCCAACATTATGGATAATGTCAACACCAAATTTAATACCCAATTTTGTAATTATTTCCCCATTGTCAATCCTCTTAAGCACTTCCACTTTTGTATAATAATAATATTATTATTATTAATATTATTATTGTTATTATTAATATTAATATTATTGTTGTTATTATTATTATTATTAATATTATTATTATTATTAATATTATTATTATTATTATATTATTATTAATAATAGTTAATATTTTTATTATTATTATTATTATTATTTTAATATTAATATTATTATTATTATTATTATTACTATTAATATTATTATTATTATTAATATTATTATTATTATTAATATTATTATTTATTTATTATTATTATTATTAATATTAATATTATTATTATTATTAATATTATTATTATTATTAATATTATTATTTATTTATTATTATTTATTTATTATTATTATTATTATTAATATTAATATTATTATTTCTCCAAATATTTGAAACCGTATTTCGCCACAAAATCATGTTAGGGTTGTAGCTTACTATAATATTATTATACTATACATGTAAAACAGGAATATCAGAGTATTGGAGGAAGATCAATGGATGGATTGAGAGGAATGGCGTTTGGTTTCCGGAAGACGGCGGCAGCTGCCATGATACCGGATAATGATGATGATGATGATGACGTAAACAGAAATATTATCTTATAGTTTTGAATTAGTGTTATGAATTGCATAAGTCGTCTATAAGTGTCTTAGAAAATACTACATATTGTTATGAATGTATATTATGGAAGTTCATAAAATATTTTATAATAATCTTGGATATTAAAAATTAATGACCACATTGAGGCAGAAGCCTCATCATCGTCATTCAAAAGCAAGATAACCCAGAAACGTTGTCTTTCGAATATAGGAACTTTATATATATATATATATATATAACGTACAGGAACTCTGTTTTTGTTTGCTTGAGATTGCAATGTATGGTATAACAAAAACATCTGTTACGAATTAACGTAATTTCTCACACCAAAAAGTCTTTCCAGGAAGAATACAGCAGAAGTGACTCTAAAGTCAATGATCCAATTTAATGAAAATTTCATGAAAACACTATTTTAAAAAAAAAATCTTTGCATACACTGTTAGCTCAGTGCAACATGTTAAGCACGGGAGAACGGGTTGCTATTGTTTGTTCACGGTTACGCGGATTGTCATATGTAGACGCCAGAGCTGAATTTAACCATACATTCCGTAAACCAGCTATAACAAAGGCGCACATTCATCTGCTTGAAAACAAATTTAAGTGTACCGGCAGTGTTTGTGACAAGGCACGTAATGGATGACCACGCGTATCAGCAGAAATAGTTCAGCAGGTTCAAATTGCCAGTGCTAGTCCGAAAGCATATACTCGACGCCTCAGTACGGAGCTGAATGCTTTATTTACAAAATTAATGCAAAACGCGTCGGACTAATTTAAATTAAATCAAGTTTATTTCTAATTTCAATGTAAAACTCAGTCCTGCAGTATTGCATCGCTTCATACAGACTGTTTTCATCAGGGACGGTTGTAGTCTAGTGGAGGGAACGTCTGTTTCTCATGCATGTGGTCGCATGTTCGATTCCTCTGTCACGATTTTTTTCTCTCTGTCGTCCTTCTTTCGATTCATTTTATTTGTTTTGCTGTGTTTTACTACAGCATTTACCGCACTACTTAATTTACGCGAAATTATTTTGCCTTGCAGGACACACAATGAAATAGAAGAACGAATTTTAATTTATCAAATAGTGTTGCACTTGTGAACCAAGTAGCTGACATCTGATCATGCGCAATGGCTTCGGTCTGGGACTTCAAACTTATCTGTTCGCCATTAATTTTTTCATAGGCTATACGCTATATAATTCACCATCGTCGTGAACTTATTTAGTGTAGGTCGTTTGAGCCTGTTCCTATGAGATCACAAGATCTGGTTGGTCAGTCCATCTTTATTTTGGTATTGTTTTATCTCGATGTCCATTAAGTTTATGCTGCAATGCTAAGTTAAGAAAGCGAGACTGTTTCATTCTTTGGACATATTGTAACCAATTTACTTAGACAATTCTACATTTCTTCAGCTATATTTTGAACTTTTAATTGATCGCGTATATCTGTACTTCTCTGCTTGTCCATTTTTTGTCAAATATAGTAGTGGACGTAAAAATCTCATCTGTGCCGGCTTACAATTTTGATTTGATTTTAGAATTTAGTATCCAATTTTCGGTACTATATTCCATTCTACATTTAGCAGTTACATTGCGTAATCTCAAATTGGTTTCGGTTGACACCTGTGTATAAACATTATTTTTGTGACTCCATTTAGTGCATTGTATTTCTGTAACTTTATGTCTGTGTCATTTGTTGTATTAGATACTACGCGACCGAGGTAATTAAATCGAGAGACTTGATCAATGGTTTTTCTATCTAATTATATTTTAACTCTTCGTGTTTTCCAAACATAACCAAAGATTTTTTTTGGAAAAATTTTCAAATCGAACTGTTTGGATGCATTATTTCATTGATGTGCTCCCATTTTCAATTCATCCTCTTAAGTTGCAAACAGAACTAAATCATCTGCATACAAATGTGTTTGTATAGTTTCATTTCTGAAAATCTGTATTCCTTGTCGAAATAAATATCCGTCTTCTGTGTTTCATGAAAAAGTGACTTGCCTGGTTTTTTTCCCAAATGCCCTTCATATGTACAAATGAATTTAAATCTTAATTGTAATGAACCTAAACCTTTAACACCTTCTTCTTCTTAAACATAATTTGTAGGATTTTCATCCTGTTTATTTCCAAAATCACTCCTCGGAGAAAGACGTATAGAATGTGCATTCACTGTCTATCCATCTCTTGGCTTGTCTTCCTCTTGTTCTTCTCCCGTCCATTGGTCTATATTCTTTAGCTCTTTTTTGTAAGTCTGTTTACTTCCATTCTTTCTATATGACCCTACCAATATTTTCGTCTCTCTATAATAAATTCCGTTATGTCTTGAATATGACATTTGTCCCTATTTCTGTGTTGTGCATTTTATCAAATAATGTTTTCCCTAGAATAGTTCTTAAGATTTTCATTTCACATGTGCTTATTTATTTGTTTACTTGTTTTTGTATCAAATCCATATTAATGAAATGGAAACAAAGCTGCAAAGGTATGGGGATCCCAATAGGCAACAGATTTTTGCTGACATTACAATTTGCCGATGATCAACTAGTTTTAGCGCAAGACAAATTTGATATGGAATTCATGATAAAAAGGTTGAAAAACACATGTGAATCATGGGGCCTCACAGTAAATTTACAAAAAACAGAATATCTGGCAATAAATAGCAATGAACGAGAAAATTTAATATTGGAAGAAGGAATCCAAATAAAGCAAGTGAAACAAACTAAATATTTGGGAATAATTATGGATAACATTGAAGGTATAGGCAAAGAGAACATAAAACATAGAATTGAATTGAGTAGCAAAATAATATCATCGTTAAATTCCCTATGGTGGGATAAGCATATTTGGAAGGACACAAAAAAATATATTGGTAAAACATTGGTGGAATCTGTTGCAATGTATGGAAGTGAGGTATAGACAGTCAATAAGTACTACAAGAATAGACTAATAGCTCTAGAAATGGATTATTTACGCAGAAGTGCCAGAAAGTCTAGATTAGAACATGTCACAAATAAGGAAATTAGAAACATAATGGAAACAGAAGAAACCATAATTGAAAGAATTGAGGAGAAGGAATTAAAGTGGTTAGGACATGTCTTAAGAATGGAAGATGAGCGATGGCCGAAGCAACTATATGAATGGCATCCGAACAGAAAGAAGAAAAGAGGGAGACCAAGGTTAACATGGAAGGAAAACATGAAGACAGTAATGCAAGCTAGAGGGCTAAGCATCGAAGATGCCCAAGACCGTAGGCTTTGGAGGTTTGGCACGGGAAGACCGCAGCAGCTGTAAAAACCCGAAGATAGATAGATAGTTTTTGTCTCAGCCCTAGTTTCTGCTCCATATACGTTAACTGGTCGAACTATCGCTTTGTACATGCGGGTTTTGCTTTCTATTGACATATGTTTGTTGCGCCAAATTAAGTCTTTCATATATCCTGATATTTGATTTTGAGGTCCGAAGCTTCTAGATGTATTGATTTCAATTCCATTAACATAAACTTGTTTAAAATTGATTAATTTATACTCAATTGAAGCATGCTGTTGTATATTGTATGCCAGCAATAAACAATATATGCTGGATACAGCAAACATTACACAATGAACACGTCCGTCTGATAAAAACCAGTATTTCTATTATTCTTCTGCTTTTTTATAAAATAAGATCACAGGTGTTGATGAATATAAAGATTGTAATATTTAACTCTAACATAAATGGATACAATATCTCTCTTCCCTCCTGTTCATAGTACAGTGAATATGGGTTCTATGCGACCTTGCCACTTACATAAATTTAAATAAAGACTCGGAAAACACACAATTTATTGTTGCAGTATACGAATAATTACCTGAAAGAAATATATATATATATATAGATTTTTCTCGAAAAATATGAGAAATTGAGCTCAAAGTAACCTAAAATCAGCATATTTGCACTATAAAGTGTGTAATAGTCATTGCTGAGACAGTGTAGTCAACTTATTACAAAAACACGCTAACAAACAATTGAACGCTATACTAATATACTGTTTTGCACTAGCTCGCCCATTTTCTCATCCTAACTTGTCCTGAGTGTAGGTGGACTCCTGGGATAGAATCCCCTCGTATGTGAATAAAAATATTGGCAATTGGCTCTAGCGGGTACAAGTGTTATCGCACTGGACAACATGTTGCTAGTAGTCACTTGTACTCCGATGGAATATTCATAGCTGCTTCGGTGGCATAGAAGAGCCAAGTGATTTGTTACGGCCTACATATAACCATAGTAACGTTAATGTATACAGGCCTATCCCACATGTACCTCGTGCAGGCATCCGTGCTCCCCTAGGGGGAGTTTATTGATCTAGCCAATTAGAGTTAAGCTTATTTCCCTACAAATGTGGTCAGCATATAGCCTTAATGATACATCTAGTAGAGAAAAAATACTTGGATCGGGAAGGTCAATTTTGCTCAGAGGAACTAATTTAGACTTGAGGTATTTTTACGAGCCCGAAAATCTCCAGACTCTGGACCCAAGGTTTAATGATCCACCCGGATGATTTTACTCATGGGATATTTCCATCCTAAAAAGTCATCGACCCCGGCCGGGTTTGAACCCGCTACCATCGGGTTCGGAGGAAAGGAACATAGTCAAGTCAAAACTCCTGTGTAAGTCCTGGGGCTAACAGTGTATTACAGGACAAGCAAAATTATAGCGAGGTTAATATTTCATACCACATATTATTAAAAGTAAATTTATATTAAAACCAACTAACTAAGTAACTGGCACTATAGAACCCATAGGTTCAAGGCCACGTGGATATATGCTCTTCATACATTCCTACTCTGAGCTAATGAATTCCAATCTTCCCTGTATAATTTGCTTCCACACACCATGGTTAATTTTATTATCCCACCTCGTTGTTGGCCTACCAACTGGGCGATTTCACTCTGATTTTCCTACGAGAAGTTTCATTGTCCATCTTTGAATTCCTATTCGTGCCACATGTCCTGCCCATCGTAGTCTACGAGACTTAACTGTTTTTATTACAAATCGTATCCTAATAATATCATGAAGCTCATTGTCGTGTAGTTTTCTCGATTCACCTCTCCGTTCGTCTCTCTTAGTCCAAACATTTTCCAAAGAATTCCATTCTCAAATAATTCTAATATTTTCTCCTCCCTTAAAATGAGAGTCCATGTTTTGCATCCATATAACAGGAAGAATAACAGTTTTATATGTTCTAAGTTTAACTTTTTTTGAGAGAAGTTGGGATGACAAGAGTCCTTGTAATCCGTAATAGCATGGATTTCAAGAATTGAGCCGATGTTTAATTACCGTCTGAACCCACATTCCTGTTTGTAATTATTGTTCCTAGGTATTTGAATTCATCCACTTATTCAATATTCCTGTGGCCAGACATTAAATTTAAATTATGTTTATTTCCAGCCCCAATTCCATTGTGTCTCTCAATAGAATTTGAATGTGGACCATCAGTATCTCCTCGCTCATCATCGTCAGCATATACTAATATATTTTTAAGACTTGTACGAATTTCTGATCCTGCAAAGAATTGATAGCTTGCTCTAGCACAAAATTCAATAACAGAGGAGATAGTGTATCTCCTTGCTTTAATCCATCATGAATTTATAGTAATAATAATAATAATAATAATTTATTTTAGCTGGCAGAGTTAAGGCCATAAGGCCTTCTCTTCCCCACTCAACCAGCGAATAGTAAAATTATACAAAAATTACGTACATATTACAATTTTAAGATATTAAAATACAGACTAAACAAAATACAATGATGATAGATCTAATACTAGCTAATGCTAACAAAAACATAGAATATAATAAAATTAAAATGATTGTTATGAAAATAAAGTCAGGTAGCTTCTCGCGATGATATGATACACCTAACGGGCTATATAGTTGTGAGGTAGTTAATGTTTTCATTGTGTCGAACTAATACATCTGTGCTCAAAGAAAGAGGAAGACAAGCTTTGGGAATGTATTCCACCTGGAAAAGGAAAGAGAGGTCGATCTAGATTTAAATGGATGGATGATAGAAGAAGACGTATGATGGAGCTAGGTCAGGAAGAATTGGAATTGAAAGATAGAGAAGAATGGAGAAAGAAGATAAAAATTTTAAAAGCTTTGAGCACAGGATGATGTTTTATTACATTGAAAGCCTGTTTATAAATAAATAAATAAAATGAGATTACTAAACAGTAAATTATAATGAATATCGGTAAATAAAATATATTAGAAGTGCCCATAAAGCAGTTAGGCCTATTTCTAAGAAATACCGTAAATTAAAAAACTAATATTGTACGTATATTTGTTGCTATTAAACATTTTCCAATACTGTTATTTTAACACAGTTCCAATAATGGATCATATTATAATATAATAATAATAATAATAATAATAATAATAATAATAATTTTATTGCAGCCAAATAGCCAGGATTAAAGTAGAATACATTTTTAATTTGCATTTTTGCATATTCACAAATTGTCTTTGTTCTTTTTGTGCATAGCTCAATATGATATCGGTCATATGTGTTTTTGCATAGCATACATTTACAGTCTGTTTCGTTCATGGAATTTTTTGTTCTTGCATATCAGGTTGTGGAATCCGTGGATTGCCAGCCTAGTGATGACGTGTCTCATTTCGAAATTTTCTTTTGTCCACGCACGGTCCACCATTGCCCCGGTGCTGTAGAATTCTGGATGTATTTCTTCTCTTTTTCTGTTCAATGTTGCTAGCAGCTGCTCAGATGCGCTGGTGCTGGGTAAGAGTATGCTTGTTCTGAGGTCGTCGATGATGAAAGTTTCCTTCGCCAGTAGGTATGCGAGTCTTGAATGCGTTACTTTTGACACTCCTAATACTGACTTTATATATCTCGCTTTCACCCTTTCTAGAGAGGAAAGATTCTTCATTGTTAAATGTATCCAGATGATTTCTATGCCGTATGTCAGTATTGGTAGAATTTTTGCTCTACATAACAGCATTGCCGTCTCTAATTTGAGGGATCTAATGTTTCTTATTTCGTGCATTGCCATTATTGCCTGGGTTGTCTTTTCTGTGATATGTTTTGTGAAGCATTTTGCGCTTGTTTGTAGCGTGATGCCTAGGTATTTGAAGTCTGGTACTATTTTCAGTTTAGTTTCCCTTATGTATATCTCTTCATTTATGGCGGCTCTTCCTCCGTTTCTGAAGATCATTGTGTCCGTTTTTGATATATTAATGTCCAGCTTGTTCTTGGAGCACCACTTTTCCACTTCGTTTATTGTTTCCTGAAGTGTTGTTATGTCTCTGGAACCGATTAGGATGTCGTTATAATATTATAATGATTTTGAGAAAGGAACTAGAGATCCACGGTTCGATTCCTGGTTCAGACATTAATTTTTCTTTTCACAATATCATTATAATAGTATATTTGTTGATGAAACCTTATTTATTGGAAATAGAATTGTACCGGGAATTATTATTAGGGCCTATATGATTTGGCCGACGATAAAAGGAACTATTTGTACCGGGAATTATTATTATTACTTCTTCAGGGTCGGGCTGAACTTAAGATTTTACGAGCTATGAGTTCTTCTGTTTCTTCAGGATCGGGCTGAACTTATGATTCTAACCGGTGATAGATAAGGAACTATTTAAGGCAAATAGTGATCAAACTAATTTTAGGTGACGTGACAGAAGAATTTTATTAATTATCTTTTCTCTCAATAGTAAAATATACACTTTGCCCTTACAAATTGGCTAAGGAACGGTCAAACCCACGACTAAGTTTAATAATGCTTATCGCGGATCTTCTTTTATATGTCCCTCTTAATGGGAACACTCACTCCACGCACTTTGACTATCGGTTCTTCGGATAGGGCACTCGCCCTTCTTGCTTTGACTATCGGGGAGCACTCGCTCCACTTACTTGATTTTTAACTTACATAACATTTTATATTAAATATTTAAGAAAGTCGTGGATTTGACTTATTTTTCCGTCGCCATTACAATTTTTTATACAAAATTTTCATTGGATAAAATAAATCTTTTGACAAAATTTTCATTGGATAAAATAAATCTTTTGACACACCTCTATAGGCTACATGTACAAGTCGATATAGGCCTACTAGATTTAGGGGCGTGAACTTTTACAGGACTATATTCATTTCCAAGTTATTCGAGGTCAATAATCTCTCTAGCTGCCTGCTATGTTTTTTGGAGGCTACATATTTTTTTTTGTTTGAAGTTTCTTAAAAGCAATAAACCTATCTTTCATCCCTCCTAACCGTATCAACCTTGAGGATTTGCGTAAAGTCTAAGACCGAATAAAACTTGTCCTCCAAAATACATAACATATGACCATGCAATAAACTTAAGTTATTTCTCTAACTTCAGACGCCCTCAAATAACTAAAAACGCCGCTGTCGTGAATTACTTGTTTACTAGAACATATTACTTTATTTTTACAATCAAAAGAGCCCTCCAATTATACCGGTTCAGAATACTGTGATTTTAGAATCCTGCAAATTCTGATGTTACAGTGATCACGCTGAAGAAATTATTAGTTTTGAGTATCCATATTTATTTGTACTCAATTTTTAATTTCGGTAGACAGTCTCTTCGAAAAAAAGAAATGCTAGACCCATTTACATCACCCTGTGACACAAAATTCAACCAGATTACAAATCTGTTTTGTGAAAAGGCTGGTAATACAATTTACTGCGTCGTATTCGGCTACACCTGATGCTCTTCACTGAACTCATTAAGTACTGAACAGACTTCGTTGGTTTCGCCACAGGTTCAAGCTTTCCCCGCAAATCTCATTCAGATAGGAATAAGCATAAAGCTTCAACTCATTTCAGTGCACGTATATCTTTAAGAGGTTTGTATTAAAATCGTCCCTATCTTTATTATATATATATATATATATATATATATAAATGAGTGTGAATCTGTTGGACTTTATGGACTCAAAAAACTACTTGACAGATTTCAATGATATTTTTTTTTTCCATTAGGCTATTTAGAGATTTTTCTGGGCCAATTAATGTATATAACATACTAGCTAATAAACGGCGTGCGCTGCTACGCTTAAATAAATTATAATCTTTTAGTTGAAGAAGTAAAAGGAAAAATAAATATAGATTTATTATCGTTATTTTTTTAGATACCCCGTGCTAATTACTCGGCGTTGCCCGGGAATCTACGCATCCCGATGTACTTGGCATAAATGAGCTGAAAGACAAAATTCGTTATTTTCAGTTATCCATAAAATAATACCCGCCGTGCGCTGCTATGCTTGCCCTGGAATCTACTTATCCCGATCTTCTTGGCATCAATGAAAGACAAAAATGGATATTGTGAGTTATGCTTAAAAGATAAACATATGCTGTTACGGACTTTTTTGTAGAATTTTATTGAGATGTTCAATTCTGTGTACATTAATTTTGTGTATTTGTTATGGTTTAGGCAGCGTAAGCCATTAAGGGCAAAAAAGGGACTTTCATGTTTTCCACTAAAAAAAGGGCGTTTTTTTAAGGGTGTAGGAAGTAAGTATCTCAACTCTCTCATAGCGTATGTTTATCCCGGGAATGTCCTAAACATTTTGCAAAAAAACAGATCACAATCGGATCAACGGTATGGCAGCGCATAGAGTACGAACAAACATTCATTTTTATATATTGGGTTACCCTACGTTCTATAGGGCCGGAGCTAAAAAAAATGACTTGCTGAGCCTAAATCATAACAAATACACCAAATTAATGTACACAGATTAAAATATCTAAAAAAATATACAAAAAAAAGTCTACGACAGCATATGTCTATCTTTTACGGATAACTTACAATAACCATTTTTAACTTTCTGTTCATGATTGCCAAGAAGATCGGGATGAGTACATTCCCGGGCAACGCTGTGTAATCAGCACGGGGTGTGATAAATAATTAAAATATGAATTTATAAATTATGTATCTTTTTACTTGTTCAACTAAACATGAAAATACATTTAATTTATTTAGGTCTAGCAACACACGCCTGGTATTATCTAGTTCTTCATAAATAAATTCAATTTATATTTATTTTTAATCAATTGTGCTAGTTCCTAAAATAAACATTGTTCAAACTGTGTTGGAATTGTCATTGCTTGTGGTTGTGGAGCTTTTCTTAAGTACAAAACATATGGAAGAAAATCGAACAAAAATATATATTATAGACGATCACAGAATTCTATACCAATTACAGGCTAACTTCCAGTTGTACTGTAAACAAAACAGATGTATGACTGCATTTTCATTGGTCGAATAATGGTTTTACCTTTGAGCGTGTAAGTAAATGTAGTTCGTTTTCTAACACTCGGGAAAAAATTAAAGCAAAAAAAATAGATATGTATTACCTAGCACATGTCTGTAGGCCTATAAGTTATATGGGAAGATCTTAAAATATATAATTACAATTTCAATATATTAAATAAGAATTGTTTTATTACGAGTATTAAGCATGCGCAATGGAGAATACGTTGGAATTTCAATTGTTTCAAAATGGTTGCTTGTGTAGAAATTCTAAACCATTGGAAAGGAAAGCTTCTGAAAAGCGAGGAAAACATATTTTGAATGTTTTCAAACTTAGTTGAAAATATCCCATATGTTTTAATTTTAATTATCATTAATTGTATTGCGTTATTAGATGTTACTTTTATTATTTCAGTTTGGCCAAATAATCATTTGATATCTAATATTATTGTGAATTCTCTGTACACCGTATTCCAAAATGATGGACGGGGTTTAAGTAGTTGGTATAGCTTTGTAAACGAAATTGGATGCGTGATTATTTGCTATAATGAAAGAAAAACTATGAAAGCTTCATATCCTGTATGCAGTAATTTGTTTCTTGTCATTATTACGTCGTCAGCGTTAAATTTGTAAAAAATGACGATTCCTGTACAGAAGTCATTCTGTGTGTTGCAATTTGCGAGGTATGGTTCCATTGTTGCAGTACAGCGAGCGTTCCGACGGCAATTTGGAATTGATCCTCCGACAGATAATATTATCCGTCGATGGTAAACAGATAGAAAGATGTATATGTAAAAGGATAAGTCCAGGACGTCCACGAACACCAAATGACGCGTCGGTCCGGATGACATGATACATTCCCATATCCTCCACGGTCTCCCGATTTCACACCTTATGATTTATTCCTGTGGGGTTATGTGAAGGACCAAGCGTATGTAATACCACTTCCGGTCGACATTCCAGACTTGAGAAGAAGGATTGTTGCTGCTGTTGAATTCATTTCTCCAAATATGCTAACCAAGGTTTGGCAGGGTGCTCACATCGAACACTTATGAAGTATATTATGAAAACTCAAAGAGTTTCTCTTTAATCCCATGCAAATGTTGTTCTATATATATATATATATATATACATACAGAGTGTTATCGAAATGAGTGCAGATTTTTCGTGTGGTGGTATGGAACATCCATACAAGTATTTTAACACAAGGAACCTTGGGCCGGAAGGACATTGTTGTTGGTCTACAGAATAAAATAACATTTAAAATTGTTGAACACATTGTTGTTTATTTATTAATTCTAAGAAAAATGGAAGGTCTTACATATTATTTTACAGTAATTGTTTGTAATGGGAACCACTGATCTGGATGCACAGCTCCGCGCGTCTCACCTCGAACTGATGAACTCTAGGAAGCATATCTGTATGCTCCGTGATTTCCGCAGCCGCTGCCACGATCCTAGTTACAAGCTCTGCTTCTGTGTTCATGGGGGTCTCGTAGATAAGATAATTCGTGTGTCCCCACAAAAAGAAATCCAATGATGTGAGGTCTGGGGACGTCGGTGGCCAAGGAACGGGTCCACCTCGACCAATCCATCCATCTGGAAGTCTTCTGTCGAGGAAAGCTCTAACGACACGTGTGAAGTGGGGAGGGGCACCATCGTGTTAGAACCACAACCTACAGTGTAAATTGAGAGGAAAGTCTTCGAATAATTCTGGGAGCATCACTTCTCGGAAGAAAGTCAAGTAATGCTGCCCTGTCAGGCGAGGGGGAAGCAGATAAGGACCCAGCAAGATATTGTATAGAATTCCAGCCCAAACATTAACTGCAATTACCATATGAAACAACATATTGTCGTACAACAATTTAAAATGCTTTTTTACTCTGAAGACCTGTAACAATACATTTCCGGCCCAAGGTTCATTTTGTTAAAATACTTGTATGAATGTTCCCTACCACCACACGAAAAATCTGCACTCATTTCGGTAACACCGTGTATATATATATATATATATATATATATCATGTAAGGGAAATTAAATAACTCTGAAACCCCGTCCATCATTTTGGAACATCTGTATTTTTTAAGAAACATATGTTTGATCTAGTGAGTGGAAGAGAAGACCACATCGTCTTAACTCTATCAGGCTAAATAAAAAAAATATTTTTCAGGGGATAGAGGATCGCAAAGTTCAGGTAACTTTCGTAATGTAACATAATGAAAGCTAACACAATGACCTGACCTAAGTTATCACAGTCATGTTAATAGCTGAATTGATCTACTGAAAGATCATGTGACTTACTGATGCAGGATCTAATAACAAACTGATCAGGAGGAACTGTATATAACTGCCGATTTCAATTTGCTATTATCTTATGATACAGGTTCTGCATCTCGTCCAGAATCTGTTTTCAGTTTTGACTATTTAAATCATGCCCCAAATGGTAGTCAATGACCAATCACATTTCAATGAATTTTGATTTACAACCTATCACAGTCGTTTTTCATCTCGATTTTATCACTTTCATTTTATCGTTTTCATTTTATCAAATGGCTTCCAGATTGTATACATAGTGCACGAATATAACCAGATTCTGTTTCCGAGATATAATAGAAGAACATTCGTAGCAACTGATTATACCATAAAAAACACTGTTTGCACTTTCTTAAACGTATTATTTCCTGGATTTAACGTTGTAGAGAAATATAATTGACATATTTACAACATAGGACATCAGATATTAATGAATAACCTGCAATAATATGTTTTATTTTTTCTCCACTGGGGTGCATTCTTACAATATTGCGATTCAATTTGGCAATGAACTGATTGCAGTGATGAACATACGAAAACGTTTCTCGTTTGTTTTCAAACATCGGCCTTTACATTAAGTATATAAATACAGTGCTCTAAACAATTAGAGGAACACTTGTAATAAATTGAATAAGTAATTGTTTTTTAAAGCTGTGATTCTGAAAGTTGGACAATATGTAAATTGAATTATTAATTTTATCATTGGATACAAATTTTAAAGATCCATGGCCTAAATACAGAGAAATTACCTCAAATAACAAATATAGAGATTTTTTTTATTTTGGAAGGCACTGGCCACTTCTCATTGGTAAGCTTCCTGATGTTGCTATAGTGACGAATGTTGATTATTGCCTTGTTTATTGAAGTCTCTGACAAAATGAGGCATTTAAATGAGTTTGAGGTGTATCATGCTCTACATCTTTTACGACAAGGTCAATCTCTGGGACAAATGGCTAGAGAGCTTGGGGTTTCTCCTTCCGTGGTGTTCAGGTTCGCAACAGGCACAGAGAGACAGGTCAGTATTGTAGAAGACGTGGCCAGGGCCGTAAATTTAAAACAAGCCCCCAGGATGACTGATACGTTGTTCTTTCTGCTCTTCGACAGCGTACAAAAACTGCAAAAGACCTGCAGAATGACCTTCATATGGCTTCCGGAATCCGGGTTTCAGACCAAACCATAAGGAACAGATTGAGGAAAGAGAATATTCGTCCAAAAAGGCCCGTTAAAAAGCCACGCTTAACAAATGGGCATAAGGCAGCAAGACGTAGTATGCTGAAAACCATGGTGATTGGAACCTGAACCAGTGGGAGTCTGTGCTCTTCTCGGACGAATCCAATCGTCTTACACGTTGTGATGGATAGATTGAGGGTGTGGGGACGGCCAGGAGAAAGATTTTCTGCAGAGGCTGTACAGGAAATTGATAGATTCGGAGGAGGTTCCATAATGGTGTGGGCAGGAGTTATGTACAACAATTGTACGGACCTTGTACTTGTTCCCCAGCGACTGAATGCTGTCCAGTATATCGAGCACGTTCTGGAAGAGCATATAGTACCTGCTGCCATTGGAGTAGACCCTGGATTTCTGTTTATGCAGGATAATGCCAGGGCACATTCTGCGGCTGTCACCAGGGATTTCCTGAGGAAGAATGAAATTGAGGTAATGGAGTGGCCAGCGGTCAGCCCAGACCTCAACCCTATTGAACACTTGTGGGATCTTCTTGACAGGAAGGTCAGGAACCGACATCAAGCTCCACAAACTCTGCAGCAACTTGGAGATGCTCTGAAGGAGGAATGGGAGAATATCCCGCAAGAGGAAATCCAGAATCTTATTGGGAGCATGCCACGAAGGTGCCAAAGTGTCATCGAATGTTGTGGAGGCCATACATGATACTAACTCTATATAACGAGTGTTTAACTTTGAAAAATAAACACAAGATTCAGTTGCTTACATAGCGGAATTATTTGAAAAGTTAATTGTCAGCGTTATTCATTTGTTTTTACTGACATGAGCAATAAATAAATAAATAAATAAATAACCACAAATAATGTACTTTATTAATTTCATGTTTGTACCTTTATCCAATGAAAAAAAAATTGCATATTTCATAGTGTTCCTCTAATTGTTTTGAGCAGTGTATTTTAAAATAACTATATTTAAAAAGTCCACCGCTGTGGTCTCGAGGAAGCGTGCTGCCATGCACCCAGCGGGCCCGCATTCGATCCCCAGTCGGGGCAGTTTTTCTGGGTGAGGTTTTTATCGGGGTTTTTCCTCACCTGTAAGACAAATGTCAGGAAAACTTTAAGGCCCAAACTGTCCCCAAAATCATATGGCCATCATCGTCATCATCATCCTTATCACTATCATCATCATCACCACCATCCTTCACCGGTGCGGATAGCAACGGGAAGCTACCACACTTACAATTCCCTAGTAAAGCTGCAAGCATAGCATGGAAATTGTATGACTGCAGTGAAAGACCTGCCTTCGGGCAGAAATACTATGGATGGATGGATGAATGTTTAAATAATGATTTGTGAGTAAACAGCTTAATTGTTTTCGTTAAATAGTCCTAACAAATGCCACTCTTGATTTCCAAATTATCTAGATAAATCCACTCCTCACTTCGTGAGTCGTGAATTTATCGGTAATTTGGAAATCACTCGTGGCCTTACTTACGAGACGTACAGGGTGTAAATGAATTATACCGCACCAATTTAACTACGTATAGGGGGTATTATATAAGCAATTTGAGATAATGAACTAATGGTCTACGAATAATAATGTCCGAGTTACGATTCAATTTGTAAAATGGACAGCACGCCAGTGATTATTTCTAATTAAAATATAAATAATATGATATAGAAACTGTAACTTGCAACAAGCATGTGCCTTTAACTCAATGGTTATATCAGTCTTACCATCGACGTTAACGTAAGATTGATGCAACACGTTCGAAACTACGTACAGTATATGTAACTTTTCTTTCCTTTCTTCGTTTATTATGTATATCCTGTAAATTAGTTAAGTACATAGATTTTACTTCAGGTTTAATTTTTTTATTCATTGTTTTACAGAATACGGCATTGGAATGTCGGCGCAGTACATGAGGTACAAACTATCTACGTACGTATTGTACAGACAGTTGTTTGAGAAGTTGTAATAATAATACTGTAGAGAATAATAGGTTTCGCACATAAAATGTGCAATTGTACAGTACAGTAGTTACGAACTGAAATAAATGATAGTGCAGCGATTACAAGAGTAATAACATGAAGAGGTATAGTGTATGTACGCATGGCATACATAATATTATTGGGAAATAAGATGCAATATATTTAAGTGAACCAGAAAGGAAGTAATGCACCTGCAGACTCATTAGAGAAATTGTTCAAATTGACCACCTCCATTCTCACAACACAGACGACATCGGCAACTAAAGGATTCTCGTATCCCTTTCAAGATACCAGGTGTCTCGCGGATCATATCACATACTGCGATTATGCGTGCAATTAACAGTTTATCTGTATCAACAGGGGTCGCATACACCACTGTTTTCAGGTTTTCCCACATAAATAACAAGTGGACAGAGATCTGAAGAGCGAGCTGGCCATATTACAGTTGAACTACCTCTTCCTATATCAAGCGGCCATGATAGAATAGATTTAGAATAGATTTATTTAGCCTGGTGGAGTTAAAGCCATGTTGCCTTCTCTTCCACTCACCAGAACAAACATATGTTACATATGAATACAAAAAAAAATTACAATAATAGTCATATTAAACAGGACAAACATATGTTACATATAAATACAAAAAAATACAATAATAGTCATATTAAACAGGACAAACATATGTTACATATGAATACAAAAAAATTACAATAATAGACATTGAACAATTAATTATCTGTCATATTGAATAATAATGAAAATAATGTTTAATAATACAATGAAACTAAATACAATTAAAATTAAATTAATGATACAATGAATAAAAAAAGGAATAACAGCTCGAATCTACTATACGTAAAAAGAAAAGAAAAAAAATACAAAGGAAGTAATAAACTACAATGAATTAATCTACGCTTTTTATACAAGGCATTAGGTAAATATATTAACAAATCCTAAGTCTATGATACACTTCATCCAAATGATTTCGTACATTTCTGCAGAAATAGGGAGGAGCCTGATGTGAAGAGGAAATTCTTCTAACAATCTAGGTAGGACGTACTCTAAAAAGTTTTGTAAATTACACCATTTAATCTCTGGAGAAGAAGGCAGGAGCCTATGATGTGGTCAGAAATTATGCCTACCCATACGTTCACCGAAAATCTCTGCTGGTGACCCCTCTCAAAGATGGTATGAGGATTTTCATAATCCCACATATGTCTGTTCTTTGAGTTCAGAACCAGCCCATCCGTATTTTATATTGCCTCATCAATGAATAACACCAAGGAAAATAAGAGAGGTGGCTGCAGCAAAGCCAAAATTACAAAATTGTATCCGTTGAGCGAAGTCAACTGGCTGTAAGGCTGGTGCTTTTTGCAGTTGAAAGGGATAGAGCTGGTCTTCGTGCAGGACTTTCCATATGGTTGATTGTTCGTGCCCATTACACGTGCGATAGCATGAGTACAAGTAGAAGGATCTTCTTCCACCCTATGAAGAACTTTTTGTTTTTCGAACTTTGCAATGCGGCGCGTACGTCTTTCACCGGTGTGTACTCTGTTTACCTTCAATGTCCCATGCTCTCGCAAAACGCCTATCAACAAACTCGAAGGTTGTACGGTAAAGATGGCGTCTATTCGGATACCGCTACGCGTACGTGGCAGCAGCTCTTGCACCACTACCTTGTGCTTCACCATAAATCAGATGCATTTCAGCATGTTCAGCGTAACTGTAAAAATGTTCCATGATGTTTTCATGTAATGCGACTGATACTGAAATAACTTCCAATAAGATGTTAATGCAATAACCAATACGGGAATATGTATTTTGCGCATGTCTATACTGAACCAATTTCAATGTCAACATATCACAATACGCACGCAGGGAAAGAAAGAAAAAAAGAAGGAAAGAAAAAAAAAAGTGGCTTGCCATGATTTGATCTGTGTTCGAATCTCAATTCCATCGCGTTAACCATTAAGCCACAAGTTAACTACACAGATTCTGCCTGTTTGACTCTGAGCTAAGGCACACATTGTACCGATTCTACTTTAACCAGTGCAGTGGCGTGCAATCATCTGCTGAGTTCGACATTTTAAGGAATTTGATAACCTAATATTTCATAAACGTTGTTGATGAATTATTAGAAATCAGGATCTCGGAATTAATACTAAGATCTGAAGTTATTCTAGTATAATTTTCTCCCCCTACTTTGCTCTCCTGTTGATTTATCTGTATTAATTTTCGATTATTTTGATTCCCTTTAACTCGCCCATTTTCACTCGTAGAACATTGTTTCCCTATCTCAGTTACTCGTATAATACCCTCTATAAGCAGTTAAATTTATGCGGTATAATTCATTTACACCCAGTATATGACTTCTTATATGTCTTTCAAAGAATATTGCAATCTTACATCAGAAATAAGACAGTTGGAAAATGACGAAAGCCAAAGTTGCGAGATATAGATGTACTATTTCTGAAATTTAAAGAAAATAACGGAAATTTTGAACTCATCAATAGATGATGATGAATTGAATAAAAATACTCAGTAAATAATTATAAATTGGAAGCTGCTTTGTATCTACGGTTTAAAAAAACACATACCATCTCCACTTCTCGCAACTGGAATTCCCTACCAGAAGAAATAAGGGGCTGCCGGACATTGGCATCTTTTAAAAGAAATCTAAATTTATATTTACTCTAAACTCGACTTCGTTATTACCGAGTGTAAGATATATATATATATATATATATATATATATATATATTAATTGGTGTTTCCCGTATAATGTATCATATTTATATTATTATTATTATTATTATTATTATTATTATTATTATCGTATCATTATTGTTATTACCCTATAAAATGTTGTTTGTACATGACATTTACATTGCTACATTTATTGTACCTTTAACTGTTTATAATTAGTATAGTGTATATCTATATTTGTCGAATATTTATTTGTATTTGTGCTGGTTGAGTGGAAGAGAGGGCCTTATGGCCTTAACTCTGCCAGAATAAATAAAGTATTATTATTATATTATTATTATTATATTTCGAAAATGTAGCTTTTGGAGGTAATTGCAAAACCATTGATAATAAGCGATTATATTAAAGGTAAATTTCAAAATCCGGTTGATTAGTTCTTAGTAGGTCGGCCATTGTGGTCTCGGGATAGCGTCTCTGCCTCATATGCAGCAGGGCAGGATTCGATTTTCGTTTAGTACAAAGTCCTTGGGTGATTTTTTTCGGTATTATTCTTAACCTGTTAGACCAATGCCAGGAAAGTGAATGATTCTAATGGTCCCCGAACAACATTTAGCCATCATAATCTTCATTATTTTATTCGCCATGTTTAGTACGAACGTGCACGTGAATGGTGTGTTTCGTCTCATATATTAGTGTTGTCTCAGAGGAGATACTGTTCAGAGCTGATCACTCGTTCGGAGAGGCTCTCCATGTCCTTGTGTCGTTAAGCAAGTACGTCTGCGATCCAATTTTTAAAATCTTCTTCGGAGAACGGCCGGTATGGGGCACATAAACGTACCTATAAAGTTAGAGGTTAAAGTTCGTTGGAGATCAAGAACAAGTAGAAGGATAATCTATTAGTAGTTTGATTTCATCCCTTCCTAATTAAGGCCTGAAGCCATTACACTACATCCTATACTACACTTAATTTTAAAACTCTAACTAACTAACTAACTAACTCACTGGCACTGTCCAACACGGAGTTTCATGGCTGCGAGAATCTAGCCCAAGCTCTTCTTTCATTCCTATCGTGAGCTAATGATTTCAACATCTCCTGTAGGTCTGTAATTTACCTTTCTCAAATCATGATGAATATTATTCTCCCCCCTGATTCTTAGTTACCTACTGAGAGATTTACCTCTGATTTTCCTACAAGAATTTTCCATCCCAACTGTTTCATTCCCGTTCGTGCCACATGTTCTGCCCATTGCAGTCTACGAGACTTAACTGTTCTTATTACATCTGGTTTCAATAAGGATAATATAGCTCACTGTTATATAATATTCTCTATTCGCCTATCTGTTTCTCTCTCTTCGGTCAAAAAAAAAATCTTATGGATTTAATTTCCAAGCACTAGTAATTTTTTCTCCTTTCTGAAAGTGAAAGTCTATGTTTCGCATCCATATATTAAAACTGGAAGAATGACGGTTTTGTATATTTATGGGTATAAAATGTAAACAAATTTAAGAACTGATAACTAGGGGCGGATTCCTATAAGATGTGATCATTTTTAACTTTATTTTGATTTTCGAGTAAATAAATAGCATTTCTATAGGTCTTGTGACAATTTGATTTTTATTGTCTTAAAAGTCACATTTCTCATGTTTTTAGATTTTGGTCATATTTCTGAAATAAAGCAATATTTTAGTCAATTTCGGCGATTTTTATAATGTGGCAACCAAGTTTAAATAACCAAAATAATGTATGTAGGTTTCAAGGTAACTTGCACAAAGATGGCTTTTTACTCTTGAAAATTCGTAGAGATCGGATTGTTACAAAATATTTAATACTTTCATAAAATTTATAAGGTTTTTTCTGTCTCTTTGGTCATATTTAAATACTTTTTATGTTATAAAGGCATGCGTATTTCTTAGGCCTATATATTTTTAGGTCAGAGAAATCCACCCTTACTGATAACTCATAATTGGACAGCGTTATGCAACAACGGCTACGCGCCATTATGTAAGTTCCGAGAAAAATGCGTTTAAAGTTTTTTTTTTAATTTTAAACTCTAGCAAGAACTATTTAATAATTTCTGACCTGACAATCACTTATATGACAATATTGCACATATTAATTCGTACTGTGTGTGTAAAAACAATTTATATTTATTTTAACGGTCAATATTTCAATACTTCACTTAGACATAATGAGAATGATGTCATAATCGTTCTGCATCAATCAGTTAAGCGCCGTAAGAGGGCGTTTATACTGTTGATGCGTATTAGTATGTGATATTTTATTATGTATCAATCAGCCAAGCGTCAAGGTAATGCGTATATACTGTTGATGTAAAATATTTTATCATAATATTAGCAGTGGTTGTATGCACAAAACACTTATTATTGTTGTGTGTTTATATATTGTATTGCTTTGTATTACTTTATACATATTATACCATGAAACGTACGTGTTAAATGAATAATGTTTTCTAAATAAATACAATTTTTCTTACAATTAGAGTACATACAAAAAAAAAAAAAGAAAGCATGAAAAATAACTTTTTTCATTCTTTAAAGTAAAAAAATCCATAGAATCCATCAACTTGCACATTAAATTTTTATTTTGAACTATAATACATTTTTAAAAGGCATATACATGACTAATAATCTGCTTATGTAACTGTAATAGTATATTACGATGCAAGGTTGGGAAGTGGTATTTACAGAATCGAGGAAAATGTTTAAAAACCGAGCGATAACGTGGTTTTTAATGTCCTAGATTCTATAAAACACTTCACAAATGTGCGTTGTACATTATTTTTTGCGCGATGGTGCTTTGAAAATAATAAATAGTAGTAAAATAGTAACATCTTTGTTGGATATATGTGCGTTCTTCATAAACAATTGAGTAAAGTTAACAGTGAGGGCAACGTTTATTAGTTGAATATACAGGAGGCCGTGAGATCATTATTATTGATAAAATGGCCTCAAGCACGTATTTTTTGTTTTATTGTTTCAAATAAAGTTCAGTTCATTTAAAATGCAGTTATTTGTTTCGTATAATGTATATTAACGCTACCTTTTGGATATTTTTATATACATTGTACGTAGTATACATAGAGGGAAGTAGTTTTACTTCCCGCACGCATGGGTGTAAATTTAATATTACAGTATAGTTATTAAGGTTGGCAATCCCGAAATATAGGAAGTTGAACTTTCAATCATGGTCGCCATTGCTGTAAGTAAGACGAAACGCACTATCGCGCAAAAATAATGTTTAAAATAATAGAACAATAGTAAGTAATACAAATAATTCTTCCCATAATGTTAATATGAATTATTCATATTGGAGATTTACATAATATATTAACATTATCATAGAACAAATTTAGAAAAAAATATATACTTTTCATTTCACAAAAAAAAAAGAGAGAGAACGAATTTTACAAACCGATGAACAGTGAATGTCCCAACTCCGTTGCATATTAAGAGTATAATGACCTCTGAATTGACAAGCGCCTGATTTTTTATCTTAATGTTTATAAAACGGAAGTATATGGACTTCACGTACGAAAAATATACGATTCACATAATGAATAAAGCTCTTGCATACCTGCACTGAGACAGAAAATACCTTTACCTTTTTTTAAGGGGCAAATTCTTATAAACCATATCGAAAATTTTCTGAGCTCTGGATGCCATTATAACATTAAAACATCATACTGACTTGAAAATCTTCACTATTTATTGTAGCGCCAAACCAACAATACTCAGTTACGCATGAACAATATAAGAGCGGGAACATTTGGCGCTAAGCTCATGATGCAAAATTTAGATTGGTATTTATGAAGATCTAGTTTCACAGCGTTTGTTGCAAAACGCAGAATCTCTGATAGGTCTGATGGCGTTAACATTTTTCTTTAAATAATAAGGCTATTTTTAAAGATTTGGCACTTAAAGTGATTTGAACCGGGGCTAATGTATTTTACAGGAACCCGGGGTTCTACCTATTAAGGAGGACCAAAATGGATCGCTCACCGCCAACACTTAAGTGATGGCCGTAACAAACACTTAAGTGATGGCCGCAGAGCTTTCCATCTATCTATCTAAAGTGTGCGTACACTTACTTCATGAGCCAGTGCAACAGATGACATCAAAATTTCAGTTCTTAAAAATGGCTCTTAACTGGTTGATGCATAACGCCGTCCAATTAAGCATATTCTCTTTGTTCTCAAACTTAAATTGCTTGTCTGTAACTCCCCTATACAGGAATGAGGTGCAGAAAGAAATTAAACATAGGCTCAATTCTGGATATGCATAGGCCTACTATTGTGCATTACAGGGACTTTTCTCGTCCCAACTTTTCTAAAAAAACATTAAACTGAAAATATATAAATATGTTATTCTCCCAGATTTATTATATGGATGCTAAACATGGACTTTTACTTTAAGGGAGGAGAAGCAATTTCAAGCATTTTAGAATTAATTTATTGGAAACATTTTGAAACAAAGACAGATGAACAGACAGGTGAATGGAGAAGACTCATTAACAGTGAAATTCATGGTCTTTATAGGAAGTCAAATATAGTAACAGTTAAGTCTCGTCGTCCCAACTTCACTCAAAAAAACATTAAACCAAAAATACGTTATTCTCCCAGTTTTATTATATCGATGCGAAACATGGACTCTTACTTTATGGTAGGAGAAAAGATTACGAGTATTTGAGAAAACAATTTTTAGGGGAAAAAAAATGGACCAAAGGGAGATGAACAGACATGCGAATGGAGAAAACTTTATAACAGGATTTACATGATATAACTGAAAATATATAAATATGTTATTCTCCCAGATTTATTATATGGATGCTAAACATGGACTTTTACTTTAAGGGAGGAGAAGCAATTTCAAGCATTTTAGAATTAATTTATTGGAAACATTTTGAAACAAAGACAGATGAACAGACAGGTGAATGGAGAAGACTCATTAACAGTGAAATTCATGGTCTTTATAGGAAGTCAAATATAGTAACAGTTAAGTCTCGTCGTCCCAACTTCACTCAAAAAAACATTAAACCAAAAATACGTTATTCTCCCAGTTTTATTATATCGATGCGAAACATGGACTCTTACTTTATGGTAGGAGAAAAGATTACGAGTATTTGAGAAAACAATTTTTAGGGAAAAAAAATTGGACCAAAGGGAGATGAACAGACATGCGAATGGAGAAAACTTTATAACAGGATTTACATGATATTTATGGGAAACCAGATATGAAGAGTTAAATCTCGTAAACTACGATGGGCAGGACATGTGGTACGAATGGGGAATGAAAGAGATGCATTGAAAATCCTTATAGGAGAATCAAAATGAAAGCGCTCAATAGGCAGTTCAAAAAGAGATGGAAGAACAATATTAACATTGACTTGAGGATCTAGATTATGTAGGGGATGCATGACAAGAGAATAGGGATGTATGGAGACCATATGTTCGCGCGGCCATGAACATACGGGTTTGATAGTGCCAGTGAGTTAGTAAATTTCCTCTAGTCAGGTACTTTTATTTGAATTAATTCATTTACTCTCTGAATATGTTCCTCTTTTTTATGTAAATTGGGGTCATGTGCTCCGATTGGATCCTGGAAAGTGGACTTATGCAGTGACTATGTGGGAACCCAGACTAGGGAAAAGGAAAGTTGGAAGTTAAAAAGCGTTGGAGTGAAGTGTTCAAGTGTCATCTAGAAACATTGTGGACTAGAATAGCACAAGACTGAACCGAAAGTAACATCAGTGCCGTTATCCTCCTAGAACTGAAAGATTCGTGAACTATGCCAATATCCCTTCTCTATGCATCTACCCCCACTCTCCTTTCTACCTCTCTTATTGCGCTGTTTGTACTGCGAATCTCCCCTTCTACCTCGGAACGCTCATATACGATACGCACATTCAGAACATTATCATTCGATCGGATCATTTTGTTGGAACTACGTCATCTGGAGCACGCGAGTGGCGTGTTTTGAGTTTTTGGTCTGGAGGACCAGGGAAAGCCACCCTGGCTTGGACTGAATGTATGTGTGGATTTGTTTGAGTGAGTTATGATATTTTATTTTGATGTTAATGATTATTAATTTGTTTTTCTTTTTAAATTCAAGAATGATCAATATTTATATTTGATTATATTTTTCCTATACTTCAGACGTCTTGTTTATATTAAACATCATTTTTATATACATCATGTTTAATGTTCAAATTATTTATGTGCATGCTGCTGTTCGGTATATTCCCGTACATAAGTTACTTATTTAGGAGATCATACAAACTTCCTTTTTCTTTTCCATCTAGCTTTCATGGTTAAGAATAATATTTAAACACCCAGTTTAGCTAAGTATCATAGATTACTCAAGTGTTTTAAGATCTATTGTTGATTGATGTTTAAGTGTTTGGAAAAGAAAGATGAATCAATCTTTGCTTCTTATGGGCCCCGGCAAAGGCTTTTGAATAATAACCCTGATTGTTATGAACTCAAGGCTAATATATACAATGGAAACAAAAGACGATACACGGCGGCGGAATAAATGGTTTACTAAAAATTATAAGGCGCCACAAAATTGTAGCAATCAGCGTGGTTATAACTGCACAAGACAGACAAAGATGGAAGCGACCCATAAAAAATTGAAGTGATAGTCCTAAGGGATTGGCTAACCCGGGGATGTAACGTAAGCCACCCTGCAGTCGCAGGAGGCCCTTGCCCGAAATGGGATGATTATGTACTAATGAAGTGTTCAAGCATCATCTAGGAACATTGTGGACTAGAATAGCACAAGACAGACAAAGATGGAAGCGACCCATAAAAAATTGAAGTGATAGTCCCAAGGGATTGGCTAACCCGGGGATGTAACGTAAGCCACCCTACAGTCGCAGGAAGCCCTTTCCCGAAATGGCATGATTATGGACTAATGAAGTGTTCAAGCATCATCTAGGAACATTGTGGACTAGAATAGCACAAGACAGACAAAGATGCAAGCGACCCATAAAAAATTGAAGTGATAGTCCCAAGGGATTGGCTAACCCGGGGTTGTAGCGTAAACCACCCTGCAGTCGCAGAAGGCCCTTGTCCAAAATGGGATGATTATGGACTAATGGAGTGTTCAATTGTCATCTAGGAACACTGTGGACTAGAATAGCACAAGACAAACAAAGATGGAAGCAATCCATAATAAAGTGGAAGTGATAGTCCCAAGGGATTGGCTTAACCCGGGGATGTAACGTAAGCCACCCTGCAGTCGCAGGAGGCCCTTGCCCGAAATGGGATGATTATGGGCTAATGAAGTGTTCAAGTGTCATCTAGGAGCATTGTGGACTAGAATAGCACAAGACAAACAAAGATGGAAGCAATCCATAATAAAGTGGAAGTGATGGTCCCAAGGGATTGGCTTAACCCGGGGATGTAACGTACGCCACCCTGCAGTCTCAGGAGGCCCTTGCCCGAAGTGGGATGGTTATGGGCTAATGAAGTGTTCAAGTGTCATCTAGGAGCATTGTGGACTAGAATAGCACAAGGCAAACAAAGATGGAAGCAATCCATAATAAAGTGGAAGTGATAGTCCCAAGGGATTGGCTTAACCCGGGGATGTAACGTAAGCCACCCTGCAGCCGCAGGAGGCCCTTGCCCGAAATGGGATGATTATGGGCTAATGAAGTGTTCAAGTGTCATCTAGGAACATTGTGGACTAGAATAGCACAAGACAAACAAAGATGGAAGCAATCCATAATAAAGTGGAAGTGATAGTCCCAAGGGATTGGCTTAACCCGGGGATGTAACGTAAGCCACCCTGCAGTCGCAGGAGGCCCTTGCCCGAAATGGGATGATTATGGGCTAATTCTAATTCTATGCATTCGTATCAGATACGAAATTCAGTCATTTTCGTAAACAGAAGTGTAAAAATATGAGCTTTAAAATATTAGAATATAATTTAAAGGTGGCCACACAATATAATTCCTTTTATTACTTGATAGAATGAGAGGTTGAAGTTGTAGCATAGATTCTCTTAAAATTACGGAAAGCAGCTCGTTGTGAACAACGTATTGATGGAACTGTGGAAAGTACTTCACAGGGCAGCAGAAATGGACAAAGGCGGATTACGACAATTAATTAGAATGTAAAGCTTCAAACATATTCTCTATCGGATTCAAGTGCGGCGAGCGAACAGGCCGTTCCATCAATTTGATATCGTGACTCCTCTCAAACCGATTGTATATTGTGATGAGGGTGATTATCCTATTGAAATTAGATAATTCCAGCGAGGGAATGTCTTCATTGTGCCATCAGACACTCGTTCAGTTAAAGTTCATGTGCAAGATTAATTCATGTGTTGTGATATTACATTATTACTGTTATAACTTTTGTTCTTATTATTATTACTTTTGTTGTTTTATTGTTACTATTTATGTTACAGTTATTTTTGTTGTAATTGTTATTTTTATTAAATATTATTTTTCGTGTTTCTGTTGTTATTGCTTTTCGTTGTTATTGTTATGTTTGTGTTAGTAATTTTTGTTATTGTTATTTTTCTTGCTTTCTTATTCTGTTGTTATTATTATTTTGTCGTTATCGTTATTTTTGTCGTTATCATTAATATTTGTGTCGTTATCGTTTTTATTTTTGTCATTATTGTCATTATTGTTGTTATTTCTGTCATTATTGTTGTTATTTCTGTCATTATTGTTATTACTTTTGTCATTATTGTCATTATTGTTGTTATTTCTGTCATTATTGTTGTTATTTCTGTCATTATTGTTATTACTTTTGTCATTATTGTTATATTTCTGTCATTTTTGTTTTTTGTTATTGTTATAGTTATTTTTGTGTTAGTAATTTATGTTATTATTTTTGTTGTTATTTTTCTTACTTTCTTATTTGTTGTTATTGTTATTTTTATCGTAATCGTTATTTTTGTTTTTCTCGTTTTTATTTTTGGCATTATTGTTATTACTTGTGTCATTATTGTTATAATTTTTGTCATTTTTATTTTTACTTCTGTCATTATTAATATTGTTATTAATATTTGTTATTATTTCTGTCATTATTATTACTATAATTATAATTATTTTTGTTCTAAATACTGTATATGGTCACACGTAGAAATACAGTATATAATGGAAATGGACAGCTAATGAAAAATGAGGGAAAGTTTGAGGAAGTGGCTGAATTCAAATACCTAGGAACAATAATCACACATAGGAATGAGATGCACAAAGAAATTAAACATAGGCTCAATTCTGGAAATGCGTGCTATTATGCATTACAGAGACTTTTGATGCCCCAACTCCTTTCAAAAAACGTTAAACTGAAAATATATAAAACTGTTATTCTACCAGTTATACTATATGGATGCGAAATATGGACTCTTATTTTAAGGGAGGAAAGTAATGTAATCTTGGTGGAAAGGCCCTGCGGCTGGCCAAATTAATGACAAGCGGTGAGCGATTCCTTTTGGTTCTCCTGGATGTCCTAGAAAGGAGAACCCCGGGTTTCTGCTTAAGCATTAGCCCCGGTAGGGAGGGAAGGAGATTACGAGTATTCGAGAATAAAGTACTTAGGAAGATTTTTGGACCAAAGGGAGATGAACAAACAGGTGAATGGAGAAGACTACATAAAAATGAACTACATATTCTTTATAGGAAGCCAAATATAATAAAAACAGTTAAGTCTCGTAGACGGCGATGGCCAGGACATATGGCACGTATGGGGAATGAAAGACTTGCATGAAGGCTTCTTGTAGGAAAACCAGAGGGAAAACGCCCAGTTAGTAGACCAGGAATGAGGTGCTAGAATAATACTAACTATGATTTGAGGGAAGTAGATTATACAGGAATGATTGGAAAGTATTAGACCAGGATAGGGATGTATGGAGAGCTTATGTCCGCCCGGCGATAAACCTACGGGTTCGATAGTGCCAGTGAGTAAGTATTGTTAATGAGTTAACTATTGTTGGATAGAGGTAGCGTGGCAATCTCGTACGTAGCGGGCCCGGATTCAATAATCGATCGGGAGAATTTTCCTTCTTTATTCTTTTTTCAGGGCTTTTGCACACCTGCAAGACAAATATGAGAATGCTTTTAGGCTCAAATGCTACCCGAACATCAACTGGTCATTATATTTATCATCATGATATTCGCCACGTTTAGTATGAATGGGTGAACAAATTGTGTGTTTGTTATTAACGTCACAGCATTTCGGAGGAGGGCCTGACATTGAGCCGCTCACTCATTCAGGGAGGCCCTCCATGTCCTCGTGTGTCAAAAAATGTTATGCGATCCATAGTTAATGTCTCTTCCGACAGTTCATGTCACTGTAAGGCCCAGATGGCGTGTGGTACGTAAAAGTACCTATAAGGTGAGAGGTTAAACTGCGTCAATTGAATGGAATGGTTATTGTTATAATAATAATAATAATAATAATAATAATAATAATAATAATAATAATAATAATAATAATAATACTTTATTTATTCTGGCAGAGTTAAGGCCATAAGGCCCTCTCTTCCACTCAACCAGCACAAATACAAATAAATATTCGACAAATATAGATATACACTATACTAATTATAAACAGTTAAAGATACAATAATGTAGAAATGTAAATGTCATGTACAAACAACATTTTATAGGGTAATAAAAATAATGATACGATAATAATAATAATAATAATAATAATAATAATAATAATAATAATAATAATAATAATAATAATAATAATAATATAAATATGATACATTATACGGGAAACACCAATTAATATATATATCTTACACAATTGTAAATGTACATGCCCCCACAGAAGATAAAGATGACAAGATCAAGGATGAGTTCTATGAAGAATTAGAATGCTTATTTGATAGCTTTTCACGATATCATATGAAAATTATCTTAGGAGATTTAAATGCAAAAGTGGGGCGGGAAGATATATTCAAACCAAGAATAGGCAAATTCAGTCTTCATGAAGATAGTAACGACAACGGGGTTAGATTAGTCACATTTGCCACATCAAAGAATCTCATTGTTAAGAGCACAACATTTCAGCATAAGGATATTCATAAATACACCTGGACGTCCCCAGATGGAGAAACTCGGAACCAGATAGATCATGTATTAGTGGATAAACGCTGGCACAGTAGCATCATTGATATTAGATCAGTTAGAGGAACAGACTGCAATTCAGATCATCATCTGGTCAAGGTGAAAATCAGACAACGGCTATCGCTTATGAGAGGAACAAACGCTAAAGATGATTCTGTAAAATATGAATTAAAAAACTTGAAAAATGATGAAATGCGGCAAGAATACCAAATCAAAATTGCTAATAGATTTGAAGTACTGGAATCTTCAGATGACAATGTGGCAAAGGAAGAAGAAACTGATATAAATAAAGAATGGGAGGCTATAAGAGTTACTATTAAATTGTCAGCATCAGAAAGCATTGTTTGTTTAAAAAAGAGGCAAAACAAGAAATGGTTTGATGAGGAATGTGCCGACATTGTAAAGAAAAGAAAGCTAGCAAAAATGAAATGGTTACTCGAGCCAAATGAGGTAAATTTAGAGCAATTGGGTAGTGTTAGACGGGAAACCACCAAGTTACTAAAGAGTAAGAAGAGGGAATATTTGAGAGAGAAGATTAATGATCTTGAAATGAATGCAAAAAATAGGAACATTAGAGAATTATATCAGGGAATTAGTATAGAGAAGAAAGGGTTTCAGGCTAGAACAAACATAATTCGGAATGAAAATGGGGATATGATTGCAGATTCCAAGAGTATATTAAATAGATGGAAAAGTTATTTAATCAGCTATTAAATGTACATACAGTACAGGACATTGAGGAGGATAAGTTACAGACAGCAGAAATGCTAGTCGCAGAGCCAAGTGCATTAGAGGTTGAAATGGCAATTGAAAAATTGAAGATGTATAAAGCATCAGGTTCAGATGAGATCCCAGCAGAACTGATAAATCAGGGGAGAAAAATTGATGGACAAGATACGCTGGTTGCTTAGTATGATTTGGGGAAAAGAAGCTCTTCCAGATGAATGGAAGGAATCAATTATCGTACCAATTTATAAGAAAGGAGATAAAACTGATTGCAACAACTACAGGGGCATCTCATTACTTTCAACTTCGTACAAAATTCTAACAAATATATTAGTAAGCAGACTTACTCCCTATATTGATGACATTCTAGGAGATCATCAATGTGCATTTAGAAGAAACAGATCTACAACAGATCAGATTTTTAGTATAAGACAGATTTTAGAAAAGAAATGGGAATATAATGGTACTGTACATCAACTATATGTAGACTTCAAAAAAGCATATGATTCAATTAAGAGGGAGAAGTTATATAGTATCCTGCTGGAGTTCGGAATTCCTAAAAAGTTAGTTAGACTTATACGAATGTGTCTAAAGGGCTCAACGAGTAGGGTGCGTGTAGGCAAACAGTTTTCAGACACTTTTGAAATCCAGAATGGGTTGAAGCAAGGAGATGCACTATCTCCTCTACTATTTAATTTTGTACTAGAGCATGCCATTAAATCTTTAGAGAATGAGGAAGGCTTACAACTGAATGGTATTAATAAGCTGTTAGTTTATGCTGATGATGTAGTACTACTGGCCGATAGCGAGGAGATACTAAAGGCCAACACGCACACACTATTGAGTAACACTAAGAAATTAGGACTGGAAGTAAAATATCAGTAAAACTAAATATATGGTCACACGTAGAAATACATTATGTAATGGAAATGGACAGCTAATGACAAATGAGGGAAATTTTGAGGAATTGGCTGAATTCAAATACCTAGGAACAATAATCACAAATAGGAATGAGATGCACAAAGAAATTAAACATAGGCTCAATTCTGGAAATGCATGCTATTATGCATTGCAGAGACTTTTGATGTCCCAACTCTTTTCGAAAAACGTTAAGCTGAAAATATATAAAACTATTATTCTACCAGTTATATTATATGGGTGCGAAACATGGACTCTTACTTTAAGGGAGGAAAGGAGATTACGAGTATTTGAGAATAAAGTTCTTAGGAAAATTTTTGGACCAAAGAGAGATGAACAGACAGGTGAATGGAGAAGACTACATAACAATGAACTACATGGTCTTTATAGGAAGCCAGATATAATAAGAACAGTTAAGTCCCGTAGACTGCGATGGGCAGGACATGTTGTGCGTATGGGGATGAAAAACGTGCATGGAAACTTCTTGTAGGAAAGCCAGAAGGAAAACGCCCAGTTGGTAGACCAAGAATGAGGTGGGAGAACAACATCAACTATGATTTGAGGGAAGTAGATTATACAGGGAATGATTGGAAAGCATTAGCTCAGGATAGGGATGTATGGAGAGCTTATGTCCGTGCGGCCATGAACCTACGGGTTCGATAGTGCCAGTGAGTGAGTGAGTGAGTGTACACTGGATAATAATGAAGTCGAGTTTAGAGCAAATATAAATTTAGATTTCTTTTAAAAGATGCCAATGTCCGGCAGCCCCTTAATTCTTGTGGTAGGGAATTCCAGTTGCGAGAAGTGGAGATGGTATATGACATGGAGTGATGTGATGTCCTATGTTGCGGTATATTAAGTAAGAGACTATGTTGTGATCTTGTGTTTAAGTTATGGTTTGTGGATAGATACTGGAAACGGGATGATAAATAATTAGGAATCGAGGTATGTAGGATCTTAAATAGGAGATTTAGATAGTGCGATTTTCTTCTCTCTTTTAGATGTAGCCATGACAATTCGTGGAATAATGGAGAAATGTTATTAAAGTTATTATTTTTTATTATAATTATTTATTTACTCAGCAGGATTCACAGTGTTTTCACAAATCCTGTCGTCCTTCTCCACATTTCTATTCCATTTTAATCTCAATCGTCTAAACCCTTTGCCGTCGTACAGCTTAAAACGCCATCAGTAATACGCTAGCAGTATTGAACACGTAAGTTCATGGACATAAACTCTCCATACATCCCTATCTAAAGCTAATACTTTACAATCTTCTCCTGTATAATTTCCCTCTCTCAAATCATAGTTAATGTTATTCTCCCATCTCACTGTTGGCCTATCTACTGCTCGCCATCCCTCTGTTTTCCATAAGATAAGCTTACATGCCTCTTTTTCATTCCCCACTCGTCCCATATATCCTGTAATTGCAGTCTACAAGACTTAACTGTTACTATTACGTGTGGCTTCCCATGAAGATCATGCAGGCCTAGCTCACCATTATGAGGTTTTCTCCATTCACCTGTCTGTTCCTCTCTTTTGTTCTAAACATTTTCCTAAGATGTATTGACGTAGACTTTCTCCGCCGGAGTTGCTATGATGATCTTGAAGAAGATTTTCGGGCTGTAGGCTGTGGTCGTGAGGCTTGTAGTTCCCCGACGTTTCGCCAGGGACTGCGTCTGGCATCCGTCTCAAGATAACCCTTGAGATCTGTCTCAAGACAACCCTAGAGGATACCAGACGCAGTCTCTGGCGAAACGTCGGGGAACTACAAGCCTCACGACCACGGCCTACAGCCAGAACATCTTCAAGATCATCATTTTCCTAAGAATTTTATTCTGAAATATTCATAACATTTTCTCATCTCTTCTAGTAGGAGTTCATGTAATATAACTGGGAAAATAACAGGTTTAGGCCAACATATTTTCAGTTTAACTTTTTTTGAGAGTGCCCCTGTATGCGTAATAACATGCATTTCCAGAATTGAACCTGTGTTTACTTTATTTCTCCACCTCATTCCTGTTAGTAATTGTTGTTCATAGAGATTTGAATTCAGCCATCAATACAACAACAACAGTAATAATAATAATAATAATAATAATAATAATAATAATAATAATAATAATAATAATAATAAATTCTATGGATTGTGGAACCCGTAGATACAATTACGTTATAAAGTTTGGAGTTATACATCTACGTTACAGTACGTTTCTTTATGTCCGAGGAAAATAATTATCAACTTAGGCTTACACTACTCTCTAGTACTTCAAACTTGGAACTCGATAAAGAATGTTGCCCTACATTCACTTGTGTATCGCATGGTCAATTTGTAGTGTTCTGCAACGTTTACTTATGTATGGAGCCTAACTGTTAAAATTTCTTATAAATATTTATAGTTTATTTTCTACTTTATTTCCAATTATTGTCATAAGTAATCCCATGAGTGATTTTCAAATTATCGATAAATTCACGGCTCACGAAATGAGGAGTGAATTTATTTAGAGAATTTGGAAATCAAGAGTGGCATTTATAAGGACTATTTAACGAATAAAATTAAGCTGTTTACTCACAAAACATTATTTAACTATAATTATCTTAAAATATTTATATATTTACTATAAACGGCGATGTTTGAAAACAAATGAGAAACGATTGCTACGCTTCATTTCCTTCTCTTATTCATCACTGCAAGCAGATCATATTATTTATTGCCAAAGGATCGCAAAGTTGTAGGGATGCACCCTAGTGGAGAAATTTATAACGAACGTTATAGGTATTAATTAATTTCTGATGTCCTATGATGTAAATATGTCAATTATATTTTTCTGCAACGTCATTTGCTGGAAAATAATTCGTTTAAGAAAGTGCAAACAGTGGTTTATTTTTTTTGTGGTATAATCAATTGTTACAAATATCTTTATATCCCTCGTATGTGCTATCTGCTGACATTCATGCACTATATATATATATACAATCTGGTAGCCGTGTTTCTTACAGAGTCATACACTGCAAAATAATGCTGTAACCTATTCAGAATGTTAAAAAGAAGTTGATTTCTGTATTATGATAAACTTTAGTTGGTAAATTATAAGCGAAACACAACAGTGATTGGTTGTAAGTAAAACAAATATTGAAATGTGATTGGTCATTGACTGCCTTTTGGGGCATGAGTTAAATGCTCAACCGTAATCTAACAATAGCTTGTGTTTTTCTGAAAAAATCACGATCGAAATAGTCGCGAGTGATTTTGTCTAATGAAAAACTCAACCTCGCGTTGGATTTGGAGTGACTAATTAGCCAATAATACATCATTCCGATTGAGGGTCTTTCCACTTTTCAGCGGTTGCCCTTTTACCAGCCGGCTGCCCTTTTACCAGCCGGCTGCCCTTTTACCAGCCGGCTGCTGGCCCTTCACATCCACATGTGCCAATCACAGAGGTAGATAATCAACAGCCAGTGTAGGGGTGACATATAGGTTGTCCCCAAGGATCAGTTCTGGGCCCCAGTTTCTGGAATCTGGTAATGGACGATCTGCTCAACAATATAGAAGCAACACAAAATGCATTACCAATAGCATACGCAGACGACTTAGTGATGATCATTTCTGGACAGTCCAGAAGACAACTGGAAGAACGCTCCCAAATAGTCTTACAGCAGCTCCAACAATGGGCTAGCTTACACAAGTTAACCATATCTCCCGATAAAACCATGGGAATGATTCTCAAAGGACATCTGAATGAACAACGCCCGCCAACCGTGAGAATTGGAAATCGCAATCTCCGCTTCACACAAGAACACAAGTACCTGGGAGTAACTCTCCAGAGCAGATTGCGAGTCGACCAGCACATCAACAATGTCACCAACACGGCGAAAAACCTATTCCACGGGATGGCACGGCTTGGAGGTCAAAACTGGGGATATGGAGCAATAAATTACCTAACGCTCTACAAGGTATTGTTCCAACAAATTTGCGGATACGCAGCACATGGCTGGGCCCGCAAGTTAACCACACTTCAAAAGAAGAAGCTACTTTCTGCCCAACGCCAAGTCCTCATAAGAGTTACAAAAGCGTATAATACGGTGTCTGGGGTTTGCCTGCCTGTGATTGCAGGAGTCCTACCTATCGATCTGTATATCGCTCAAAGAATACAAAACTTTAAAGTCAGAAGAGACCAGACGATACTAGTCGGCGACACTGTTATCACGCCAGACTTATTCCAGACACCAGATGAACGAGACACCATCAGACGGATTATCCAGGAAAGTATTTCCGAGGAATGGCAAGAACGATGGGAAGCGGCAGAACATGGACGCATAACATATGAATTTCTGCCTAACATCAAGGAAAGGCTAAAGAAAACTGGATCCAACCAAGTCACCATATCACGCAACTCCTGAGCGGCCACGGCTCTTTCAAAGTCAAACTCCATGAAAGAGGCCTCTCAAGAACGCCTCATTGCGATTGCTTTGGAACAGAGCTGGACACTGTACAACATGTCCTGTACGAATGCATCAAATATGAGGCCAGACGAAGGGACTTACATGAGGCTGCACTAAACGGTGATATGAACTGGCCGCCTCCTCTACGGTTTTGGACAGAAAAACAGCCATATCAAGCAGTGAGAAAGTTCATCGGATGGGTCCTTACTCAACGCCAAGAGGAGGACATCCGCAGACAAAGAAGAAGGGATTATATATAATCTAGCAATAAGTTAGTTGTAAGTTAGTAAATTAAGTATTAGTTTTAACACAACACCATGTAAATATTACTAGATTAGGTGGTAGATTTAAGACTTAGGTTAAGGATTAATATGTAAAAACAACTGTATATAAGTAGTATTAAGAACAAACACCCGAAACTTGTATCCTGAAAATGAACATAATAAAAACAGCAGAGAGTAATTAGGGACAAGAGCAGACCTGGGGATATGGGCATTAAGCCCGAGGAAACCCAGGGGGATGGTGGCGGGGCTCTTAATAAAAAAAAAAAATAAGTCCCCAGCCGTTATAGCTGGTTCCTCAACCTGGAGCCGCTACTTATTGTAGCTACCCAATTGCCTCACGATGCTGGGTGGGCACCGGTCCCATACTGGCCGAAATACCATGAGAAAATTTCTTCCCCCATGAGACTCGAACCAGCGCAAGTCCCGTAGCTCTGCGCCAAGGCTTCCTACCTTAACCGCTCGGCTACGGCGCGGGACCAATAATACATCATCAGAAGCTAAAAATAATTATGTTTGATATTTACCAAATGTGAGGTTATGTATTCCGATCTTACTTCCGGGAGATTTCTAAGCCGGCTGCAGGCCTATAGTTATAAATAGCATATCTTTACTGTTAAATTTCTTTGGGCTTGGGAAAATCAACAACAGATTATTTTATGTGAAATAACTATTAACAATAATAAAGATTCATTATACAACACTTAATGCATTTTTAGAGCAACAGAAGTAAACTTTTTTTGGTAATTTTTGAAGTTGTTTTCTTTTGGCATTTCTTGCTGTAGCATATTGATCGTACATTGTTGAATGGATATCCTTGTCAAATAATTTAATTTGCGGAGATATCTCTCATTACGAACAGGAAGAGGTAATTCTATCAACAGGAAGAGGCAAAATTATCGGGCTATGAGATAAACAGTCAATGCTTAGTAATTCTTCTGCTTAGCTTAATTGTTTAATTTGCAATGTTATCTTTTGTTTTGTTTTTCACATTATTATTTTGTGGAAAGCAACGGGAAGCTACCACACCTACAATTCCCTAGTAAAGCAGCAAAGCATAGCACGAAAATGCTATGATTGCAGTGAATGACCTGCCCTTTGGCAGAATTACTATGGATGGGTGGATTATTTTTTATTATTATTTATTATTATTATTCTGATTTTTTATTATTATTATTATTAATATTATTATTATTATTATAATATTATTATTATTAATATTATTATTATTATTAATATTATTATTATTATTAATATTATTATTAGATAAGTTGTTAATTTATTGATATGGATTGTCGATAGCACGTACGGCTTGCTTCCCGTACGATCCATGTTTGTAAATTACATTGTATATATATTTTAGTCTAATAAAATCTTCCTCCTCCTCCTCCTCCTCAACCTACTACTACTACTACTACTACTACTACTAATACTACTAATACTACTAATACTACAACACTACTACTACTACTACTACTACTACTACTACTACTACTACTACTACTACTACTACTACTACTAAAATAAAATAATTTTCACATTGCTTATGAAATCATATATTGAATGGTGAGAAATTTGTAAGTAATGCAATTAAAAATAAATGTAGTGGAAATTTGAATTTCAATTAGGCCTAAGACAATGTTAGTAATGTATTATTATTCAAGATAAAACATTCATTACAAATTAGACATCAATCTATAAAAGTTAAGTAAATCAAATAGTATATATTTAAAGTATAATTTTAAGTAAGATAATAAGAATAATAATACATTTTATTCACAAATGTTGTACACAGTATAGACACCCGAATTAACAAGTGCCCGTACTCGGATGTAGATTTAGATTTAGATTTAGATTTAGATTTATTTAGCCTGGTGGAGGTAAGGCCATGTGGCCTTCTCTTCCACTCACCAGGACTAACATATATTACATAAAAATATAACAATCTTAATTAACTCTAATATTAAACACTAAGTAAGAATTTGATCAAAAGATAATATCTAATATATTACGATCTATAATACAACCAGTTAATATTAGTTAAAATTAAGACTAAAACAATAATAAAATGTATACAAGCAAGGCATATTAAATTGTCCCTGTCTAGTGTATATAAAAAACAAAGGAAAATAATGAGATATAGAAAACTAATTTTACGATTATACAATATTTAAAACAAAACAAATAAAAATATTTGTTATTCTTAATACTATTTTCATAAATAATTAAATATATTAATATTCCTAAAAGAATATTATCAGTGAGGTGTATAAGTTAGTTTGTTATTAAATAATTCTTTAGTTTGTTTTTGAAGGATGTTATAGTTTGACAGTCCCTGACATAGGACGGAAGGGAATTCCATGTTTTGGTAAGTGAGACCGTAAAAGATAATGAATAATATACAGTGTGATGAGGCGGGATATAAATGACAATGTGCTGATGGGATCGAGTGTCAATATTATGTGTGTCGGATAGTCTAATGAAGCGGCGTGATAAATAATTAGGCGATGATGTGTGAAGTATTTTATAGAGAAGGGATAAGGAATGGACAGTTCTACGATCTCTTAGACGAAGCCACGAAATTGTTCCAGGGACGGTGTAACATGGTCAAATTTGCGAATACCACAAATAAAACGTGCGCAAGAATTATGAACACGTTGAAGTCTTTGAGTTGAAATATATTTAAGTCTGTAAAAAGAGTGTCACAATAATCAAAATGGGGCATTGCAAGTGTTTCTACTAACATTTTCCTAAGGGCGAATGGCAACAATTTCGTACACGATTTAATGAATGTATTATTGAGAAGACTGTTTTGCATGTATGGTTTATTTGTGTATTCCAATTTAAGTTTTTGTCAATAAATACTCCTAGAATTTTTACTGTCTCACTATAAGGGATTTGAACGCCATTTAGTGACACATGCAAAACTGTGTTTAGGTTAATTGTAGATAATAGTCTCTGGTGACCCATAATGATTGATTGTGACTTTCTAGGATTTAATTGCAGTCCATATTTAACTGTCCAAGTCATTAGTGAGTCAAGATCCTCGTTAATTTTGACAACAGCGTCATTTAGAGAATATTTGTCTGTGTGGATGTAGATTTGCATGTCGTCTGCAAATAAAATTATGTTTGCAATGCTTTAGGGAATTAGATATGTCATTTATGTAGATTGAAAAAAGCAAAGGTCCAAGTACCGAACCCTGTGGAACCCCAGCTTTACGGAAGGACCAAGAAGAACAGTTCAGTTACAGAAATAATACATTTACAATATACACATTGGAGATTTCTAGTTAACGGGAGTGGGAAAGAATATATATATTTAGGAGCTAGTATCAAAATAAATTCTTGCACATAAAAAATATTACAAGGGGAAATAAAAAACAAATCAACGTAGAATATATTAATACCAGACAGAAGAAGGTAATTACATACATTAGGAAACAATATAAAACAATACAAAATTTGGAGAAATTTTCAAAATGTAAAACGCACTCTGACATACAGAGAATTAACACAAAGGAGAATGATATAAATAAAACATTATATAGTAGATAAATACAAATTGAAGAAAGTCATTACATCAGGCAATAATATAAAGTAAATAAGAAATTGGAGAGATTTCCAAAATGTAACTCACTCTAATATAAACAAATAATTGAAGCAATGGAGAATGATATAATCAAAATAATACATAAAATATTAATAACAAACTGATGAAAGTAATTACATTAGGATATAATAATATAAACCAAAATAGGTTACTACTTGGGGTGAATACTTTGTTTAATTTACGAATTTTCATGGCGCAGACGTGGTGGGAACCGCGGAAATATTGGAGAGATGTAGTCATATGTGACAGTGGCCGAAGCGTCTTGAACGTGTGCAGTTCTCTCATTGCGCTGGCGTCAGAACCCGGGTGGCGTCCAAACAAGCTCCGCTCTGGTAGTCTGCCACCCAACATCAGGAGCAGTCGGCGCGTCGCGTCTTCACTGTGAATGATGCTCCGTCGTCGGAGGCTTTTTATCATCCTGTGGCTTTTCATCTTCCGACACTCCCATTCCGGTGAGTACTTTTATTTCTATTTGCCTTATCTACTTCTTCTGCCAAAGTCTGTGCGACTATCGGAATTGTAAACATTAATTTAAAAATAAAATGCGTTAACTTTAAAAAAACTCAAACGAGGAAGAAAAATAGGATACTAGCAGTTTATATTCCTGGCTTTCATTTCTAAAATACATTATGTACTAATTATATTTATTTTTTGGCGTTTATTGAGATATAATATGACAAATAATTGGAAAACATAGTTTTAAGAAATTTGATACATTGAGGGGGTCTCATGCTCGTAACAGAATGTTGTGGTACGTTGATTAAAATTTTACTACAATTTTAAAAACAATTTTGAACAGTAACGTTAAAGCAATTTGGAACGCGTACTTTATATAGAGTTTGTTGAAATTATACTTTTCTATCTGACGGGTTCAAAGGTGTAATAAATATTTATTGATTTTATATGTTTACTTAATTCTTGTTGTCTTATTTTAATTTTCACTGAAGATATTATCAATTTTAGGTAGAAATATCTTCAAAGAATATATTTTATCGACTTACAACGCGCACGAATTTGTATTTTTTATTACCAGATGATCTAACGCAATAAAATACAAGATATTTATTTCAGCGCCTTTTGAAAAAATGAGTTCTATTCATAACGACATTTTGTTCTAAGATTCCGTATGATATTTTTAGGAAGCACATTCCGTAGACGGAGTGTATTTTCACAAATTTAAAGTAGTTACATTTTTAAAACGAATCTAAAATAGCAAAATAAAATATTGATATATCTCCATGCAACCATGACATTTTTAATGTGTTTTTGGAAATCCTACATACAAGGGCTCCCCAAAAGTACAACAATGGAAGAAAGTCTTCAGTGGTTGTGAACATAAGTTTATTAGTGGAATAGTACTTGATACCGTATTAGACAACAATTCTTCTAGTATGCACATAACTTCAATATTTCTAATTTTGATTAAAGAAAATTCTTATAATTTATAAGCAGAAAAAGAGTGAATAATATTTTTGGACACTCTTTGTTCTGAAAGCTCATTCAAACCAGTTAAGCCCTTATATAGTTGAGGACTACTGAGATCTCAATTACCTGTTTTATATTTTAAATTTTACATAGTGACCTAATAGTGTTTCGTCATGAATTTTAAAAGTATTGACTCAGTAATATATTATTTGAAATTTAGCAATTTACTTTCATGAAAAGTTCGTACTTAGCAGGAATAACAGTGACATATGAAATATTAAAAACAATAATTTATAGGACTTAAAAAAATGTGCTATATTATACAGTTCTGGAATTAAAGCGCTGAGTATTGCGCGTAATTTATTGAGAATGTAATTTAAGTGTCATTTTCAACATTGTCGGTTTTGATGGCATAGGAGGAAAACGTACGATGTTTAATATGCAAATCATACCTTTTAAATGTTTATAGGTAAAGGGACAGAAATTGAGAACGTTTACTTTAATCTCTGTGTGATTGGGCTAAGTTTATGATTTATAATTTCAGGTGTTCTAACCTATACGAAGCCTAAATGATATGGTGTTGCTACATAGTTTTGTTAGGAATAATTTTCAATTTTTATTAATCTTCAGCCGTGGGGGATAAAACATAGTGTCTTGAACTATAAGGATAAAGTTTCCTTTCTCGCTGTAGTTGTACAATTTTAACCGTGTTTAATTTTTGCTTTATATTTTTATTTATTTATTTTAACATCCATTAGAGCATTATAGATGCTTTAGGACGTGTCCAGATTACAATCTATACATAAACAACAATATAAAATGTAACACGTACAAACATAGATATATAATGAAACAATTTACATTGCATAATACCAAGGGGCAGCACTTTCACAAGAAAAGATGGAGATGCAGTTCCAATCAAATATTACTTACAATTTTAAATTTAGGTATTCACCCATACTTAATGGTATGTAAGACAATAAAATGTTCTTTACAGCAAGCTTAAATCGTCTACCAGTAAGAAGTTTAATATTGGAAGGGAGATGATTATATAGATTACTACCTCTATGTGATATACATTGAGATATTACTCAAAAGTTATTTTTATGCGTATTAATAATATGCGTGCTAGTGTGAATGAATGAATGTGTGTGTGTGTGTGTGTGTGTGTGTGTGTGTGTGTGTGTGTGTGTGTGTGTGTGCTGTACGTATGCAGGCCAAAGCAAGAGAAGGGGAAAAAATCAACAAAGCAAGGAAAACTAAAAAGAAAAAAAAACAATAAAATGAGTTTTATTTGATTTATCAACTGTGAAAACTCTGAAACTTAGTACAGGTCTAGACATAAGCTGTATTTCACAAAATCTCCATTCAGTTAATTGGTAAATATTTATTTATTAGGCCCACATCTCCAAGATTTGGAGCCCTATTTTTCAAATGTATGTTAGGGCTACAGTTACATATAAAATAGAATTGAAGGTACACATAGTTATTACATATATAAATGAAACAAATATAACAAATAAACGAAACAAGAACCAATGAAAATAAAACATGTAAAATAAGTAGTAATAAGATAAATTATTTTTTATTTCAGGATTGTTTCCATTATTTACACAGGTATCCTCAAACAAAATATACAATTTTTTTCGCACACTTCCCGGTCTTGCGTGTCTGATTCTGTCACATTGCTCTTCTTCATGTTGTATTGAATTCTCTTAGTCCAGATTGGCTCTGGTCCACCACGTTTCCCTTTTTCCAGGAAGTATCCTTTTCAATCTAAATATTGAAAATAGATAAATTATAAATTTGAAGAAAATAGCATATACAAAAGTTTTAAATGCTGTATAATAACATTTCCGTTTTAAAATATCAATTATTGGATTACGTAATACTTAATTACGTTCAGTTAAATGAATATCTAGAATGATATTTACACTTTTCATGTCCAGACATATATTGTGTTAACACAAAAGAGAATTAATAATGTTTCACTGATAATCTATCTTGAACTAATTGCTAATAGGAAAATCAATAAAATTAATTCAGATAGATATTCTATAAAACATAACAGTGAGCTACATGACCTTTATAGTATACCGTATATATTAAAAACACTTAAGTCTCGTAGATTCCGATGGGCAGGAAATGTGGAACGAATGTGGAGTGAAAGAGGGACATGGAAGTTTCTTGTAGAAAAACCAGATTTAAAACGCCATGTTGGTAGACCAAGAATGAGATGAAATAACATTAATCGTGATTTGAGGGGAGTAGATTATACAATAATCACAAATAGGAATGAGATGCACAAAGAAATTAAACATAGGCTCAATTATGGAAATGCGTGCTATTATGCATTGCAGAGACTCTTGACGTCTCAACTCCTTTCAAAAAACGTTAAACAGAAAATATATAAATCAATTATTCTACCAGTTATATTATATGGATGCGAAACACGGACTCTTACTGTAAGGGAGGAAAGGAGACTACGAGTATTTGAGAATAAAGTTCTTACAATTTTTTTTGGACCAAAGAGAGATGAACAAACAGGTGAATGGAGAAGACTTCATAACAGCGAACTACATTGTCTTTATAGGAAGCCAGATATAATAAGAACAGTTAAAGTCTCGTAGAGTGCGATGGGCAGGACATGTTGCACGAAAGGAGAATGAAAGACGTGCATGGAAATTTCTTGTAGGAAAACCAGAGGGAAACGCCCAGTTGGTAGACCAAGAATGATGTGGGAGAATAACATTAACTATGATTTGGGGATATGATTGCAGATTCTAGGAGTATATTAAATAGATGGAAAAGTTACTTTAATCAGCTATTAAATGTACATACAGAACAGGACATTGAGGAGGATGAGTTACAGACAGCAGAAATGCTAGTCGCAGAGCCAAGTGCATTAGAGGTTGAAATGGCGATTGAAAAATTGAAGATGTATAAAGCATCAGGTTCAGATGAGATCCCAGCAGAACTGATAAAATCAGGTGGAGAAAAATTGATGGACAAGATACGCTGGTTGCTTAGTATGATTTGGGAAAAAGAAGCTCTTCCAGATGAATGGAAGGAATCAATTATCATACCAATTTATAAGAAAGGAGATAAAACAGATTGCAACAACTACAGGGACATCTCATTACTTTCAACTTCGTACAAAATTCTAACAAATATATTAGTAAGCAGACTACTACTCCCTATATTGATGACATTCTAGGAGATCATCAATGTGCATTTAGAAGAAACAGGTCTACAACAGATCAGATTTTTAGTATAAGACAGATTTTAGAAAAGAAATGGGAATATAATGGTACTGTACATCAACTGTATGTAGACTTCAAAAAAGCATATGTATGATTCAATTAAGAGAGAGAAGTTACACAGTATCCTGCTGGAGTTCGGAATTCCTAAAAAGTTAGACTTATACGAATGTGTCTAAATGGCACAAAGAGTAGGGTGCGTGTAGGCAAACAGTTTTCGCACACTTTTGAAATCCAGAATGGGTTGAAGCAAGGAGATGCACTATCAACTCTACTATTTACTTTTGTACTAGAGCATGCCATCAAATCTTTAGAGAATGAGGAAGTCTTACAACTCAATGGTATTAATAAGCTGTTAGTTTATGCTGATGATGTAGTATTGTTGGCCGATAGCGAGGAGATACTAAAGGCCAACACGCACACACTATTGAGTAACACTAAGAAATTAGAACTGGAAGTAAATATCAATAAAACTAAATATATGTTCACACGTAGAGATACATTATATAATGGAAATGGACAGCTAATGACAAATGAGGGAAATTTTGAGGAAGTGGTTGAATTCAAATACCTAGGAACAATAATCATAAATAGGAATGAGATGCACAAAGAAATTAAGCATAGGCTCAATTCTGGAAATGCATGCTATTATGCATTGCAGAGACTCTTGATATCCCAACTCCTTTCAAAAAACGTTAAACTGAAAATATATAAATCTATTATTCTACCAGTTATATTATATGGGTGCGAAACATGGACTCTTACTCTAAGAGAGATAGAGAGATTGCAAGTATTTGAGAATAAAGTACTTAGGAAAATTTTTGGACCAAAGAGAGATGAACAGATAGGTGAATGGAGAAGACTACATAACAATGAACTACATGGTCTTTATAGGAAGCCAGATATAATAAGAACAGTTAAGTCTCGTAGACTGCGATGGGCAGGACATGTTGCACGTATGGGGAATGAAAGACTTGCATGGAAGCTTCTTGTAGGAAAGCCCGAGGGAAAACGCCCAGTTGGTAGACCAAGAATGAGAGGGGAGAATAACATTAACTATGATTTGAGGGGAGTAGATTATACAGGGAATGATTGGAAAGCATTAGCTCAGGATAGGGATGTATGGAGAGCTTATGTCCGTGCGGCCATGAACCTACGGGTTCGATAGTGCCAGTGAGTAAGAGTAAGAGTATGATTTGAGGGAACTATATTATACTGGGGATGATTGAAAAACATAGGCTCAGGATAGGGATGTATGTAGAGCTTATGTCCGCGCGGCCATGAACCTACGGATTCGATAGTGCCAGTGAGTTAGTTAGATTATACAGGGGATGATTGGAAAACATTAGCCCAGGATAGGGATGTATGGAGAGCTTATATCAACGCGGCCGTGAACCTACGGGTTTGATAGTGTCAGTGAGTTGGTTAGATGTTGTATAAAAGCCCGTCGTGCAGGAAATGCGTACACTAAACGTATTCCTTAAGTCTATTATATGGTCGGAATTTGCTGCTTTACGGAACACTTCTTCATTTTTAATTAAATTATTTGTATCAAGTAAGTCCACCGCTGTGGTCTCGAGGTAGGTTGTTGCCTTGTCACGCACCGTACCCGGGTTCGATCCCCGGTAGCAACAATTTCGTAGGTGAGATTTTTATCGGGGGTTTTTCCTCACCTGTAAAACAAATGTCAGGAAGCTTAGGCCCAACGGTACCCAAAAATCATCCGGCCATCATCATCATCCTTCACCGGTATGGAAAGCAACGGGAAGCTACCACACCTATAATTCCCTAGTACAGCTGCAAAGCATAGCATGAAAATACTACGACCGCATTGAAAGATCTGCCCTCGGGCAGAATTACTATGGATGGATGTATCAAGTTATGAAGAGGAAATAAGAAATAGAAATAATGAAGGAAAATTTGCAATTGTTTGCCTCAAAGGAATATTGTGGAAAAAAAATAGTAATAAAAGTAAAATTAATATATATCATATGATTGAACTTTGGCCATTAACAACAAAAACAAATGAGTATCTCATGGCAACGGAAATTAATTTTATACGAAGGGCAGCAAGAATTTCAAGAAGAGAAAATAAATAGAAACCCAGTTATACGGGAGGAAATGAAGATTAAAGATACTATTTTAGTTTATATTAAAACTCAGCAATTAATATGGCATGGACATGTCCAAACCTCCTGGAGTCAGGGAATATATTTATGAATGAAAGAGAAACATCTACAACAAGGAGATTGGATGGACCGACTACAATTGGCCCTTTGGAATCGGATGATGTCACAGATTGATTAGTGTATTAAAATCCACCTACATTTGTAATTTTCTTCTCACAGTTATTGAGCGCGTTTACCCTATTTGGACTTCACACAGTTGTAAATTTTGGATTTTGAAGTTTCTCCAAACGTGATGTTTCGTAGTGAGGAAACAAACATTACGGCCCTTATAGCTTTTTAATAGACGTTGAAACAGAAGGATATACAGAGACTTAGATATGCTGAAATGAGATACCTTCGGTGGACTGCAGGATACACACTACTAGATCACAAAAAAAATGAAGACATCTTAGAAGAATTATACATGGAATCTTTAGAAAACAAAATTTTTGATTATAAGTCAAGATGGACGCAACATGTTCATCGAATGGAAGACCACAGGATACCCAAACAATATCAACCTGCAGGCAGAAGAAGACCATGACGTCCACTCAAAAGACATCTGGATGGTATTTCTCTTGAGGCCGAAACAGGTCAACAAATGGCCTAAATTCGTGAATGTACTATGATGATGATAGCGTTTTTTGTTCAGTTCTATTTTGAGGAGCTTCAACATGTTTTATCATACATCATCATTGATGTTATATTAATAGACTAGGAAGGTTATGTCTCTTGTTACATGTGCAAGCTAGTCTGTTGCTATATATTTGCTTCTTAACTTTAAATCGAACATTGAAAGACTATTTAGAATGAAATGGATCGTGATAATGCAATTCTAACCCAGCATTTGCCTTGACGACTGATGAAAAACAGAAAAAATAACTCTACTCAGGTTCTCTGCCCCGGGAATTGAAATGGGAAGCTCACAATCTACTCGTTTCAGGTTACCTCCCGCTCTATTTGGCCTGATTTGCTCAATAACGACATCTTAACTTTTTTTTTCAAATATATGATTTATACGCATGACAGAACTTATAGCGATTTTTAAATTTTGGCTTTGAGTAAACCGCCACTTATAATGTTCCGATTTCGATTATTATTTTTAGAATATATTTATAGTTCATTTCAATGATATATACTGAGTTTCATTGCAAAATATCGAAAATTGCAGCCGCTAGAGCAATTTTTACTTTTTTGGTTCAGGTTAACTTCATTCATAAGGGTCCGAGTTTGCTGGTTAATGAACAAGACCTTCTTCTTCTTATTCATAATTTGTGGGATTTTCATCCTGTTTATTTCCAAAATCACTCATCGGAGGAAGACGTATTGGATGTGCATCCACTGTCTATCCATCTATTGGTTGGTCTTCCTCTTGTTCTTCTCCCGTCCATTGGTCTATCTTCTTTAGCTCTTTCTGCAAGTCGGTTGTCTTCCATTCTTTCTATATGACCTTTCCAATATTTTCATATATCTGTAATAAATTTAGTTATGTCTTGAATATGACATTTGTCCCTAATTTCTGTGTTGTGTATCTTATCAAATAATGTTTTTTCCCTGAATAGTTCTTAAGATTTTCATTTCACACGTGCTTATTATTTGTTTAGTTTGTTATGTATCAGCCCTAGTTTCTGCTGCATATACGATAAATGGTCACACTATGTTTTGTATATGCGGATTTTTATTTCTATTGAGATATGTTTGTTGCGCCAAATTAAACCTTTCATATATCCTGATATTTGTGCTGTTTTATCAGATTGTTTCTTTACCTCTTTCATTAAATTTTTAGTGTTCGTTATTAATACACTTAATAATTAAATTCTGATACTTGTTCTATAATTTTTCTTTCCACTTCTAATTTGCACCTAACTGGTTCTCTTGATATTGTTAAGCATTCAGTCTTATTCGTATTAATTTCCATATTGTACTTTCTGGCATTTATATTAAATTGATGTAATGATCTTTGTAAATTTTTGACGAATGACCAAAGGCAGAAAAAATAACTCTAGTAAGGTTCTCTACCCCGGGAATTGTGAGGGGAACCTTCGGAATAGGAATGTCAAATGCTTTACCAATCACCTCGTTTCAGGTTAACTTCCGCTCTATATGACCTGGTTTTATGAATAACATCTTAACGTTTTTTATTCAAATATATGCCCTATACGCATGGCGGCAGTTACAGCGATTTCTTAAATTTTGGCTCTGGGTAAACCGCCACTTATAATGGCCCGATTTCGATTATTGTTTTTAGAATGTATTTATAGTTATTTTGAATTATATATACCGAGTTTCATTGCGAAATATCGAAAATTGCGGCCCCTAGAGAAATTTTTACTTTTTCGGTTCAGTGTAACCTCATTCTTAAGAGTCCGATTTTGCTGGTTAATACACTAGATCTTACATTTCTTAATTGATTGCAATAATCATAGAGATTTTTCCGAAAAAATCTGTTGCTACAGCGATAAGACACAGTTGGGATAGCTTATTTCTACATTTTTATAAGTGATTTGTGTTGCAAAGTGTCGTGGATTTCACATACACCTATTTACGTTTTTCATCATGGCCTCTTTCGGTGTCTAGTAAACAGATCGATGAAGATTTTAAATTTAATGTTTTAAACATTCTTATTTGAAGAACCTCAATATCTACATTTCTTGGAGATTTCCTTAAGAATGTATTAACTCAGTGAAAGTAAAAATTATAAAATTATACTTGATATCTCAGTTGTACTCAACTAAAAGTTCGACTATGAAATTTCGATCAGGGACGGAATTCCATTCCGCCTATGTCAGAGACTGTCAAACTGTAACAACCTTCAAAAACAAACTAAAGAATTACTTAATATAAAACTAAATTATACACCTCACTGATAGTATTCTTTTAACAATTAATACATTAAATAATTTAAGAAAATAATATTACTTACTTACTTACTCACTGGCACTATCGAACCCGTAGGTTCATGGCCGCGCGGATATAAGCTCTCCATACATCCCTATCCTGAGCTAATCCTTTCCAATCATTCCCTGTATAATCTACTTCCCTCAAATCATAGTTAATGTTATTCTCCCACCTCATTCTTGGTCTACCATCTGGGCGTTCTCCCTCTGGCTTTCCTACAAGAAGCTTCCATGCAAGTCTTTTATTCCCCATACGTGCAACATGTCCTGCCCATCGCAGTCTACGAGACTTGACTGTTCTTATTATATCTGGCTTCCTATAAAGACCATGTAGTTCATTGTTATGTAGTCTTCTCCATTCAGCTGTCTGTTCACCTCTCTTTGGTCCAAAAATTTTCCTAAGTACTTTATTCTCAAATATCCGCAATCCCCTCTCCTCCCTTAAAGTAAGAGTCCATGTTTCGCACCCATATAATATAACTGGTAGAATAATAGTTTTATATATTTTCAGTTTAACGTTTTTTGAAAGGAGTTGGGACATCAAGAGTCCCTGCAATGCATAATAGCACGCATTTCCAGAATTGAGCCTATGTTTAATTTCTTTGTGCATCTCATTCCTATTTGTGATTATTGTTCCTAGGTATTTGAATTCAGCCACTTCCTCAAAATTTCCCTCATTTGTCATTAGCTGTCCATTTCCATTATATAATGTATTTCTACGTGTGACCATATATTTAGTTTTATTGATATTTAATTCCAGTCGTAATTTCTTAGTGTTTCTCATTAGTGTGTGCATGTGTCCTTTAGTATCTCCTTGCTATCGGCCAATAGTACTACATCATCAGCATAACAAGTATTTTCATTTGTTTAAATATTGTATAATCTTAAAATTTGTTTTCTCTATCTCATTAATTTTCTCTGCTTTTTTGCATACACTAGACAGGGACAGTCTACCAACAATTTAATTTATCTTGCTTGAATATATTAGTTTTAGTCTTAATCTTAATTATCATTAACATGGTTGTATTATAGATCTTAATATAATGTTATAATGATATTGTGAAAAGAAAAACTAATGTCTGAACCAGGAATCGAACCGTGGATCTCTCGTGGAATACAAGAGGTTCACGGTTCGATTCCTGGTTCAGACATTAATTTTTCTTTTCACAATATCGTTATAATATTATAATATGATCCATTATTGGAACTGTGTTAAAATAACAGTATTGGAAAGTGTTAAATAATATCTTAATATATTAGATGTTATCTTATTGATCAGACTTCATTTAGTATATTAGATTTAATAGTGATTATTATACTCTGATGTGATGTATGCTTGTCCTGGCGAGTGGAAGAGAAGGTAAAGTAAAGTGATCCCACAACAGGCCCGGAGGCCATTGGGGTAGTAGAAGGTTAAGGCTGCCACTTTTTCTAGACAATCGGCAATTTTATGTCAGCCGGGTTGTCAGCCCTGCGTGACGGCCGCCTTTACCCCCAGAACAAGCCAGATGGCTTTAACTCCACCAGGCTATATAAATAAATAACAAATATAAATAATTTAAAAAGCTAGAACATATTCGAAAGATCTTAAACGACATTTTAATCGAAGGTTTAGATGAGGAGATACGAGATCTCAGATACAATTTTATATTAACTCTTTATATACTCTAGCATCCTGAACGAGGTTCAAAATGGTTTTAGAAATATTGACCATGAATTCGGTAGTTTTAACTACATTGTTGGGGAACCCCTTGAAATAAATTTATTAGACCATCAAACTAATCTGGCATGACATATCTTACTCTAGAAAAAAATATTAATGTATACTAACCAACTCTAACTCACTGGCTATATCGAACCCGTTGGCTCATGGCCGCGCGGACATAATATCTCCGTACATCCCTAACCTGAGCTAATATTTTCTAATCATCCTCTGCGTAATCTACTTCCCTCAAATCATAGATAACGTTATTCTCCCACATTATTCTTGGTCTATCAACTAGGCGTTTTCCCTCTGGTTTTCCTTCAAGAAGCTTCCATGCACCTATTTCATCCCCCATGTCCTGCCCATCGCAGTCTACTAGACTTAACTCTTCTTATTATATCTGGCTTCCTATACATATCATGTAGCTCACTATTGTGCAGTTATACCTGTTCAACAGTCTGTTCATCTCTGTTTGGCCCAAAATTATTCCTAAGAAATTTATTCTCAAATACTCGTAATCTCCTTTCCTCCCTTAAAGTAAGAGTCCATGTTTCGCATCCATGTAACTGGGAGAATAACTGTTTTATATATTTTTTCAGTTTAACTTTTTTTGAATAGAGTTTTGACGACAAGAGTGCCTGTAATGAATAATAGCACGCATTTCCAAATTTGAGCCTATGTTTAATATCTTTGTGCATCTCATTCCTATTTGTAATTATTGTTCCTAAGATTGATGTATACACAACATCAAAAATATATATATATAATAAAACGATTTAAAATATATGCTTTTGGCATTAATAATCTTACTTAAAATAATATTTCAATAATAAATTCAGCCTTGTCAAAAACTAGTCTATGACTTAAGTCACTGCATATGTGAACATATATTATGAAGGACAGTGAACTGTTTCGAACGAGGAAAATTATATGAAACTAGCTACCGGCTCGTGCTGCTACGCCCAAAGAAATGAAATATGATCTTTAAATTTTTGTCCCAGGTAAACTTCTACACCTATTTCTTTAGAGCGTAATAGCATCTGAACAATCGCCATACTTGAAAATTTGCATACATCGTTACATTACGATGAACCAAATAGGGCGATTTTCTAGAATCAGTTTTATTTTTGGATTTCAGATAAACCCTTACTTATAATTGTCGGATTTCGTTGAGTTTTGGATAATACCTACCTCGGTTCACTTTAATAGCATATACTGAGTTTTGTTGTGGAACATTGAAAATTGCTACCGTTAGAGCGACTCTTCAATTTTCGTTTCTAATGGTTTTAGAACATAGCCCTAATAGATAACGGCTAGACTCTAATTCAACCCAGGAGGTTACTACACACCTTCCGGGCTACGCAGTCTCCCCCTACGTACAGCGGGTAGATGTTGCCAAACTCATATTACCCGTTTAAGGAGTAAGCGCAGTTGTTAACGGAGGGCGCTGCAGTCGTGTTTATGCAGGAATAGAACACGTGACACTGCTATCTATGAGTACAGAGGGGGATGGGACATGGGACGCTGACAGTGTACACTGCCTTACATTACGTCACGTGTAGCAACAAATAGAGCTTCGTAATTCTTCCACCTGCAGATATATTTTGATTGACTAATAATAACGGTATTTGTTTGTTTTAGGGAGGGGAGGAGGGGGAAGATTAGCAGTACTTTTTCCAAATCTATGTACTATACACTTAAAACACATGTTTTTTTTTTATTTTACGGCATGCAGACTTGTTGTATAGTAAATATGAGAGTCGACACTTTCACACAGGATAGTACAGGTTCGCACGAGCTCAGTGACAAGTGGTAACTGTATTTTTCTTTAAGAGGGAGTGTCTTGGACGGCTACAACTTACAACTCTGTACCTGCTATGTTGCATACTTCGGTTTTATTTAAGGATTTCTCTCAAGAAAATAATGTTCAAATGGCAACCCAGTTTCCTATTCCAAACACACAGTAACTTCCTGGGTTGAATCTGACTGTAACTGAGCGTACTTGAAAACATGTATATAACATTTTTCATGAAGATCGGTTGAGTGATCAGAAATCTGTAAGTCACAACATATGCAGGCTGAAAATGTATAAAGGCCTACAAACAATTTTTTCCGCGTGAGGTTAAAAGCCGTCTGTTCCTCGCAACATATGTTCTTGCACGTTATAATCCCTTATGGAGTTAAACAGCAAATATCTGACAACCGTTTGTAGGATCTCATTCCTTTAAGGTCGAGGTTAGTGACAAAGGAGAAAGAAATGGTGTTATACCCATAAAACTAAACGTAAAGTGATCCCACTACGTGCCCTTAGGAGACCCTTGGGGTCATCTGGTACTCATTTCCGTTTGAGTCGACCCCAGGGCTATAGTGGCGCCAGAAGATTTGGATGAGTTTAAAATTCCTGACCCCACTGGAACTCGAACACTCGACCTTCCGGCTTCTAGCGTATTGCCGTGACCACTACGCAACGGCGTGCCCTCATAAACGAAACATTTTAAATATAAAGATAATTTACAATTAACTGCCCCGAATGCGTTTCATAATCCATTACTGTCATATGCTGAGCTGAACAATCTTGGTAGGGGAGGGAACTAAAGAAAACAACCCAGGTGCGGTAGGTATAATCCTGCCACTGAGTCTCCAGCCCTTACATTTTCACGACAGTGTTACCAATATGGATATTCAGTGGGAGGAGCCTTTTTATGTATGCGGTTAGCAGAAATACAGCTGACAACATCTCAGCAATTTCAAATCTTACTAGCGTCGTCAGGAACAGTGATTGGTTGTGGTAAACATCCTCATGCACTTCAACTATTCCCTTATTGGCAGTACAGGGCGAGTTTCACACTTTACTCCTCGTTCAACCTAAACGCCAGGGTCGGAGATTCAACGGCTGGACTTTAGTACAAGTGCAGTAAAGAAATCGATTACATTAATCCAGTAACGTTGAGATTCAAGCCGCCTCAACCAGTCTTACTGTTTTGAATAACATAAGTAGTTTTTTATTCAGGATTGTTTCTATTTTCACAGGTATCCTCAACCAAAATATACAATTATTTATTCCAAACTTCCCGGTTTTGTGTGTTTGCTTCCGTCACATTTCTCTTCTTCATGTTGTCTTGAATTCTTTTTATCCACGTTGGCTTTGATTTACGTTTTTCTTTTCCAGGAAGTATCCATTTGAATACTTCTTTGTTTTTTTCTGTATCCATTCTTCTCATTATATGTCCATAGAATTTTATTTGGAATTGTTCAACCACTTGTACAATAGCCTTTTCTACATTCATAATTTCTCTTATTGTATTATTTTTTTGTAACTAGTATGTATTCAGAATGTCTAGTACTCCTGTCTCTTCACGCTCACCCCATCCATGACGCCACTGCAACAACATTACCCTACAGCGGGTTGTACACCTCAGCATATAACGATATTAGTGATGTAGTTAAATAATGTTTCAACTTAAATAATAAATCCTAAGACTTAGCCGTGAAGTTTCGTATTATCATTAAAGCAAACATAACAGGTAAACACAAGGTTGTTGAGTAAAAATAATAAGATTATGTAAATCTGATTCTGCTATCAACAAGTAACACGTATACATTTATCCATAACAAGGTAAAATATTATTAATAAAGGGAACGGAGTTTTATGCACTAAAATTTAATTCTACAACAAAGAAAAGGAGATTACGAGTATTTGAGAATAAAGTTTTAGGAAAATGTTTAGACGAAAGAGAGACGAATAAACAGGTGAATGGAGAAGACTACATAACAGTGAATTCTATGGTCTTTATATGAAGCCAGTTTAATGATAAGAGTTAAGTCTCGTAGACTGCGGTGGGCAGGACATGTGGCACGAATGGGGAATGAAAGACGTGCATGGAGGATTCTTGTATGAAAACCAGAGAGAAAACGCCCATTTGGTAGACCAAGAATGAGGTGGGAGTATAACATTAACTATGATTTGAGGGAAGTAGATTATACAGTGAATGATTGGAAAACATTTGCTCAGTATAGAGATGTATGGAGAGCCATGAACCTACGGTGAACAGTGACTTAGTAAAATATTATAGTTGGACATTATGCATCAACCGGCTATGCGCCATTATGTAAGTTCCCACAATAATATATTTAAAGTTTTTTTTTTTACATATTAAACCCTAGCAAGAGCTATTTAATTATTTCTGACTTTGTAATCACTTATATGATAATATTGTATACACATCCATAGTAATTCTGCCCCAAGGCAGGTCCCTCACTGTAATCATAGCTTGTAGGTGTGGTAGCTTCCCGTTGCTTTTCACACCGGTGAAGGATGATGATAATAATGATGATGACGGCCATATGATTTCGGAGTCTGTTTGGGCCTTAAAGTTTTCCTGACATTTGTCTTACAGATGAGGAAAAACCCCGATAAAAACCTCACTTAGAAAAACTGCCCCGACCGGGGATCGAACCCTGGCCCGCTGCGTGGCAAGGCAGCACGCTACCTCGAGATCACAGCGGTGGACAATATTGTATATACTGATTCGTAATGTATGAGTAAGTACAATTCATATTTATTTTAACTTTCAGTATTTCAATACTGCTCTTAGACATAATGAGAATGATGTCATAATCGTTCTGCATAAATTAGTTAAGGGCTGCAAGATGGCGTTTACACTGTTGATGCGTATTTGTATGGGATATTTTATAATGTATCAATCAGCCAAGCTTCAAGGTAATGAGTTTATACTGTTGATGTAAAATATTATATCATAACATTAGCAGTGTTTGTCTGCACAATGCACTTGTTATTGATATGTGTTTATACATTGTATTGTTTTGTAATACTTCATACATATTATGAAATGTGCGTGTTAAATGAATGTTTTCTAAATGAATTCAATTTATACAACAAATACACACTAAAATTGAGGCAGGCTGTAACAATTTTGTGAAATCAGTTTTATATATTCCTTAGAGTAAAACAATATCGACAGACATCCATCAACTTGCACACAACATTTTTATTTTGAACTAAAATACGTTTTTAAAATGCATATACATGACTACTAATAATAATGTGCTTATATAACTGTAAACAATATTTAAAATAAGTGGAACAATAGTAAATAATACAAATAATATATCACATATTTTTAATATAAATTATTAACATTGTGGCTGAATTCAAATACCTAGGAACAATAATTATCAACAGGAATGAGATGCACAAAGAAATTAAACAGTTTCAATTCTGGAAATGCGTGTTATTATGAACTGCAAAGATTCTTGACTTCACAACTCCTTTTAAAAAACGCTAAACTGAAAATATATTAAAATATTATTAGACCAGTTATATTATATGGATGCGAAACATGGACTCTTACTTTAAGGGATGAAAGGAAATTACGAGTATTTGAGAATAAAGTTCTTAGAAAAATTTTTGGACCAAAGAGAGATGAACAGACAGGTGAATGGAGAACACTACATAGCAGTGAACTACATGGTCTTTATAGGAAGCCAGATATAATAAGAACAGTTAAGTCTCGTAGACTGCGATGGGCAGGACATGTGGCACGAATGGGGAATGAGAGACGTGCAAGTGCATGTAAGCTTCTTGTAGGAATACCAGAATGAAAACGCCCAGTTGATAGACCAAGAATGAGGTGGGAGAATAACATTAACTATGATTTGAGTGAAGTAGATTAGGCCTATACAGGGGATGACCGGAAAACAGTGGCTCAGGATAGGGATGTATGGAGAGCTTATGTCCGCGCGGCCATGAACCTACGGGTTCGAGAGTGCCAATGAGTTAGTTATTATTCACATTCGAAATTCATAAAGCGATCCCACTAGAGGCCTCAGGAAGCCCTTGGGTTAGTAGGAGGTTAAGGCTCCCACTTTTTCTAGACAATAGGCACTTGATGTCAGCCGGTTTGTCAGCCGTGCGTGACGGCCGCCTTTAGCCTCAGAACAAGCATCTTGTACTCATTTCCGTAGAGGCTGAGTCGACCCCAGGGCCATAGTGCCGCTAGAAGGTTTGGGTTTGTTTGTAAATCCTTACCCCACCGGGGCTCGAACCCTCGACTTTCCGACTTGTAGCGCAATGCCTTTACCCCTACGCTACGGCGTGCCCCGGAAATATATATATATATATATATATATCCATCCATCCATCCATCCATAGTAATTCTGTCCGAAGGCAGGTCCTTCACTGCAATCATAGCATTTTTCATGCTATACTTGCAGCTTTACTAGGGAAGACTTTTCTTCCAACTAATCGAAAATAACTTGTTTACAGTGTTTTAAAAAATCCTCGGAGGAGAAAATATTACAAGTATTAGAGAATAAAGTTCTTAGACAAATGTTTTGACCAAAGAGAGATGGACAGATGAATGGAGAGGACTACTTAACAGTGGGCTGCATGATCTTTATAGGAAACCAGATATAATAAGAACAGTTCAACCTCGTATACTGCGAATGTCAGGACAAGTGGCAAGAATGGGGAATGGAAGAGGGGCATGGAAACTCGTAGGAAAACCGGAGGGAAAGCGCCCAGTAGGCATGGCTAGATTCAGGTGGGAGAATAACATTAACCATGGTTTGAGGGAAGTGGTTTATACAAGAGATGATTGGAAAATATTAGCAAAGGATAGGGCTGTATGGATAGCTTATGTTCGCGTAGCCATGAAAATACGGGTTCGGTCGTGCCAGTGATTTATTAAAAAATCCTGAAATTTTTATTTTATTTTTAGATATAGCAAATTACTGTGATATTACATGTTAAAATTTTCTATAGGATCGTAACAGGCCTTGGCCTAATACTTGGAAGGAAGAAGAAGAAGAAGACTTCAACTATTTGCAAATATCTTATTTATCGATATATACTTCATTTCACAAAAAATAATAGGAGCACGAATTCTATTAACTGATGAACAGTAAAGTGTTCCCACTACAGGCCTCGGGAGGCCCTTGGGGTAGTAGGATGTTAAGGCTCCCACTTTTTCTAGACAATCTAGGGTCTAATGTTGCTGGTTTACAGAATATTTTCTCATTTTTCCTGTCCCTCGCAGTCTACGAGAATTAACTCTTCTTATTATATCTGGTTTCCCATAAAGTTCGTGTAGCTCACAGTTATGAAGTCTTCTCCCTTCACCTGTCTGTTTATCTCCCTTTGATACAAACATTTTTCTAAGAACTTTATTTTGAAATACGAAGTTTTGTCCCTCTTTCATTCCTGATTCTCCTGTCCATCGCAGTCTACGACATTTAACTCTTATTACATCTGGTTTCCTATGAAACTCACCGTAGCTCACAGTTAAGTAGTATTCTCCATTGGCCTGTCTGATCATCTCTCTTTGATACAAACTTTTTCCTAATTACTTTATTTTCAAATGCGTGTACTCTTTTCTCCTCCCATAAAGTAAGAGTCAATGTTTCGCATCCATATAATGTATCACTGGGAGAATAACTAGTTTAATGTTTTTTTCTTTTCTTTTTTTTAAGAGAGAAGTTGGGACGACGGAGCACCTGTAATGCATAGTAACATGCATTTCCAAAATTGAGTCTGTTTAATTTCTTTGTGCACCTCATTCCTGTTTGTAATTATTGTTATTACGTATTTTAATTCAGCAACTTCTTCAAAATTTCCCTCATTTGTCATTAAGTGTCCATTTCCATTATACATCGTACGAGTAATTGTATACCTATGAATGATCATATATTTAATTTTATTGATGTTTACTTGACCAGCCTCATGGGCTAGAGGTCAGCGTTTCTGACTACTGTTCATGAGATCCCGGGGGTTCGATTCCCGGTCAAACCATACGAATTTTCCCTTTGGTTGCTCACGGTCTGGAATTTAGATTAAGTTTAGGTTAAGAACTCTCCTGGCGCTTCATTATAATTTATCACCCATCATATAATCGGGGTAACGTAACTCCTCCTAAAATAAAATAAGTTAAAATATACCTTCTTAGATAAAATCCGTCGTCCTCAACTTATAAAATGTATAATCGTTATGCCTGTAGGCCTTTCAGGACATCGGTCCCATCTTCAGCAGTACATTCTTCTCTAAAGCATCAAACACCATACTGGATACTGTAGAGAAGAATGTACTGCTGAGGATGGGACGGATGCCCTGAAAGGCCTACAGGCATAACGATTATACGTTTTATAAGTTGAGGACGACGGATTTTACCTAAGAAAGTATATTTTAACTTATTTTATTTTATGACTCTCCACCTCGACGGTTTTAACAATTAATTTTATTAGTAGTAACTCCTCCTACCCGCCCCAACTTCAGAAATGGGTTACAATTAAGCCAATGCCAGGAGAACATCAGATGTGTCGAAATGACAACCTGGGGCATTGAATAAAAATGTTTCTTTTGTTAAATTGAAGAAACTAAATTGCTGATGCCAGCTTATTTGAAAATATCGGACTACGGTAAAAAAAATGCATAACCGTAATTTCTTCATGTGTATTGTATATTATATAATTTGACACCAATTTATGTACGTAATGTCTACCGTTACCAATTCATTTCTCAATTATTTTATTAACATATTACATATATGAAACTAATGTGTATGATAGGATACATAGCCAATTTTATCGTTAATCAGATTGCATGTTAAATATGGCTGTTGCTAGAGTCAACTTTAGTTTCGGGTTTTAGGTAAAACCCCACTTTCAATGGTACGATATCCCTGATGTTTTGGAGATGTCTTCATCGGTTTATTTTAGAAGCTTATTCTGAATTTCGTTGTGAAACATCGAAAATTGCTAGCACTATATTCATTTTTAAATTTTGTTTTCAGATAATCCCCTACACATAATAGTCCAATTTTGACATGCGAAGGTATGATTATAGCACTGATTTCGAAAGAACTGCTCGGTCTGTATAACTTGTATAACTCCACAGAAACAACTGTAAAATGGAGGTGGATAAGGTTATGATTTCTCCAGTTGGCCCAGTATTTTGCGGCTGAAGAATAAATAAAGATAAATTTTCTACTAGAACATTTTTTATAATTTTGCTTGATGAAAAATATAGGCGATAAGTTCGGGAGATATTTGATGGAAAAGTCTCTTGAGTACAACTTTCAGTGGAAGATTATTTTTAATTTAAAATTAAAGCTTTTTTTTACAGATTCAAAGAACGTTTCCTTAGAATAGAAATACTTCACCAGAGGTTTCGTAATATGCCATGCCGACGCGGGTACAAGCTACTTTGATGTCGCCTTTTATTTTGAGTCTAATCTGCTTATTCATCCAAAATAATTCTCCATGTCTTCAAGGTGACTGGCGGAAGTCATTATTCCTGTTTTGAGATACCCGGGAGGGTTGACCATAGATGTTTGCCGAGTCTATATTAGATGGCCCAATGGACGAGAATGGACCTGCAAGCCTGTTCAAACTCAATTAATACGGAATATTATTTAGAACAGGGACTGCCATTATCATAGCCGGTGTCTTGACCAGTAAATTCGAGAGCTTTTTCTTCTAGATATAATTTATTGAGCATTTTCCTAACTGACATTAGAGCTTTTCTTTTTGCATCTAGTTTATTGAACCACTGGTCGGGGAATATTTGACTCCTGTGTGTAAAAAAGAAAGCTGTTTTACCTCAGAGCGATATTCTTTAATTCGCTAAGGAGTTCAGAAAAACAAGTTGAGTGGTCCATTTTATTTTTATTTATGACGTCCAGAATTCAAGTGAACGGTGGGTCAAATCCAGAGAAGTATCAGTTTCCTCGAGCTTGGGAAACGCAGGGACTAAGATCAGCAATCTGTCTAGATTTTGGGAGGCTACTGTATGAAATTTTGAATTAGGCCAAAAATTGTTTTATTTAGCATAGTTCTAAGTTACACCAATCAATCCTCTCAGAGTTCGGGGAATCCTGAAATCCACGTCTTTCATCTTAATGTCCTCATAGGTTAGTATGGCGGATGCCATGCTTGGCTGAGTCAAGTTTTGGTTCTGCTACACTGACATTTATAATAGAACACAGGGGCTCCAAGAAATAAAGACTGGGCACCACCACTATGCAGTTAAACTTGTTTGGTGTAATGACGAATCCAAACACCGATTCAACAAATCACAAACATGTACGCTTCTCTTTGAGTAAGAAGCTCGAATTAAACATTTATGCAAATAACATAAATCGATGAGGCAAATTAACTTCAGTCAAAATGTTGAACATTATGATTATTGTGAAATTAAATATGGTAAAAATCTTTAAAACAACTGAGTTATGCAAATGTTGTTATGATTAGAGATGAATGATACCTTCTTCTTCCAATGACACGAGGTTTACCAAGCATCAACACTGCAGTTGAGATCACTCTGAACAGCGGTCAGATGCAAACAGGAGCATGATTCAGACTTACAAAGTATACAATATGAGGTACCTAAACATTGTGTAATGACTGTTCGGAAACATTTGGAGTGATATTTGACTAAAGTAAAGTGATTATTCTAAACTGTTTGCTCTAACCTGATGGTACAGAAAGCAGTTATAACTCCTTTCCCTCTGATGTCATGTACAATGGTCGCATCGACCATAAGCGGATATCGTGTTTACGAAGGAATTGTTCCATCTCTAGCTATGATTAACTTTTCCATATATTAAAATAATTATTATATAGAACTTTCCTCGTTAGAGGATTGCCTCAAGCACAAAGTGATACAAACAATTAATTTTCGAAATTGATGTAATCTATTCAATCGTTCTGACTTTTTTAAGTGAGTGAACTGTTACCCCACATTCCTTTGTTTCCTCATTATGGAATTTTGCTCACGTTCTATTCTTACATAATTATGATTAGCTTCCTCATCATCATCATAGTACATTCACGAATTTAGGTCATTTGTTGACATGTTTCGGCCTCAAGAGAAATAGCATCCAAAAGTCTTTTGAGTGGACGTCCTGGTCTCCTTCTTCCTGAAGGTTGATATCTTAACATTTGCTTGGGTATCCTGTGATCTTCCATTCGATGAACATGTTGCATCCATCTTGACTTCTAATCAGAAATTTTGTTTTCTAAAGAAGGTTCCATGTGTAATTCTAATTGAGACTTGTAAATAATGTTGAGATTCCTTAGGACGGGTTACTGGCCCGACGCTAAGTACTTCAGTGTTAGGGCTGCTTCATTTTAGTCTCTGGACAGACATTAGGATACCGCATTTACTCAATACCCGATGGAACGGTTATACCGCCGTGACTCGATCCTCGGAGCATCGTTTGTGAAAAGGTTCTACCTCGAAGAGGTCCGGATGAAAATTGGGTAGGGCAGGTTATATACACGTCACTATCCCTTACTACCTTTCTCTCTTCTTCAAATAACAATTGTATTCTACTCCAGTAGATCGTTCTGCCATCTAAATGAGGGAACTCCTACTCCACACTCTTGTTTCCTCTAGTGCTAAGACTTCTCGTAAGAAAATAATACGTTTTAAAGATAAATTTAGAATCATTTTCACAGAGCTTACTTGAAATGAATTCGTGCTTCTACTGAAATTAAAATTCAAGATTTTGTGTACTAATCAAATTCTAAAAATACATTCATGGACATTTTGTTTTTTTTTTCATTCTTATCATCAAGTTCAAGGATCTGTTTCTACTGGATCAGTTCCATTTTCAAAATGATTGTTTTAAAATATAATTATTTAAATGCATTTATTTACTTATTTAATATTATTTTTAAATTAAATTTTTATCACTTCTATTTCCTGAATGCAATGGAAGGATTGAAATTTCTACAACTCTCCCCATAACCATAGGATGTTGATCGGCTCCCCTACTCTTTAACTGACATCTTGAAATGTAATTGAATTTAAAGAAGCACTGAATTGCTAACGAGAGCTGACAAGATTTCAGTCTTGAGATGTCGAAAATGACAATGAAACCTTGTGAAGTGATCTGGTAATAGATATAATATAACATGTGAAAACATATATTACTCTTTTTATTTCTTTGCTTACAACCAGGTTACTAAAATTCTGTGGAAAATTAGTTTGAATTGGGCTACTTCTAGTTTAAATAGAGTTTATTTTAATCGTGTGGCATCTAAGCGTCTTGGGGTCTGGTTGTATGAAGATTGATGACTGGAGATTAAATAAGAACCAAGTTCAAAGGAATTGACTGATATTAAGACTTTGTTGCGTCGTTAAAAATGCATTACTGTGAGTTTCAATAGACCAGACGTGTGTGAGAACTGGTGAATAATAGGGCATTAAATGTAAGTAAAATTAAATTCGGAATAATCTATCGTAATTGCAAAATGAGATTTCACATAAAAAACTTTCACAAATTAGGAATTCATTCAAATCGTAAAACTAGTTTCATATTTTTTCTGACAATAGATTTATTATTATTATTATTATTATTGTTATTATTATTATTATTATTATTATTATTATTATTATTATTATTATTATTATTATTTATATTCAAATTTTCAATTACACACATTCCTGTGCCTAAATGTTTATTTTCTTTTCTTTTCTCCACTCGTCCCTATCCCTCTACTGTCCATGTCCCTCTAGTCCCTCTTTCTTCTTCTCACTCCTGTTCTTATTTCTTTTCTTACATGCATGAGTTTCGAATCTTCCTTTCTTTCTTCTTCCAGTATGTGGCGAATATGATACGGCCCTAATCTAGTATAGTGATTAAGGAATATGATAAAGGAATAAATAATGAATGAACTGAATTTAGTTTAAAAGAAATTAAATAAAATCGTATTGGTACATAGTTCTCACAAAGGATCGGTTGAAAACCTAAGTAAAAATAGGTCATAAATATGTAACTTCCTCAAATTATACCTGAAATCTTTAAGCTGGGTCTAGCTTCAAAAATCACGATTGGGAGAAACGTCAAACTCCAAATTTACAATCGCGGAAAGCCCAAGATAGCAAACACGCTCCCCTAGCCGTAAGAATAAAATCACAAATGTAGGCGGGAATGTAAATAAAATATTTACGCCCTTAAAAGACATGTGACTGAATATTCAAACCAATCAAAATCAGAGTTAGGGTATACGACCATATATGTGAATAATTGGTCCTGACTTCGATGCGAAACTCATGAGGACAAATCAAAAATACTTAAACACTTATACTCAACGCCTCGTAAGAATAAGATCTAATTTTTTTTGGTTAAAATGTCTTGTAACAACGATTATGGACTTAGGGAAAATCTCTCGAACTCATAAGTCATTTGCTAGTCCTCATTAGTGAAATATCGAAGGCCAGGGACAGAAAAGTTTTATCTTCACAGTGTAACGTGCATTTAAGTTGGCAGAGATTAATTAAATAACATAATTCAAATAATTAGTGATTGTCTGTTCCAACGCAATTCTCCTTCCAAAACCCGTTATAGATAGGAGTCTCAGCGCTCACCCTGAAACAGGAACCGACTAGCTACCGAGGTAGGGCAAGTAAAAAATTCACAATTAAATCAAGTGGAACCTTAGTGACAACTAACAGCCTTTCAACCTACTGCCCCAAGTAGGACATCTTTCCAATGTATTTCTGGGTAACCTTACTTCTTATATTCGTCGTACGTGCCCATACCAATTTGATTGCTTATATCTTATATAATCTACTACTGAAATTTAATATTCATTTTTTTCACGTATGACTTTATTTATTTTATTTTTTCCTATTTTGAACATATTGCAGCTCTCTTCAAGAAATCCATTTCCATCGACATAGGTTTTTCTAAATATTTTCAATAATAATAGCAATAGGAATAACTGTAATAATGGTATTTAATACAGTAACATTAATAGTCGTACTATCCTGACAAAATTAATAATAAACTCACACAGACACACACACATATATATTATACAACCAGTAATATTACATGGATGCGAAACATAGACTCTTACTTTAAGGGAGGAAAGGAGATTACAAGTATTTGATAATAAAAGTTCTTATCAAAATTTTTGGACCAAAGAGAGATAAACAGTCAGATGAATGGACAAGACTCATTAACAGTGAATTATATGGTCATTATGGGAAACCAGATATGATAAGAACAGTTAAGTGTCGTAGACTGCGATGGGCAAGACATGTGGCACGAATGGAGAATGACAGACGTGCATGGAAGCTTCTTGTAGGCAAACCAGAAGGAAAACGCCCAGTTGGTAGACCAGGAATGAGGTGCGAGAATAACATTAACTATGATTTGATGGAAGTAAATTATACAGGGAATGATCGGAAAGCATTAGCACATGATATGGATGTATGGTGAGGTCATGCCCGCGCGGCCATGAACCTACGGATTCGATAGTGCCAGTGAGTATATATATAATTGATGCGTTTATATTTATAATCTCATTTTTGCAATTACGGTAAATGCAACACTTCTCATAATGTTATTTTAATATAGCGTTCAAAATAAACGTATCTAATGTCAATAAAATTTTTTGCGTAGTTAGAATACAAAATCTTCAATACAATATATCAGAAACGGTTAAATATGAAATATCAATATTTATCGATTGATCACTGAAAGTAATCTTGAGAACATTTGGGAGTCAAGTATATTCATATGAATAGGCTTAAATATTTTACAATAGCTTTACATTAGAGCTTACACATCACGGATATCTGTTTGTGGGGCAGGTCAGTGGGGGGCAGTTTCCCCCAGTTTATTTTGGGGCGGCAGTATTTTTAAAGGACTGTTGATTAGTCACTGTGGTTTGCTTGTTTAATTGATATTTGTTGATTGCCATGCCTCGGTAGCTAGTCGGTTCCTAGTTGTTTCAGGGTGAGCGCTGAGATGTCCATCTATATAGGGGTCGGGAGGAGAGTTGCGTGAGAACACAATATTTAATATTTAACTTATTTTATTTACTTCGTTGACAAACTTAAATTCTCTTTGCACTGTATGAATAAAACTTTTCTGGGATGAGGTACGTATTTTGGCGAACACAATTCTACACTTACATCCTTATGTCACTGATGCACTAAACACTTGAAAACACGTTTCGTACTATTTTAAACATTTTGGAACCAATTTATAAACATTTCTTACGATTATTAACTATTTATCAATTACGTGAAATGTGTGCATCGTGTTCTAGAGACGCGGAAATGCTTCATGTAACATCCGCTAGGTGACTCTCAAATCGGGGTTACCAACATTTGAAAATAATTTCAAACCATATTTAGTGTTAGTATACGTTAAATTAGATTATACTTTATTATATAATACGCATGTAAATTGTTTTGTTAGGTTAGGAATTTGGAAGTTGGTTTACGTCCATTTTTTTTTTTTAGCATTGGGAAGTTATTTCCAAAGTTGGTAACACCGACTGCAGAGCCATCTACCGGAGGCTATATTAACCATTACAGCAAATCGCGCATGCGCACTGCGATTCTGTGGAACTTAGAAGAATTCGTGTCCGCCAAATAACCGACTTTTTCCCTTTTCTGTTTACGGGTCTTCGATATCTCAAACTTGTGAGGACTCGAGCTATTTTTACTAAGTCCGTAATCGTTCTTTCCACATATACAAAATCTATAATTCTCGTTTCGTTCGCTGCCAGGTAGGTGTCACTACCATCACCAACGGCTGGCTTCGTTTAGAAGTATCTATATTTGAGAATTTTACACCACCACATTTGTAAGCAGTAAACGATGTTATTTAACATTTTCCAATAATGTTGTTTTAACACAGTTCCAATAATGGATCATATTATAATATTATCATCGTTATTCCGAGACATTATTCGAACGATTTAATTTAGATCTTCTCTCCACGAACTGTTAAGTGTAAGTAAATTAGTTTGTCCTCTTGAATTTCGCATCGAAGTCAGGACCCTTTATTTCCATATATGGTAGTACTTCCTGACTCTGATTTTGGATTGGTTAGAATTTCAGTCACATGTCTCCTAGGAGCGTAAGTGTATTAACTTCCCACATACATTTGTAATTTTATTTCTTCTCACAGCTAGCCAGCGTGGGTTTCTACAGTTTGGGCTTCCCGCGGCTGTCAATTTTGAAGTATGATTTTTTCTCCCAATCGTGATTTCTCAAACTAGACCCGGCTTAAGAATTTCTGGTCTACTTTGGGGGCTACATATTTATGACATCTTCGCATTTAGGTTTCACACCGCTAGTTGTGGGGAATTTTACCAATAATATTTTGACTTAATTTACTTTGTATTAGTCGTACAAAATATCTCTGCAGGCGGAAGAATTACGAAGCTCTGTCTGTTGCTACACGTGACGTCATATAAGGCAGTGTGTACTGTCAGCGTCCCACGTCCCATTCCTCTCTGCACTCTAAAATAACAGTGTCACGTGGTATATTCCAGCATAAACACGACTGCAGTGCCCTCCGTCAACGACTGCACTTACTCCTTAAACGGGTAATATACTATATTCATTTCATTTCTTGTTTTTTGATTAATCGTATTTATTAATTAGTATACTTTATTAGGGGTCAATTATATTCGCTACACTGGATTAATAGTGGCAGAGGGTCCATTTTAATCTGTCATCTTATTTCAAACACGTTATGCTAATCGACCTTAGTATATAGATATTTAGTTCGTTTGCTTTATTGGCTGGTTAAAAAAAACTTTAGATATAGGCCTATTAAATATCTTAAGAGGAAAACTTCCACGTAGCCAGGATTTTAACAATAGATCTACCGTATGTGTTGCTTGAGTTCTATCATTATGCTACTGAGGCACATCTTAATAACAAGAGACAAATTAATAATAATAATAATAATAATAATAATGATAATGATGATGATGATGATGATTTTGATGATGATTTTGATGATGATGATGATTTTGATGATGATGATTTTGATGATATGATTTTGATGATGATGATTTTGATGATGATGATTTTGATGATTATGGTTTTGATGATGATGATGATTTTGATGATGATGATGATGATTTTTGATGATGATGATGATTTTTATGATGATGATGATTTAGATGATGACGATGATTTAGATGATGATGATGATTTTGATGATGATGATTTTGATGATGATGATGATTTAGATGATGATGATTTTGATGATGATGATGATTTTGATGATGACGATTTTGATGATGATGATGATGATGATGATGTTGATGATGATGATTTTGATGATGATTTTGATGATGATGATTTTGATGATGATGATTTTGATGATGATGATGATACTACTACTACTACTAATAATAATAATAATCATCATCATGATCATCATCCGGTACCATGGCAGCTGCCGCCGTCTTCCGGAAACCAAACGCCATTGATCTTCCTCCATTCCTCTGATATTCATAGCTGCTTGTACCCCTTCTATCCAAGTTTTCTTCGGTCTTCCTCTCTTCCTCCTTTCCATTGGGATCCATTCCATAACAATTTTTGGCAATCTTTGCTCTGGCATTCGTTTGACATGACCATACCACTGCAGTCTTTTCTTTTCTATGATGTCTATGATGTACGGCTCCTCTTGTACACCCATAATTTCCCTTATTTCTTTATTTCGTATTCTATCCTTTCTAGATTTTCCAGCTGATCTTCTTAAAACATTCATTTAATAATAATGATAATAATAACCAAATATGGAAAAATTAAACGAGTCACAATTTAAATATCTTGGTGAAATAATTCAGGAAAATGGAATTGAAACTAAAGCCAATAAAAGTAGCTGCGAAAAAATGGAAACAGCATTTCGGCTCACTCACAACACTTATAATAATAAATGCATATCTTTACATATGAAATTACTACACCATAACACTGTAATTAAACCAGAGTGCATCTATGGAGCTGAAATATTAATTTTGAACAGAAAAAAAGATATCGAAAATATAGTGAAAAAGGAATGCAAAATTATAAGAAAAGTTTTAGGTCCACAAGTCATAAGTGAAGCATTTAGACTCAGAAGTAAAAAGGAAATAAAAATATATACAGACATTCAGAGTGATATTAGAAAACGAAGGTTAACATTTTATGGCCATATTAAACGAATGAACTCAAATAGGCTTACAAAACAGATAATGGAATTCTACGAATACAGAAGTAAAGCTCAAGTGGATGCTATGAAGTGGATTGATGAAGTCGAAAAGGACTTAAAATTGGCAGGAATTACTAAAGAAGATATCCCAAACAGAGATATATTTAGAATTAAGATGAATAAGTGGCAAGTTGACCAAGAGGACAAACAGAAGAAAAAAACTGGTACAACTTGGACAGATAATAGAAAACAAGCTCATAGCAAAAGAATGAAAGAAATTTGGGCTCAAAGGAAACGCCTCTAAGTACTTAGCGTAGTCCTACATGGGCTCATCCGCAATCAAAAAAAAATAATAGCTTTATTTTACCTGGCAGAGTTAAGGCCTTGAGGCCTTTTCTGCCACTCATCCAGGTTTTAAAAAATACAAAAAATACAGTCTTACATCTAAATTACAATAAACATAAACGATTACATCTTATAAATACAATACAATTAATATTTATAATGTATTATGATTTACTCTACATTTAACGAATTAAATTTATAATATGTACAAGATATATTAAAAAAAACGAGAAAAAATGATAAATGACTTAGTATTCAGGGGTTTTATTCAACCATGCTACCTACATAAATTGAAAGAAAAAAGGTGACATACACAATGTATTGTTACAGTTTGCGAATGATTAGTAAAGTAAATTGATCCCACTACAGGGCTCAGCAGACCCTTGGGGTAATAGGAAGTTAAGGCTCCCACTTTACTGGACAATCGGCACTTGATGTTAGCCGGGTTGTCAGCCCTGCGTGACGGCCGCCTTTACCCCCAGAACAAGCGTCTGGTACTCATTTACGTTAGAGGCTGAGTCGACCCCAGGACCATGGTGCCGCCAGAGGGTTTGGGTCAGTTTAAAACTCCTGACTGCAACGGAACTTGAACCCTCGACCTTCCGGCTTGTAATGTAGTGCCTCAACCACTACGTTACGGCGTGCCCCCTTGCGAATTATTACCTGACAGAAATATATATGTTGATTTTAACCCAAAAAATGTGTCAAATGCCTTAAAATGAAGTAAGAAGTTGAGCTCAATGTATCCTAAAATTAACATATTTACAATGTAAAATATATATTAGTCATTGCACATATAGTGTAGCTAGCTTATCACAAAAACCCGCTTACAAAAACGTGAACGCTAAACTAATCTGGTGTACACTAAGTAGCCCATATTCTCACCTTAATTTGCCCAAACTAACATTAAATTGCCTATTTTCTCACCCTATCTTGCACTTATATGTGGCAATTTGGCTCTAGAGGAAACGTGTGTTATCACATTAGAAAACATGACCGCTAGCAGCACATGTTCACAAATCAAATATCCTCAGGTGTCACGGCAGCATAGAATAATCAATTAATATTTTCTTAATTGTGGTATCACCGTAAACGGATGCGAATAACTGATATCTATGCTTCCATCGGAGGGAAGTAAAAAGTCTCATTTTTGTGTGTTACAAACTTGTGTTTGGATGTTTATAATACATTCGGAGATAAACAGCAAATCCGTCACAAATTACCATGTGCAGTTCTCATTTGTCAACGTCGCGTCGCGATTAATGAGAAACAAGAATGAGATGACATTATACCCAAAAACAAACTATTTAAAAATTAAATAAATTGGATATTATTATAAAATTTTGTAGCAGGTGAATGCAATACCTCATATGAAGAAGAAAAGGATGTAAATGCTAATATATCAATTTTTTAAAGAATTTTAGGGTTAATAAATTCTATCTTCAAGCCACAGTTAGTCGAAAACATTCAAGACTAAAAGTGTATAAAACACTGGCTCTTCCAACTCTTTTGTATGGTAGCGAAGTATGGACGTTGAAACAGAAGGATATACAGAGACTAAGATCTGCTGAAATGAGATACCTTCTAAGGACTGCAGGATACACACTACTAGATCACAAAAAAAAAATGAAAACATCTTAGAAGAATTACACATGGAACCTTCTTTAGAAAACAAAATTTCTGATTATAAGTCAAGATGGACGCAACATGTTCATCGAATGGAAGATCACAGGATACCCAAACAAATGTTAAGATATCAACCTGCAGGAAGAAGAAAACCAGGTCCAATCTTTTCATCTCTGTTTGGTTCAAAATTTTCTTAAAAACTTTTAATCGCAAATACTCGTATTATTTTCTCCTCCCATATTTCGCATCAATATAACTGGGAGAATAAGTTTTTATATCATCCATTTAACGCTTTTTGGGAGAAGTAGGGGCGTCAAGAGTCCTTGTAATGCATAATAGCATGCATTTTCCAGAATTGAGCCTATGTTTAATTCCTCTCTACATCTAATTAGGCCTAATACTTGTAATTATTGTTCCTAGTTATTTGAATTCAGCCACTTCTTTAAAATTTCCCTCATTCATCATAACTGTCAATTTTCATTATGCCTATATAATGTATTTCTATACCCTATGTGACTTACTTACTTACTTACTTACTTACTCACTGGCACTATCGAACCCGTAGGTTCATGGCCGCGCGGACATAAGCTCCCCATACACCCTATCCTGAGCTAATGTTTTCCAATCATTCCCTGTATCGACTTCCCTCAAATCATACTTAATGCTATTCTCCAACCTCATTCTTGGTCTACCAACTGGACGCATTCCCTCTGGTTTGTCTACAAGAAGCTTCCATGCACGTCTTTCATTCCCCATATGTGAGACATGTCTGCCCATCACAGTCTACGAGACTTAACTGTTCTTATTATATCTGGCTTCCTATAAAGACCATGTAGTTCAGCGTTAAGTAGTCTTCTCCATTCACCTGTCTGTACATCTCCCTTTCGTCCAAAAATTTTCCTAGGAACGTTTTCCTCACATACTCGTAATCTCCTTTCCTCCCTTAAAGTAAGACTCCATGTTTCGCATCCATATAACTGGTAGAATAATAGTTTTATATATTTTCAGTTTATCGTTTTTTGAAAGCAGTTGAGAAGTCAAAAGTCTCTGTAATGCATAATGACACGCATTTCCAGAATTGAGCACATGTTTAATTTCCTTGTGCATCTCATTCCTATTTGTGATTATTGTTCCTAGGTACTTGAATTCAGCCACTTCCTCAACATTTCCCTCATTTGTCATTAGCTGTCTGTTTCCATTATATAATGTATTTCTACGTGTGATCATATATTTAGTTTTATTGATATTTACTTCCAGTCCTAATTTCTTAGTGTTACTCAATAGTGTGTGCGTGTTGTCCATTAGTATCTCCTCGCTATCGGCTAATAGAACTACATCATCAGCATAAACTAACAGCTTATTAATACCATTCAGTTGAAGGTATTCTTTATCCTCTAAAGATTTAATGGCATACTCTAGTACAAAATTAAATAGTAGAGGAGATAGTGCATCTCCTTGCTTCAACCCATTATGGATTTCAAAGGTGTCCGAAAACTCATTGCCTACACGCACCCTAGTATTTGTGCCATTTAGACAAATTCGTATAAGTCTAACTAACTTTTTAGGAATTCCGAACTCCAGCAAGATACTATATAATTTCTCCAACTTAATTGAATCGTATGCTTTTTTGAAGTCTATGTATAGTTGATGTTCAGTACCATTATATTCTCATTTTTTTCTATGTGTGAATATACATTTAATTTTATTTATGTTTATTTTTAGTCCCGATTTTTTAGTGTTACTTACTAGAGTGTTCGTGTTGGTCCTTAGTATCTCTTCTCTATCGTCTAAAAGAGAGAAGAAAATCGCACAGTCTAATTATCTTATTTAAGATCCTACATACCTCGATTCCCAATTATTTATCATCCCGTTTCCAGTATCTATCCTCAAACCATAACTTAAACACAAGATCACAACATAATCTCTTGCTTAATATACCGCAATATAGGACATCACATCACTCCATGTCATATACCATCTTCACTTCTCGCAACTGGAATTCCCTACCACAAGAAATAAGGGGCTGCAGGACATTGGCATCTTTTAAAAGAAATATAAATTTATATTTGCTCTAAACTCGACTTCATTATTACCCAGTGTAAGGTATATATATTAATTGATGTTTCTCGTATAATTTATCATATTATTATTATTATTATTATTATTATTATTATTATTATTATTATTATTATTATCGTGTCTTTATTGTTATTATCCTATAAAATGTTGTTTGTACATGAAATTTACATTGCTACATTTATTGTATCTTTAACTGTTTATAATTAGTATAGTGTATATCTATATTTGTCAAATAATTATTTGTATTTGTGCTGGTTGAGTGGAAGAGAGGGCCTTATGGCCTTAACTCTGCCAGAATAAATAAAGTATTATTATAATGTATTATTATTATTATAATAGTGCTACATCATCAGCATAAACTAACAGCTTATTAATACCATTGAGTTGTAGGTTTTCTTCTTCCTCTGAATATTTGATGCCATGTTCTAGAACAAAATTGAATAGTAGTATATATAGCGCAACTACTTGCTTTAAGCCATTGTGAATAAAAAAACCCGAAAACTGCCTATACGCACTCTACTCTTTGTGCCATTTATGCACATTCGATTAAGTCTAACAAACTCTTTAGGAATTCCGAACTCAACAGGATACTATACTCCTTATTACTTCTCACTCCTAATTGAACCCTATGCCTTTTTAGAACTCTACATAATCTATAGTTGACGCACAGTTCCATTATATCCTTATTCCTTTTATAAAATCTGACTTCTACTAAAAATCTGATTAGTTGTAGACCTGTTCCTTCTAAATCCACATTATAATATTTTAAGCTAGTAAGATATTTAATTGCCATTAGTTGATTAGCTTGATTAATCACCAATAATGATTTACAAGAAAGTTAATTCTTATAACATTACAGACTAAATCTGCAACCCACTGATAAATAACTAACTAAATCATTGGCACTGTCGAACAAACCTAGTTCAAGAGGAGGGGCTGGAAATACACACCCTCCGATTATTTTATTAACTTCTTCCGTTCCTATATTTCCCATTTTTTTCTGTTCTAAAACTTGTTTGTAATGGTTGAGAAGTCCTGAAAAACAAAAACAATCAATTGCATATATATATATATTATAGCTAAACACTTAAATATGCACTATACCATCTTTCAGAAACAAATTGAAAATAAAATTATTAACAGAAACATCTCACTAATATTACTTTTTCAGCTATTAATAATTTGTTTTTTTTTTCATTATTTAATAAAAATTGTAATAAGATTTGTCAATATATTTACCTAATGTCTTATATAAGCGATAGATTGATTCATTGGAGTTTATTATTTTCTTTGTAAATATTTTTTAATTTCTTTGTATGTATAATAGATTTTGAGCTGTTATTCCTTTGAGTATACATTCTTCCATTAGTTTACTTTGTATTGTATTCAATTCCATTGTATTATTAGACATTATCTTTATGATTGTTCAGTTTTATCAGATAATTGTTTAGTACGTACTATTATTGTAATTGTTTGTCCTGATGAGTGGACATGGCCTTAACCTCACCAGGCAAAATAAATCTATTCTATTCTATACATATTAACATTTTCGTGAAATATGAAGATGCTATCAATATATAATCTAATATTTAAAAAATTAATGTTTGCTTGTTTTTTGTTTGTTCGTATTCAATGCGCGACCATACCGTTGATCCGATTTTGGTGGGTTCTCTACAAAATGTTCAGAAGATTCCCTGGATGAACATAGGCCATAATAGAGTTGTAATACTCAACCCCTTCACCCTTGAAAATCACCGTTTGTAGTGAAAAACGTGAAATAAAGTCCCTATTTCGACGCATAAATGGCTTACGCTGCCTAATCAATAACAAATACACCAAATTATTGTACGAAGAATTGAATATCTCAAAAAACTCTACATAAAGTCCGCGACAGCATATGTTTATCTTTTACGGATAACTCACAATTACCATTATTGTTTTTCATTGATTCCAAGAAGATCGAGATAAGTAGATTCCCGGGCAAGCGTGCTCTGCCATACCGTTCATCCGATTGTGATGAAGCTTTTTGAAAAATGTTCACGAGATCCCGGAGATGAACATAGGCTATAAGAGAGTTGTAATACTCAACCACTTCACCCCTAAAAATCACCCTTTGTAGTGAAAAACGCGACATAAAGTTCCTATTTTGACGCTTAAATGGCTTACGCTGCCAAAACAATAACAAATACACCAAATTACTGTACAAGGAATTGAATATCTAAAAAAAAACTCTACAAAAAAGTCCGCGACAGCATATGTTTATCTTTTACGAGTAACTCACAATAACCATTTTTGTCTTTCATTGATGCCAAGAAGATCGGGATAAGCTGATTCTCGGGCAAGCATGGCAGCTCAAGGCTGGTGGTAGAAACACATTAACATTTATTTAGGAATAGCAGCGCACGCTGGGTGTTAGCTAGTGAAATATGAAAATTGTTCTCAAGTGCTTTGATTTTTCTGTTACCTGTAATGTAAATATTTCTATTCACTCTATGACTATACATCATCTTTCTTTTTCCTTTTGAGTGTTTGTGATTAGTTATTAATTTAGCAAATTAATCTGGGCCTATGTAACATGTTTGGTGCATGACTTTTAATCGTGGTTATGTGAAATATAATTAAATGAAATATTTGTTAGTGAAAATTGGGTAATGTATCTAACTCATTGGCTCTATCGAACTCGTAAGTTCATGGGCGCGCGGGCATAATCTATCCATACATCCCTTTCCTGACATTTTAGAATTTAATTTTCTAGGTTATAATTTATATTTCAAGATGAGGATGACATATCAACACACAAAACTTAGAAAATATCAAATTTTACAATAACAACTTACTTACTTACTTACTCACTGGCACTATCGAACCCGTAGGTTCATGGCCGCGCGGACATAATCTCTCCATACATCCCTATCCTGAGCTAATGCTTTCCAATCATTCCCTGTATAATCTACTTCCCTCAAATCATAGTTAATGTTGTTCTCCCACCTCATTCTTGGTCTACCAACTGGGCGTTTTCCTTCTGGCTTTCCTACAAGAAGTTTCCATGCACATCTTTCATTCCCCATACGCGCAACATGTCCTGCCCATCGCAGTCTACGAGACTTAACTGTTCTTATTATATCTGGTTTCCTATAAAGACTGTGTAGTTCATTGTAATGTAGTCTTCCCCATTCACCTGTCTGTTCACCTCTCTTTGGTCCAAAAATTTTCCTAAGAACTTTATTCTCAAATACTCGTATTCTCCTTTCCTCCCTTAAAGTAAGAGTCCATGTTTCGCCCCCATATAATATAACTGGTAGAATAATAGTTTTATATATTTTCAGCTTAACGTTTTTTGAAAGGAGTTGAGACATCAAAAGTCTCTGCAATGCATAATAGCCTGCATTTCCAGAATTGAGCCTATGTTTAATTTCTTTGTGCATCTCATTCCTATTTGTGAATATTGTTCCTAGGTATTTGAATTCAGCCACTTCCTCAAAATTTCCCCCATTTGTCATTAGCTGTCCATTTCCATTATATACTGAATTTCTACGTGTGACCATATATTTAGTTTTACTGATATTTACTCCTTTACAATAACAACGGGGATAATTATCAATAATATGAAACCATATTTAGTTCAGGAGAACACAAGATTACGGCTTTATAAGGTTCTTGCAAGACCAGTATTAATATATGGTAATGAAGCATAGACAGTACGAAGAATAGATGAATGCCGAAAACAGCAAATGAGATGCGATTTATGCGCCGTACAGCAGGCTATACAAAGTGGAACAATAGAAGAAATGAGGAAATTATGGAAGAGTTGAGTGTAGAACCCATTCTCCATCATATACAAAACTACCAGAAGAACTGGAAAGCCCAACTTCAAGGAATGCTATCTCACGGAATTCCAATAGCTATGCTTCGTTACTACTGGAACGTCCAAAAAAGCGCTGAATGGACACGAGTTCCTATTACTTACTTACTCACTGGCACTAACCATGTATTTTGACTTACCAAACTTTTGTGCACCTTGAATTCTGCTGTACAGTAGTGAGTGATTACTACTGTACTCTGCAGGTACAAACGTCTCTGGACGGATCACAAACTCAACTGAATAGCACGTAGACAAACTTGCAGTGAACATGGAACATCAGGTGAGCGGGGAATGACATATGGACTATCCACGCCGTAGCGTAGTGGTTAAGGCACTGGGCTACAAGCCGGAGGGTCGAGGGTTCAAGTCCCGTTGGGGTCAGGATTTTTAAACTGACCCAAACCCTCTGGCGGCACTATGGCCCTGTGGTCGACTCAACCTCTAACTGAAATGAGTACCAGACGCTTGTTCTGGGGTAAAGGCGGCCGTCACGCAGGGCTGACAACCCGGCTGACATAAAGTGCCGATTGTTTAGAAAAAGTGGGAGCCTTAACCTCCTACTACCCCAAGGGCCTCCTGAGGCCTGTTGTGGGATCACTTTACCTTTACCTTTTTACTATCTTAGTCAAGCCTATCCTAGTGAGTGGCGCCGAAAATGCGTGTGTGGTGATTTTGCGTGTAGCGGAAAGTCGGTACGTTTCCGGACACGAGTTCCTATTACTTACTTACTCACTGGCACTATCGAACCCGTAGGTTCATGGCCGCGCGGACATAAGCTATCCATACATCCCTATCCTGAGCTAATGCTTTCCAATCATTTCCTGTATAATCTACTTCCCTCAAATCGTAGTTAATGTTATTCTCCCACCTCATTCTTGGTCTACCAACTGAGCGTTTTCCCTCTGGCTTTCCTGCAGGAAGCTTCCATGCAGGTCTTTCATTCTTCATACGTGCAACATATCCTGCCCATCGCAGTCTACGAGACTTAACTGTTCTTATTATATCTGGCTTCCTATAAAGATCATGTAGTTCATTGTTATGGAGTCTTCTCCATTCACCTGTTTGTTCATCTCTCTTTGGTCCAAAATTTTCCTAAGTACTTTATTCTCAAATACTTGTAATCCCATTTCCTCCCTTAAAGTAAGAGTCCATGTTTCGCATCCATATAATATAACTGGTAGAATAATAGTTTTATATATTTTCATAAGTAATGCCACGAGTGATTTCCAAATCATCGATAAATTCACGACTCACGCAGTGAGGAGTGAATTTATCTAGAGAATTTGGAAATCAAGAGTGGCATTTGTTAGGACTATTTAACGAATAAAATTAAGCTCTTTACTCACAAATCATTATTTAACTATAGTTATTTCAAAATATTTATATATTTAATGTAAACGGCGATGTTTGAAAACAAATGAGAAACGATAGGTACGCTTCATCTGCTTCTTTTTTTTTATCACTGCAACCAGGTCATACTATTTATTGCCAAAGGAACGCAATATTGTAAGAATGCTCTCTAGTGGAGAAAAAGTGAAACACATCAAACTGTATATTAATTCATTTCTGATGTCGTATGATGTAAATATGACAATTATATTTTTCTGGATTGTTACCTGGGAAAAATACATTTAAGAAAGTGTAAACAGTGGTTTCTTTTTTTGGTGATATAATCAATTGCTATAAATACTTTTATATTAACTCCCGCATGCGGTATGTGTTAACATTCATGCACTATATATACAATCTGGTAGCCGTATTCCTTATGGGCTCAGTCACTGCAAAATAATGGCCACACCTGTTCAGAATATTAAAAAGAAGGAGCCTTCTTTAATATGGTAATTATAACACTGATAAATATTTCGTGAAACACGACTCTGATTGGTTGTAAAACAGAAATCATTGAAACGTGATTGGTCATTGACTCCCATTTGGGGCATGAGTTAAATAGTCAGTTTAACGTTTTTTGAAAGGAGTTGGGACATCATGATTCTCTGCAATGCATAATAGCACACACGAGTTCCTATGCTAAAATTAATTGTCTTGGTCCCTACTCCATGTCCTCAAACTATGTAAGGGAAATTTAGAATCACTCTGTATATTATTCGCTTCTTAATGGTGGTCTCGCCGTGAACTGAGGCTGATACTGCATTGATTCTACTGTATAATGGTTTTTGCTGTTACGTCAGCTAAACCATAATATGAAATTCGTACTGATAATTTTCTATATATCCGTATACGATATGTGGGATAAAAACACCCCTGGCGTTTATAGCTTTTTTCAAGGTTTAAACATATTTTGGAAAACAATACAGCCGTGGGTCTAGCTTTGTACATTTATGACATGTTAAATAATCTCAAGCTTTGTCTTATGCAGCGGGCCAGGATTCGATCCCTCGTCGGGAAAAGTTAGTTTGGTGATATGATGATCTTGAAGAAGATTTTTGGGCTGTAGGCCGTGGTCGTGAGCCTTGTAGTTCCCCGACGTTTCGCCAGAGACTGCGTCTGGCATCCTCAAGGGTAAGACAACCCTTGAGGATGCCAGACGCAGTCTCTGGCGAAACGTCGGGGAACTACAAGCCTCACGACCACAGCCTACAGCCCGAAAATCTTCTTCAAGATCATCATAGCAACTCCGGCCGTGAAAGTCTACGTGAATACATTAGTTTGGTGATGTTTTTTCGGCGTTTTTCCTCACCTGTAAGAAAAATGTCAGTAAACTTTTAGGCCCAAACGGTCCCCAAACATCATCTGGCCATCAAATTCATCATCATATACGCCATGTTTACTATGAGTGTGTGTGTGTGAATGGTGTGTTTCGTCTTAATGTTGTGTTGTCTCGGAGGGGGCCCTGACATTCAGCTGATCACTCATTCTGGAGATGCTCTACATATCCTTGTGTGTGTGTGGCAAGAATTAATAGACTCTAAGTACTAAATTACAATTATACGATTAATAGTAATAACTGGAAGGCACACAAACGTGCACATGAGTCTATTACCAACATAGGAACCCCGAACGAATGGTAACTACCCCTCTAATGTGTAATGAATAACATGTGCATTTGGAGTGGGGTAAATGACTTTATGGGAGGAGTCATCGCCCTTATAAGGCAAGGACACGTGACAAAACGCTCTCACATACTCTCACGCTCATACGTTCTACAAGAAACAAGTCTTATAGCAACCGTTCATGACCTTTAGTAAATTTTTAAATCTTAAGTATTTTAAAATCCAAAATAATTAGTAACTCAGAATTTTAAGTGATATTAATTACACGTGGGCTTAAGTAAATTCATCAACTCCACTCCAAATAAGTGAGGTATAAAACATTGTAATTCAATAATTCTATATGCAAAATTATTCAATAAACTGGAGTAATAAGTTTATGATGTAAACATCCCTGAGTTACCATATTCTACCCTGAGCGAACCGGCACATGTAATTGAAAATGTACGTACGTGATCCGTAGTTAGAATCCGTCTCCAGGCAGGAAGTGGCACTGTCAGGCCCGGATGGCATGTGGGTTGTAAAAATGCCTATAAGGTGAGAAGTTTTTACAAGCGCGGTTGATGCAGGTATGGAATGGAAAATAAATTCAAGCTTGAAATGAGAGGCTCAGAGAAAATTCGTTGGCTTTTTACTCTATCTTTTTGCTATAATAATTACTTAAATATGAAGCTTCCTATGCATGCACTGTTTAGTTTTGAAGTACACTACAGTATAAAGACTGACTTTGAATGTAAATAAACCAGTGCTTCGTGACTACACTGTGGTAAATAAGAGAACACATTGCACGAAAACACACAATATACAATTCATTGTTACATGTTCCACCTGTAAGGGGAGAGTTCCTAATCCTTACGTGATCTGTTTGTACTGGAATGGATTGAATGAACCAACGTCTCATGCAGTATAGTCGAACGATAGCACAGCTCGACCGCACTCGTATGTCATCTCGATGTGACGACCATCAACGTCGTTGCACACATTGTGTTGACGAATCATGTTCCGGTACACTCGTTCCATCACACCTGGTGTCCCGTTAATCTATTTTTCAGCGACCATAACTCGTGACGTCATTTACTGCTTATCTGGTTGCAAAACAACACCGGCATATCTGACACATTTTAATGGCTGTAGCACGGAAGCGGTACCTATTCAAGATATTGTCTATTCAGTCCCCTCTACTATCCCTAGAAGTTTGTAATATGAATTTCCGAACACTCTGTATAATATATTTATGTGGGATATAGTAAATCGTCATCATCATCATCACCATAAATTGCACGACAGCCCATTTAGGGCCTTGTCCTTCTTAAAAAGCTCTCGAATAACCTTTGTCTTTCACTTGCACTTTCCAAACTTTTATATTCATATTTCAAATTTTCAATCGCTGAATCTTGGAACTCTCTAAACCATTCCATAATAGTTTGCTGGACGTGCCAGAATTAATATATATATATATATATATATATTTCACAGCGTCTTAACCAAACACCAGGAACGAAGAATTGAAACGTCAGAAATGAGGTTTCTGATTGAAAACGAAAAGAAAATATACGAAGAGAACTAAATACATTCAAACTATTAGATAGAATTACACAATACATACATATGAATGGATGGACTACATCAATAAAATTGATAATAATAGAATTCCGAAACAGATTATTCATTTCAAACCACTAGGACGAAGAAATGTCGGAAGACCCAATAAAAGATGGACAGACCAATTCCAATATGAGATCGGAACAGACCAATTCCAATATGAGATCGGAACAGACCAGCAAATCTAATCTTTGATGCTGATGATTATATATATATATATATATATATATATATATGTGTGTGTGTGTGTTGTGTGTGTGTGGGGCACGCCGTAGCGTAGTGATTAAGGCACTGAGGCTACAAGCCGGAGGGTCGAGGGTTCAAGACCCGTTGGGGTCAGGATTTTTAAACTCACCCAAACCCTCTGGCGGCACTATGGCCCTGGGGTCGACTCAGCCTCAAACGGAAATGAGTATCAGACGCTTGTTCTGGGGGTAAAGGCGGCCGTCACGCAGGGCTGACAACCCGGCTGACATAAAGTGCCGATTGTCTAGAAAAAGTGGGAGCCTTAACATCCTACTACCCCAAGGGCCTCCGGGCCTGTTGTGGGATCACTTTACTTTTTATATATATTTGTAATATCTATGGCCCTGGGGTCGACTCAGCCTCTAACGGAAATGAGTACCAGACGCTTGTTCTGGGGGTAAAGGCGGCCGTCACGCAGGACTGACAACCCGGCTGACATAAAAGTGCCGATTGTCTAGAAAAAGTGGGAGCCTTAACCTCCTACTACCCCAAGGGCCTCCGGGTCTGTTGTGGGATCACTTTACTTTACTTTACTTTACTTACTATTAAATAATCATATAAAATTATACTAATGAAATTATATAAATCTGTCGTTATAAATTTTAACTGAAACTCCATGGCGAGACAGACCAGAAGGTCCTTGGCCTACAAACCGGCTGCTGGTCTCACATCCACATGTATTAAACACACATGTAAACTATCATCCAGCCAGTATAGGAGGAACATGTGGACACTATGTCGGGCCCCCCAATCGTTATATCGAGATTTCTCAACCTGAAATCGCTACTTATTATAGCTGCCTAATTTCCTCACGATCCTGAGAGGATACCTGTCCCATACTGGCCGAAATTAAATGAGAAAATTTCTTCCCATATGGAGACCCGAAATAGCACGAATCCGCAATTCTGCCTCAAGGCATTGTGCCTTAAACGTTATCGCTTTTATTTCACTTAAGATTGATATAGTGAATTACATGGACTTTATAGGAAGCCAGATATAATGAGAGAACAGTTAAGTCTCGTAGACTGCGATGGGCAGGACATATGGTACGAATGGGGAATAAAAGACGTGGATGGAAGCTTCTTGTAAGAAAACCAGAGGGAAAACGCAAGTTGGTAGACCAAGAATGAGGTGGGAGAATAACATTAACTATGATTTGACGGAAATAGATTATACAGGGGATGATTGGAAAACATTGGATCAGGATAGGGATGTATGGAGAGCTTATGTCCGCGCGGCCATGAAACTATGGGTTCGATAGTGCCAGTTAGTTAGTTAAGATTGATACATTATATTCCACATAATGTAAAATAAATTACTGACCTACCTTTAAATTTCAATGAGTTTGTATATAATAGGTAAATTTTATTGAGCTCGTATCCAATGTAATTAGTAATAATCTCTAATTTTACTCATTTACATGTAGATTAGTTTGTTTACGCTTATGTTATTGTCATGTAAATTTTAATTATTATAGTTTTAGGCAAGTTATGTATATTTAAATTAAATATGACATTTATTAGTCTGCTTAACCGGAAGATTAGACGCTACTCACCAGTGTTATACTGTAAATAAACGGTTAGGTAAATAAATAACTAGTTAACTCACTGGCACTATCGAATCCGTAGGTTCATGGCCGCGCAGACATAAGCTCTCCGTACATCTTTACTTTGAGTTAATGCTTTCCAATCATTCTCTGTATAATCTAATTGCCTCAAAACATACTTACTTATTTACTTACTCACTGGCACTATCGAGCCCGTAGGTTCATGGCAGCGCGGACATAAACTCTCCATATATCCCTATCCTGAGCTAATGCTTTCCAATCATTCCCTGTATAATCTATTTCCCTCAAATCATAGTTAATATTAATCTCCCACCTCATTATTGGTCTACCAACTGGGCGTTTTCCCTCTAGTTTTCCTAAAAGAAGCTTCCAATAAAGTTTTAACATTCCATGTCCCTAGGAACATGTCCCTGTGTTTGAGCCTTTGGCATGAGTTCCCTGAAGTAGTCCTCGCCCAGAGAACCGAATGGAGGACTATTTGACCTCCGAAAAAATTTTACCCCAGTTGAACCCATGTCCGCATTTTTTGACGGTTGTATTTTTACGGTTAAAGATTGTCACTCTTTCGACCAAGGTACTTTTTTCATCTGGATTATCACTTTCGACCAGTCCGGCATGGGTAACTCTGTCGGCAGCAATGCTACCGCCGGCATAGCTCTGGGGATCAATGAAGCACTGAAGCTACTCCACCACGACAAGGTAAAGATACCATGGAGGGATCTCAAACCATAGTTAATGTTATTCTCCCACCTCATTCTTGGTCTACCAACTGGGCGGTTTCCCTCTGGTTTTCAAAATTGATGCTGAAATTAATGAGAGGATAATTAAGGGCATATTTGTAATATCAAAATTAAATGTTGTTATATGGGGCCAGAATATAACTTCTAAAACAAAAACTAGTATCATCATCATTAACATAGTATATTCACGAATTTAGGCCAATTATTGACCTGTTTCGGCCTCAAGAGAAACACCATCCAAAAGTCTTTTCAGTGGACGTCCTGGTCTTCTTCTTATTTCAGGTTGGTAGCTTAACATTTGTTTGGGTATCCTGTGATCATCCATTCGATGAACATGTTGCATCCATCTTAAATTATAATCAGAAATTTTGTTTTCTAAAGTTTCCACATGTAAACTGGGTTTCTTCGTGTTGAGACTTGCAAATGAAGTTGAGATTCCTTAGGACGGGTTACTGGCCCAACGCTAAGTAGTCCAGTGGTAGGGCTGCTACCTTTTAGTCTCTGGACAGACTTTAGGATACCGCATTTACTCCGTACCCCGATGGAACTATTTCACCGCCGTGACTCTGTCCTCAGAGCCTCGTATGTGAAAACGGGTTGTACCAAGATAAGGTGAGGATGAGAGGTTATATACACGTCACTACCCCTTATAGTAAATACAGAAACGAGTATTAGTCATTCAAAATATCTCTGCAGGCGGAAGAATTACGAAGCTCTGTTTTGTTGCTACACGTGACTTCATGTAAGGCAGTGTACGCTGTCAGCGTCCCACGTCCCATTCCCCTCAGCCCTCGTAGATAGCAGTGTCACGTGTTCTATTCCTGCATAAACACGACTGCAGTGCACTGCGTCAACAACTGCGCTTATTCCTTAAACGGGTAATACAATGACATACGGTGGAGAAACATGGGAATTAAAATCTAGAACAATAAGTAAAATAAATTCTGCAGAAATTGATTTTTTGGAGGCGAACATCTGACATTTGTAGAAGACATAAAACAAAGAAATCGTGCAATTATACAGAGTATGAGTGTTTAAACTTTAATTGTGGATATTTAATAAAAACAAGCAATTAAAATTACATGATCACGTAAATAGAATGGCAGAAGACAGATTCCAAAGAAGAATATTAAAATGGGTGCCACTTGGTATAGTCCACAGACGAGAAGAATGAAAACAAGGGACGATGGACACAGGGAATTTCAAGCGATACAATGGCTTACTACCAGAGAATATAGGAACAGTCCATTATGTCGCTCAAATCTGTAGTTTATTTCAAGCGTATTCAACTTTATGTTTTATAATTTGTGTTTTACGGTAATTAAATTTTCTCTTCTTATTCGGTTAGTTACTTTATATTTTAATGTTTCGTAGTTCACTGTGTGGTAAAGGTGATGATTAAAATTTTGAAGTGTGTCCGTCAGACTCTGAAATAATACGCCCGCTCAGCGTCTAAATGAAGGTAAGTTATAGTGCAATCCTTCATGATATAACGTGGTGAGTATGAAATACCTACTGCTTTCATACACTTCGTCTCTGGACTGTACAAGAACGCGTGAAATAGGATTGGACGGTGGAGATTGGAATAACAGAGTTGTGTGGAGGAGAATAACAATAGATTAATTTGGCGCAGGAAGATGTGAAACCTACTAAATAATAAGTAAATTGGCAAATAAAATGTAAATAAATGTTCAAATAAGAAATAAATAAAATAAAAAGCAGTAATAGAAATGCCAACATTTTAAGTTTGGTTAGCTCGCTATATTTACCTATTATTGTGATCATGGAGTCAGCTTTGAAATTTGATAAATTTCAACACAGTAAGGTAGGTGGTTCCCAACCATGTGTCTGAAGCATTTCTTTTCACTAAACCCGAGATTACTTTGACAAATGATTCTAGTGGTGGGTTTGACAGTTTACCTATTGTAAAAAATTTTCTCAATGCTTTAGCTCAACAAGAATATTGTTGGTATATGTCGCCTATAGCCCTACGAGGCCATTATGTTCACAAATCCTGAAGCTCATGTTTTTTTTTAATTAAGGCTACTTACGCAAACAACTGGTGACGGTGAAACTTGAATGTTACAGGGAATAAACAGGTAAAACACATTTCCCCGAATCCTATAACATTAATTTTTAATTAAGCAACGTACCTTCTTATTTACATGTATACCAAAATTTAAAAGCAAATAAACATATGATTAAAATGTTTTTTATTATATAAAACATACTCATTAGAAGATTGCCACAAGGACAAAGTGATACCGTCAATTAATTTTCGAAATTGATGAAATACATTTTGTAAATACATTTGAAAATTTCAAATTGCAATTGAAGTATATTCTATAAAGTAGAAATTTTGTAAAAAAATGGTTTCTTAAAATTGAAATTGAATCACTAATGGCAGCGATGGCAATTTTAGAAAGATACACTGTGTCCAAATCTAAGGAATTCCAAAATTTAGCTAAGAACCCTGATAAAGTACCTCTTACCCTGTTTACTCTTTCACACTTCTAAAGTATTAGCAATTTTTATGGAGAATCTAATGCCACCTCAAACTTCGTTTCGACAAAATAAAAATACGGTACATAGTTCTTACCCCGAATCCTTCACTCAAGTTATTATACTTACAAATTTGTCTAGAGAGGGTCTATATGAAAATTTTACATACTAGCACACACAGTAAAATTATGAATCTGATAACACTGAGCAACGAAAAATAAACTCTTTTGTCTTAGAAAGAAAAATATGTGATTCTGATAGTATTTTTTCTCCTGAATTCAAACATGATATCGGTTTTTCTCCATCGCGCAAGGTTTCCGAGAGAGAGGAACTTATAATTTCAAACACTTTAATATTTTCTACATTCGTAACTACACGATATTCGAAAATTCGGACTCACCTAGAAAATAAGAAATGACGATTTTCTGCTATATTTCGCCTATGAAGCATCCCTCTTGACGGTACAACAATAGCCGGCCAGCATATTAGGATTCCATTTGCCTTGATATCACTTTTCCATAGCTGATATATCCTGAGTTAGCTCATTTGGTTTTATTTTACAATGGACAAATGCACGACAAAACGTTTATTAAAAAATAATTATTTAAAGCCATTAATTGAAATTGAAATAAAAAATGTGGGTGATGGAGAAATTCCGAATACATATTTGAAAACACGATGAAAAACTGCATTGAGTACAACTATTGGTACTCATGAGACAAAAAATCATGTTGACCAGTGTAATTGACAACCGTCATTTCCGGGAACTTAATTTCTGTGCATAAGGTCCTTAAGAGCACAACTGATTGATATTTTCTCTTAATTAAAATAATTTTCTAATTATTTTCTCAAATTAGGACATTAGGAAATTTTATATTTAAACTAGCGATTACTGTGCATTTAATTTAAGAGGAAAATACTTTGAAATTTAGGCCTAAATCCTCATTTATCGACATGGAGATAAAAAAATCCAGGGCGCGAAAGGTTTAATTACTGTCATTCTCCTCCACACTTACTTACTTACTCACTGGCATTATCGAAACCGTAGGTTCATGGCCGCGCGGACATAAGCTCTCCGTACATCCCTATCCTGAGACAATGCCTTCCAATCATTCCCTGTATAATCTACTTCCCTCAAATTATAGTTAATGTTGTTCTCCCACCTCATTCTTGGTCTACCAACTGGGCGTTTTCCTTCTGGCTTTCCTACAAGAAACTTCCATGCACGTCTTTCATTCCCCATACGCGCAACAGGTCCTGCCCATCGCAGTCTACGAGACTTAATTGTTCTTATTATATCTGGCTTCCTATAAAGATTATATAGTTTGTTGTGATGTAGTCTTCTCCATTCACCTGTCTGTTCATCTCTCTTTGGTCCAAAAATTTTCCTAAGAACTTTATTCTCAAATACTCGTAATCTCCTTTTCTCCCTTAAAGTAAGAGCCCATGTAATGTAACACATCCATATAATATAAATGGTAGAATAATAGTTTTATATATTTTCAGTTTAACGTTTTTTGAAAGGAGTTGGGATGACAAAAGTCTCTGTAATGCATAATAGCACGCATTTCCAGAATTGAGCCTATATTTAATTTCTTAGTGCATCTCATTCCTATTTGTGATTATTGTTCCTAGGTATTTGAATTCAGCCACTTCCTCAAAATTTCCCTCATTTGTCATTAGCTGTCCATTTCCATTATATAATGTATTTCTATGTGTGAACATATATTTAGTTTGATTGATGTTTACTTCCAGTCCCAATTTTTTAGTGTTACTCAATAGTGTGTGCGTGTTGTCCTTTAGTATCTCCTCGCTATCGGCCAATAGTACTACATCATCAGCATAAACTAACAGCTTATTAATACCATTGAGTTGTAGGCCTTCCTCATCCTCTAAAGATTTAATGGCATACTCTAGTACAAAATTAAATAGTAGAGGAGATAGTGCATCTCCTTGCTTCAACCCATTGCGCTTTTCAAAAGTATCTGAAAACAGTTTGCCTATTCGCATCCTACTCTTTGTGCCATTTAGACACATTCGTATAAGTCTAACTAACTGTTTAGGAATTCCGAACTCCAGCAGGATACTATATAACTTCTCCCTCCTAATTGAATCATACGCTTTTTTGATGTCTACATATAGTTGATGTACAGTAAGATTATATTCCAATTTCTTTTCTAAAATTTGTCTTATACTAATTCTCCTCCACACAACTCTGTCATTCCAATCCCCTTCGTGGCCTACCTACAGGATGATGGCCTCACATCCTCATGTGTTAATCACATAATTGAACGTTCATCCAGGCAGTTTATAGGTGACATGTTGTCAACATGTCGAGTATCACAAACATTATAACTGATTTTCTCTACCTGGAGCCGCTACTTATTTTAGCTACCCAAATTCCACACGTTGCTGGGTGGGCACCAGTTCCATACTAGCTGAAATTCCGTAATAAAATATCTTATTCCACGGGGACTCGAAACAGCTTAGATCCTGCTGGTCTACACCAATGCATATTGCTTTAAACCACTCGGCTAAGTAACGGAACCTCTCACAAGGAGATAAAATGTCCAAAATTGATAAATAAATCTCATGTCCAACTAGGAAAATTTTGCGTTTTTGGATTGTGGAGAATGGTAGAGAAGTATTTTTCGTATAATATAAAAAAGTAATTTCGTTAAAATAAGAATAAATTAAAAATATTAAATACCTTTAAATATCCGAAAATTCTATTTTACCATTAAATTTCAAAATAGTTGGAGGAAAGGTGTAATTATTACGAACTGTTTTATATGTTACTAGATTTCATTTCTGGCCCAGTGTGCACCGGTCCCATACTGGTCGAAATTCCACGAGAAAACATTTCTTCCCCCATGGAGACTCGAACCAGCGTAAGTCCCGTAGTTCTGCGCCAAGACTTCTTGCCTTAACCACTCTGCTACTGCGCGGGACTTTTGGTATCAATGAAAGATAAGAATGGTTATTGTGAGTTATCCGTAAGAGAGAAACATATGCTGTTGGGGACATTTTTGTAGAGCTTTTTGAGATATTCAATTCTGTGCAGATTAATTTTGTGTATTTCGTATGGCTTAGGCAGCGTAAGCAATTTAAGCGTCCAAAGAGCTACTTTTTTCACATCAGAATTGTACCCTCATTTGCAGATAACTTAAGAACCGTCATATAAGAATTATATTAGAGTGAAAAAAAAAAAAAAAGATAAATTGATGACGGTGAGTGAAAGTAGTACTATCTCGGCTAGATTTCATTTTTCGCGCACTGTGCACCGGTCTCATACGGGCCGAAAAGATTTTCCCCCATGGAGACTGGAACCAGAGTAAATACCGTAGTTATGCGCCAATACTTGTTGCCTTAACCACTCGGCTACGGCGCATGTCGCTTGGTGTCAATAATAAAGATAAGTCCGTCGCTGTGGCGTAGTCGGTAGGGTCCCTAGCTTCCACTCCGGCGATCCGGGTTCGATTCCCGGCGGGGTAAGGGATTTTTAAAACAAATCTCAACCTTGGGACTGGGTGTGTGTAGTGTCCAAGTTGTACCCATTGGGTTTAATTCATCTAAAAAAAATAATAAAGATAAAAGTTCACCCGAATGGACTGTATTCTCTTGGTATCAATGGAATACAAAAATGGTTATTGCGAGTTATCCGTAGGAGATAAACATATGCTGTCGCGGACTTTTTTTGTAGAGCTTTTGGAGATATTCAATTCTGTGTACATTAATTTTGTGTATTTCTTATTGTTTAGGCAGCGTAAGCCATTTAAGAGCCCAAAGAGCTACTTTTTTCACGTTCTCCACTACAAAAGACGATTTTTAAGGGTGTAGGAGTTGAGTGTCACAACTCTCTTATAGCCTATGTTCATCCCGGAAATCTCCTGAACAGTTTGCAAAAAAACCCGATCACAATCGAGTCAACGGTATGGCCGCGCATAAAGTAACCGTAGTTATGAGCAAAGACTTGTTGCCTTAACCACTCGGCTACGGCGCAGGTCACTTGGTTTCAATAATAAAGATAAAAGTTCACCCGAATGGACTGTATTCTCTTGGTATCAATGGAATACAAAAATGGTTATTGCGAGTTATCCGTAAGAGATAAACATATGCTGTCGCGGACTTTTTTGTAGAACTTTTCGAGATATTCAATTCTGTGTACATTAATTTTGTGTATTTCATATTGTTTAGGTAGCGTAAGCCATTTAAGAGCCCAAAGAGCTACTTTTTTCACGTTCTCCACTACAAAAGACGATTTTTAAGGGTGTAGGAGTAGAGTGTCACAACTCTCTTATAGCCTATGTTCATCCCGGAAATCTCCTGAACATTTTACAAAAAACCGATCACAATCGAGTCAACGGTATGGCCGCGCATAAAGTACGAACAAACAAAGAAACAAACATTAATTTTTGTATACAAGATTGGCCATTGCAGCAATGTGGATTGAAATGACATCATAAAGGCAGACCATGAATCACTCTTTAAGTTTTAAACAATCGATTTGTATTTATTTTGTAATTTCATTATCTTCATGATCCAATGATAAAACGTTGTTTTATGTTCGGAAACGTGTTAGTTGAATAAAGATAATTGAGAAATCTAAGGCGAGTGGCCCAGCCTTTTGTTCATTATCAGATAGTACCACTTGCACACATTCACTTCAATTCTGACACCTTTAATTTGAATTTTGACAAGTTCGTGATGGATTTGTAGGAATATTTTTCTCCCAGAAATTGAATTGCCGTGCGCACGTCACAAATTGAGGGATTAGTGATTGACACGTAGGCATTCATTTTGACACGTAGGCGAATGGCAAATGAAACAGACTTGCACGTTATTTTACACAGATTTAATGGTCCAATTTACAAAGATATTGGAATGTGATAAATAGAGACCGTTAGTAGAATTCTTGTATGTTGGATGTAAAAGACACCATGTCCACTTTTTACAGAAATGTAGTTAATACCAGGTAGGCCTATATCGGCCGCGGTGGACTAGTGGTTATGCTCCTTGCCTCTGGTCCTGAGGGTCGCGGGTTCAAACCCGGCCGGCGTCGATGGAATTTTTTTAGGATGGAAAAATCCAAGGAGCACGTCCTCCGGGAGGGATATTAAGCCGTGGGTCCTAGTACTTCCTTGGATTCCTAGATGTCAGTATGAGGCGGAACGCTGACCACGGACCACTCAAATGACATCTATACGAAAACAAGTGTAAATTAGTATGGTTCAAATTCTTCCCTGTAGAGGGAGAGCGCCTAAATCTCTGTTAAGGGAAACATGGGCTTAGAAGACAAGTTAATACGATTTCCATAATGAGCATTTTATGCTCTCTATGATTGTATAGAACATTATGTCCTGTGACAATAATTGACTAAATAAGGCAGTTTTAGACATCGTATTCCACTGTATAGTGAAAATTACATAAAATTTGTTCTGCTGTAAAGTTACAGTTTTTTGGCATGGTGTCTTTTACTTCCGACATATAGAATTATGAAGAAAAAAAAAAGAAACAAATATCTTAGTTTATTGTGGAATAGAAATAACAATTTACTTGGATTATTTTATAAACATAACATACATTTACCTTATAATATTATATCTACATTTATGCTTTTCTGTTGAATGCGTATACATTAAACTGACCGTGAGAACGCAAGGAGAAAGAGATTCTTGTACGGGCCGTGTTGTTAGTTGTGAAGTCACCGTTGCGCATGCGTATAAAGTACTCAGTTGTCGTTCGGAAATGGCGGTCACCGGTTGTTAATAATTCACTGAAAAGTGTAGCGATATTTCGTATTTTAAAATATGTTTATTCATATGCAACATTTATATTTGTGTGATGTGAAATGTTTGTATAAATTAAACTGAAACTAAATGGTTCAAGAAGAGGCTTGTAATGGTAAGTCGTACCTTCTATATGCGTCTAATTTTTTTTAATACTTCATGTCTTTCTTCCTTGGTTTTCAACCTTTCTATTTCTGGCATAGCCATCTTTAAGGAAAGCGATATTCATTAAAAAACTTACATACTTTTTTTTCAATATATGCAGAACATTAATACATTAAGTAGCGAACAATAATTGGTTACAGAATATCTCAGGACAAAACTATTTGGAAACTGATATCCAAATATTAAAAGTGATATGTGAAAATAATTACTGTATTCAGTCTAAAAAATTCGTGGTTAATGATTGTATTTTATAGTAGCCTATAACATGACAAATAGTTGTTACCAGATCTATATGCCTAAACAGTTGTACTACTAGTTGCAAGTTACACTATTCGAATATGTGAAGCAGATTCGTGGTAAAGTATACCCAACAAGTATAGCGTTAGAGCTGAGATAAACGGTACCGGTATTTCACTAAACCTACGAAAAAGTAAATGTACTAACATCCATTAATATTTGACCGATTTTCGTTGACACCCCTTATCGATCATGCAATTCTGTGTTTGGTATTTTGGCACATGACTTGTAAATTAAAATTGAATCCGCTGCAAGAACGAACGCCCATGTAAAACTCACAAGTTTACAAATGCATGGCGATAAATTTCCAACTGATTTCAATAACACGGCGGACAGCAAATTGAGTGGATGCACAATAGTGGTATGTCGGTGTCACTTGCACTCACAGTATCAACACTAATTATGTGCTTCAGGCCACATATTGTGTGTCTAATTTCCCTTAAAAAATAAACGCCAACAACACAGCAAGAAACTTAAATCACATCATATTATTTCATAAAGCCATGAATTATTTAGGCCAGTCTGCAGTAGAAGTTAGTTATGTTGTAGTTGGTATCATAACTGTCATATTATTTTACCAATTTAGATTCGTTATGTAGTGAAATATTTTATCAAATTCGAAATACAGGACCAATATTAAATTATTTTAAAATTAATTCTAAGGAATGGCCATTCGATAGAGGGCCTACTTTATCTAAAAGTGTGATGTTGTAATGGAATTCAGTTACTTAAAATCGTGTACTTACATAAAAACTTTTTTTATTCTCATTTTGTTCAACAGATAAAAACTATAGAAGAGGGAGGAAAAGGTATGCCAAGGTAAATAAATAATTTAGCCTATGAAATGTTATGTCTGCCGTGGATATAGCGACCAATGTATGTAAGGAACACACAATTTTTAATTCATACTTACTACACTTAACAGAAATCCTTCCTGTTTTCTCATTCGAATAAGATGTCTAGAAATAACTATTCTCCAAGCGCACGGACTTTGTTCTACAGTGTGATTATAAAGTCCCAGTACATTTTGTGGATAACGTAGCGCAAATAAAACAAAAATTATAAGGTAGTTTCTACTATCAAGTTAGTGTTCAACAAAACCTCCATCAATCTCAAAACAGGTTTCCCAACGACGCACCGTCGCCCGGAAAACATGCACCAACATATCCTCTGTAATCACTTCACTCGCTTGGCGTATGCGTTCTTTCAGCACTTGCAGATTAGGAAACTTGGTTCTGTACACCTGTTGCTTGATGAACCACCAAGCAAAAAAGTCCAGGAGTGCGTGGTCTGGCGAACGAGGTGCCCAGATATGAGGAGATACCCTTCCAATCCATCTTTTGGTAAACCTGTCATTGAGATACCCGCGTATAGCCAGAGCAAAGTGTGGTGGTGCTCCATCTTGTTGCAACACCACTGTATCAATGATACCATCTTGCTGTAACTGTGGCTGTAAGAAAAGTTGCAACATATCAAGATACACGTCTCCCGTGAGGGTTTCCTTTGGAATCAGTCTCTAACTTCTTCGTACGACTGACCTCTTAAACGCGCAGCAACAATCTCTATCCGCTCTTCAATGGTGAACATATTTTTTTCTTTCGAATGGCTGTAACAGAAATGCGATATGTAAACGATTTCTTTAAAATGTACTGGGACTTTATAATCACACTGTAATAAGATAGATGGAAAGTGTTTGCAGTAAGCGATCGGTTTTGGTTCTCCTTTATAGGTACCTGTAAAATACATTAGCGCCGGTATTTTATGTTTCTGTTTTGAATTTAAATTTGAGGTTTATGACAGATGGTAGCAGAGTGAAGACGGAAGCGGACCTTTCGGGGTTCTATTCCAGCATTTGCTCTTCGATTGAGAGAAGCAGCTTAAAACCTCAATCGGAATAGTCGATCAAGCGGGAACTTGCCAAGTGTGGATTTCGGTTCATTCCATATTGGGAGGGCCAAAACCGGGCATCGGTCTTTTCTTTATGTATACATAATATGTGCATTTTCAGGTTATTACAATTATTCATACTATTATGGTAGGATGTGTTTTATTTTTTTTATTTTGCTCTTCAGTTGTTGTTGCTGTTCTCTCTGTAGTTGTCTGATGATGTTAGTTTCTCTGGTGGTGTGATCAACCTGTAACAGTAGGGTTAGTTTTAATTTGTTGTATTGCACTTATGTTTCTCTCATTCTACACAGAATATTTTCTGTTGGATGTATCCTCACTCTTAATATAGACCTTAAGTTTCAGAAGTGACGATGACAGACATAGCAATAATCAGATTAATAATTATGTAATTTATAGTAACCCTCAAATATTACAGTGTATAAATACAATAAAATTAATACTTGAACTTCGAGGAACTTCTAGGTCTCTCTCTCCCTTCCCCACTCTCTTTATTATCAAAGTTATACGAAAAAAGGTGTCAACCACTGCATGGCAATGTTACTCTCTCACCTCATTCTTGGTCTACCAACTAAGAGTTTTTCCATCTGGCTTTCCTACAAGAAGCTTCCGTGCCCCCTTTACAAAAACATTCTTGCCACATTTCCTGCCCACCGCAGTCTACGACACTTAACTCTTCTTATTATTCTGTTGTCCTATAAAGATCATGAAACTCACTGTTATGTAGATAGTCTCCTCAATTCGCCTCACTTTTCATCCCTCTTTGGTCCAAACATTTCCCTAAGAATTTTATCTTAAATACTCGCACTCTTTTTTCCTCCCTTAAAGTAACAGGCCATGTTTCGAATCCATATGATATTACTAGGAAAATAAGTTTTATGTATTTTTTAGAAGTTTTGACGCCAAGACTCCCTGTAATGCATAATAGCATGCATTCTCCTGAATTAATCCATCCATCCATCCATCCAATGGCTGATTTGCTCAAATTCGAGCTTTGACCTCCCTTAAATTCTGCCTCCAATCATTTCTGTTTTGCGCAGCAAGCCTCCAGTTGCAACACTTAAGTAGGTTTGCAGCATCTTCCTTAATACCATCCTCCCATCGTTTCTTCGGTCTTCCAACCCGTCTATTCCCCATAAAACTTGCTGTCCCAATTTTATAATTTTTATTTTCCAGAATTAAACCTATGTTTAATTTCTTTGTGCATCTTATTCCTATTTGTAATTATTGTTCTTAAGTATTTGAATTCAGCATCTTCTTCAAAATTTCCCTTATTTGCCAACAAGTATCCATTGTCATTATGTAATATATTTATATGTGTGACCTTGTATTTAGTTTTTTTTTGTATTTACTTACAGTCCCGGTTTCTTAGTGTTACTCCCTAGAGTGGGCGTGTAGGCCCTTAGTATCTCCTCGCCATCTCATAATAATACATCATCAGCTAAATATACATGTTTACTTATAAACAGTCCCGGGCCGTAGCCGAGCGGTTAAAGTAGGAAGCCTTGGCGCAGAGCTACGGGACTTGCGCTGGTTCGAGTCTCCATGGGGGAAGAAATTTTCTCATGGTATTTCGGCCAGTATGGGACCGGTGCCCATCCAGCATCGTGAGGCAATTGGGTAGCTACAATAAGTAGCGGCTCCAGGTTGAGGAACCAGCTATAACGGCTGGGGGACTCGACATGCTAACCACATGTCACCCCTACACTGGCTGTTGATCATCTACCTCTGTGATTGACACATGTGGATGTGAAGGGACAGCAGCCGGCTGGTAAAAGGGCAACCGCTGAAAAGTGGAAAGACCCTCAATGGGATCGGACTTATAAATAAATGTAACATTAGATTCTATATCACGAAATACGGACAAAACATTTAGTTGGGTGAAAACTACTTCATGCAGATATTACACTGTAGTTTAATTAGCTTATTGTTCTGAAGCACTAGACTTCTTAGAAACAACCAGATCAGATTATGATTAATGTGAGCAACAAAAAAGAAACTTTTTTTTTTGTCTCAGAAAGAAACATATGTGAGTCGGATAGTATTTTTTTACTGAATTCAAATATTATTGCGGTTTTTCTCCATCACGCAAGGTTTGAAGAAGATTCCATCATATTAGCCGGGAACCAAGCATTTGAGACTGGTTTTTGGATAACTTTAAATCTCGTATGAGATCGTTAAGATCTTCCTGAGTCCATAAATGAGGCTCAGATGAACAGCTTTGTTCAAAAGTTGTATCGCCAAAAATCTGTTTCTTCTTCTTCGTTACTTCCATCAGAATCTGAACTCTCTTCATCTAATGTCACACGTTCTGGGGGCTTTGGCATGGGCAATTCTTCGCAGTGTGGAACTGGTCTCATTGCAGATTGCAAGTCAAGGTACACCACTGTATGTTTTGATATTGACGTAATCCCTTTAATGTTTGTTAAGCAGAAAATAATTATTTAAATCCATTAATTGAAATTGAAATAAAAAAACTGTGGGTGATGGAGAAATTCCGAATACATATTTGAAAACTCGATAAAAAAACTGCATTAAGTAGAAATATTGGTACTCATGAAAACAAAAAAAATCATGTTGACCACTGTTATTATTTTCGTTCATAAATTCTATATTTATGTAGAATACAGGCTATTAGATATTAAGTTTATAGGAAGGAATACAATTAACGTGATTTTTTAAGTATTTTATTTATTTTTCCCAATCGCCTAAGTTATAACCATCATTATTTAAATCCAAATTTTGTCATATCTTAAGTTCCACACAATGAAAATATTAACTGCATAACTATATTTAACAATTTGTATATACCTACAATAATTCATCTAAGAAGCTTTATTATTTTATATTATTATATTTCATTCCTTGCTTTGTTAGTGTTAGCTAATATCAGACCACATCAACATTGCCTTTATTTAGCCTATATTTTTATACTATTTAAAATTGAGATACGTATGTAATTTTTGCATAATTTCATTATTCGCTGGATAAGCGAAAGAGAAGGCCTCGTGGCTTAAACTGTGCCAGCTTAAATAAAGCTTTATTATTATTATTATTATTATTATTATTATTATTGATATTGTTATGTATTATTATTATTATTATTATTATTATTATTATTATTTTTATTATTAATTTATTATTTTATTATTATTATTACTACTATCGACCGCGGTGGACTAGTGGTTATGCCCTTTGCTTCTGGTCCCGAGGGTCGCGGGTTCAAACCCGGCGGGGGTCGATGGATTTTTTAGGATGGAAAAGTCCAAGGAGCAAGTCCTCCGGGAGGGACTTTAAGCCGTGGGTCCCGATTCTGAAGATTTTCAGGCTCGTAAAAGATCCTTAAGCCTGAATGAAAAGACCTCTAAGCAAAATTTACCGAATTTTCCCGTCCTAGTAGGCTACTACCTTGGTTTCCTAGATGTCAGTATGAGGCGGAACGCTGACCACGGACCACTCAAATGATATCTATACAAAAACAAGAGTAACTAAATTAGTGTGTTTAAAATTCTTCCCTGTAGGGGGAGAGCGCCTAAATCTCTGTTAAGGGAAACATGGGCTTACAAGAAGATTATTACTACTATTATTATTACTACTACTGTTATAATTATTATTATTATTATTATTATTATTATTATTATTATTATTATTATTATTATTATTATTACAATATACTGTAAGTTATGACATTGAAAAAAAAATTCTACTTTGCAATTGAATTTGTGTGACTGGATATTATTAAACCACAAATGGAGTTAGTTCCCAATCTGAGGACAAAACAAATAATTTTACATACCGCATTCATTCATTGACACCACACTGTTCAAGGTCATATAGAGTAGGATTCGATCGATAACTTGTTGTTAGAAGTATCTCTACACCCGTACATCCCCACGTGTGATCAAGGGAACTCCCAATTTGGAGTTATTTAACCAAGGATAATTTATTTATGCTTCTTCTATATATATCTGCTTAACCTCTCACAGTATAGGTATACTTTACATGCTACACGCCACCCTGGGCTTACAGTGGAACGACCTGTCGGCACAGGTATTTTAAAGTGAGGATCATGCACGTACTATTTTGTTGACACAATGCCATAGAGGGCCTCCTCGAATGAGAGACCAGCTCAATGTCAGGCCCCCCCCAGAGATTACAACATTAACACACAGAATCGGAGTCATGAGGAAGTATATGATTGTGCACCATTAGATCACCATAATCACATATTTTGAACACCGGTTGCTAAACCAGGCAACTTTTATCTAACATGAGGAGATGAAGGGTAATATGAAATGAATGAAGGTGAAATGTCATGTAGGGGGAAATAAGAGTGGAGAAGGTTAGTGGGATGAATTTCGGGAAACGGGAGAACCCAGAGAAAAACTCGAAAAATCCCGATGTGCCCCACTGCCAATACCTCTCCGGGATCGCCAGGATTACACACTGGGATCTCATTCGGAGCAGCCAAGCGCGCTAGCCATGAGTCCACGCAAATGGCACAAATTCATATAATACCGGTATATTAAATATAGTTATAAACAAATATAAACACTCCATCATCATCACCCTTATAGTTATAATCATCATCCTTCACCGGTGTGAAGAGCAACGGGAAGCTACCACATGTTTAATTCCCTAGTAAAGCTGCAAAGCATAGCATGAAAATGCTATGATTGCAGTGAAAGACTTGCCTTCGGGCAGAATTACTATGGATGGATATAAATCTTGCGAAGTAACTCAAATTTTTGAGTAAAGTTAATAAGGACTAATCTGTCAATATAACTGCAGTAAAACGTGGAGGTAGAACGGTAAAGATTTCGAACAGAGTATCAGCGAAAGAAATTCTAAGCAATACAAATTACTGATTGGAAATTTCAAAAGATATGTGGTTCAATAAGAAGATATTTGAGAAATAAGACCAGAAGGGAAACTCAATTAAAATTTTACATAACAGTAGCCGTTTCAACGTTAATATACGGGTCTGAGACTTGGCCTTTAACGATCTCTGTTAAACATAAAATTGAGACAATAGAAATGAGATTTCTCAGATCAGTTTCAGGTGTATCTCTAAGAGATCAAAAGAGAAGTCAAGATATCAGAGATGAATTACAAATATATAACATAAACGAGAGAATACACAGAAATAAATGTAATTGGTTTGAACATATACAAAGAATGCCAAATAATCGTTTATAAAAACAGCTGCTTCATTATAAACCTCTAGGTCCGAAGAAATGTTGGAAGACCAAAACGTCGTTGGAAAGACGACCTGCACCTGCAGAATATAGTGCACCGGGGAGCGGAACGGGCAGACATGCCCATACCTTGAAGAAGAAGAAGAAGAAGAAGAAGAAGAAGAAAGAGAGAAGAAGATGATGATGATAATGATGAATATAACAACGCGTATATCATACCGTCCTTGAAAACAATGTGAAAGATTTCCCGAAAAAAAAAGAGTTAACATGCTATACTACTAACAACAAGACAATTTAAGTAAACACGACCCAAAATAATGACAGCTAGTTAGTGATAATGAATATAAGAAAATGCCTTCCCAATCACCAGATCTTAATCCTGTAGAGTATTTATGGTAATTTTGATGTAAAATTTCCGTAAATATAATGCAAAGTTATACAATTAAAAAAAGTATTGGGTAGTATTAGACGGGAAACCACCAAGCTACTAAAAAGTAAAAAGAAGGAATATTTGTGAGAGAAGATTAATGATCTTGAAACAAATGCAAAAAATAGGAACATTAGAGAATTATATCAGGGAATTAGTACAGAGAAGGAAGGGTTTCAGGCTAGAACAAAGATTTCGGAATGAAAATGGGGATATGATTGCAGATTCCAGGAGTATATTAAATAGATGGAAAATTTACTTTAATCAGCTATTAAATGTACATACAGAACAGGACATTGAGGAGGATAATTTACAAACAGCAGAAATGCTAGTCGCAGAGCCAAGTGCATTAGAGGTTGAAATGGCGATTGAAAAATTGAAGATGTATAAAGCATCAGGTACAGATGAGATCCCAGCAGAACTGATAAAATCAGGGAGAGAAAAATTGATGGACAAGATACGCTGGTTGCTTAGTATGATTTGGGAAAAAGAAGCTCTTCCAGATGAATTGAAGGAATCAATTATCGTACCAATTTATAAGAAAAGAGATAAAACTGATTGCAACAACTACAGGGTCATCTCATTACTTTCAACTTCGTACAAAATTCTAATATTAGTAAACAGACTTACTCCCTATATTGATGACATTCTAGGAGATCATCAATGTGCATTTAAAAAAAACAGGTCTACAACAGAAAAGATTTTAGTATAAGACAGATTTTAGAAAAGAAATGGGAATATAATGGTACTGTACATCAACTATATGTAGACTTCAAAAAAGCATATGATTCAATTAAGAGGGAGAAGTTATATAGTATCCTGCTGGAGTTCGGAATTCCCAAAAAGTTAGTTAGACTTATACGATTGTGTCTAAATGGCACAAAGAGTAGGGTGCGTGTAGGCAAACAGTTTTCGGACACTTTTGAAATCCAGAATGGGTTGAAGCAAGGAGATGCACTATCTCCTCTACTGTTTAATTTTGTACTAGAGCAAGCCATTAAATCTTTAGAGAATGAGGAAGCCTTACAACTCAATGGTATTAATAAGCTGTTAGTTTATGCTGATGATGTAGTATTGTTGGCCGATAGCGAGGAGATACTAAAGGACAACACGCACACACTATTGAGTAACACTGAGAGATTAGGACTGAAAGTAAATATAATAAAACTAAATATATGGTCACACGTAGAAATTCATTAAATAATGGAATTGGCCAGCTAATGACAAATGAGGGAAATTTTGAGGAATTGGCTGGATTCAAATACCTAGGAACAATAATCACAAATTGGAATGAGATGCACAAAGAAATTAAACATAGGCTCAATTCTGGAAATGTGTGCTATTATGCATTGCAGAGACTATTGATGTCCCAACTCCTTTCAAAAAACGTTAAACTGAAAATATATAAAACTGTTATTCTACCTGTTATATTATATGGATGCGAACATGGGCTCTTACTTTAAGGGAGGAAAGGAGATTACAAGTATTTGAGAATAATGTACTTAGGAAAATTTTTGGACCAAAGAGAGATGAACAGACAGGTGAATGGAGAAGACTTCATAACAACGAACTACATGGTCTTTATAGGAAGCCAGATATAATAAGAACAGTTAAGTCTCGTAGACTACGATGGGCAGGACATGTTGCACGTATGGGGAATGAGAGACTTGCATGGAAGCTTCTTGTAGGAAAGCCAGAGGGAAAACGCCCAGTTGGTAGACCAAGAATGAGGTGGGAGAATAACATTAACTATGATTTGAGGGAAGTAGATTATACAGGGAATGATTGGAAAGCATGAGCTCAGGATAGGGATGTATGGAGAGCTTATGTCCGTGCGGCCATGAGCCTACGGGTTCGATAGTGCCAGTGAGTAAGTAAGTAAGTAATGAGGTGCAGAAAGACCTTAATCCTGTAGAGTATTTATAGTAATATATCTGTAAATATAATGTAAAGTTATAAACTAAAATGCAATAGTTGTGAAAAATTCTACATAGGCAAAACAATAAGAAACTTTAACACACGATATTCGGGACATTTAAAAAAATTATTATTATTAAAGAAGAAAAATCAAGTTTTGCCAAACATATATTCGAAACAGGTCATCGATTTGAAAAAAATCGATAACCCTATGTCAATACTATACAAAGAGTATACAAACAACAGGATCTGCACCCTTGAAGACATAGAGATTCTGAAAGAAGCAAGGAATGAAGACCTGTTCAACGAAAACATAACCGCAGACATAAATCCATTATACAACCTATACAACACCGTTAGCCATCATTTCCAGTTAAAACGCAGAAGATGAAACATTGTTTTCGAAAGGCCTCCATATTAACTTGAAGTTGAATAACTTAGTTGAGGACGACTGACTTACCAGGTAAAAAAATTATATAATTAACATCTTATTGCATTGTAGATGGCAGCCAGATGTAAGGGAAAATGTTATTTGCCTGGCTGTTAATTTGACTAGGGTTTTGTTCTTTGGTTTTAATATTTTATTTAATTTGCCACTCTGCAAACAACAAAATACAGTTAGATGGAAATTTTGAAGAGTGTCAGAAATCAAATGAGGTGGGAGAATAACATTAACCAATATTGGAGGGAAGAAGATTGTATGGGAATGATTAGAAAACATTAGCTCAGGATATGGATGTATGGAGAGCTTATGTCCGCGTGGCCATGAACCTATGGGTTCGATAATGACATTGAGTTAGTTAGTTAGACAGAAACCAAATATTCAGGAACAATAATTACATAGAGGAATGAGGTGTAGAAAGGCATCAAACATGGGCTTAAATCTGGAAACGCATGCTATATGCAGTAAAGGGACTCGTGTCATCCCAATTTCTCTTAAAGCATGTTAATGTGAAAATATATAAAATCGTTATTCTTCAAGTTATATTATATGGAAGCTAAAATGTGGACTCTTTCTTTGAGGGCGGAGAGAATATTAAGAGTGGACCTATTTAAGAATAAAGTACCTAGGAAAATATTTTGATTAAAGAGAGACGAACAGACAGGTGAAAGGAGAATAACAGTGGCCTACAGGATATATATAGACTACCAGATGTAATAAGTTAAGTCACATAAACTGTGATTGGACAGGACATGTCGCACGAATGTTGAATGAGATATGCTCATGTTGTAGGAAAACCAGAGGGTTAGCGCCAGTAAGTAATTCAAGAATGAGATGGGAGAATAACTTTAACCATGGTGTGTACGAGGAAAATTATACAGGGGATGATTGAGAAAAATTGGCTCAGGGTAGGTATGTATGGAAAGCTTATGTGACCGTGAATCTACGGTTTCATAGTGCCAATAAATTAGTATAGAAAATACTAGATAATACCCGGCGTGCTCTGCTACGCTTAATAAATGAAAATGAATGTGCTTTTAATAATATGCTAAAATTATTATAAATTTATATTTTTTAGGTACTCCGTGCTGATTACCCGGCGTTGCCCGGGAATCTACTCATCCCGATCTTCTTGGCATAAATGAGCTGAAAGCCAAAACTTAATGCACTTCTTATGATTAGCTGAATAAGTAAAATGAAAAATAATTATAAATGCATATCGTAATTATTTTAAGATTCCCCGTGCTGATTACCCGGTGTTGCCCGAGAATCTACTTATCTCAATCTTCTTGGCATAAATGAGCTAAAAGACAAAATTCATAATTCTGAGTTATCCGTAAGAGATAAACATATGCTGTTGCGACCTTTTTGTAGAGCCTTTTGAGATATTCAATTCTGCGTACATTAATTTTGTGTATTTGTTATGGTTTAGGCAGCGTAAGCCATTTAAGCGTCCAAAGAGCTACTTTTTTCACGTTTTCCACTACAAAGGGCGATTTTTAAGGGTGTGGGAGTTGAGTATCACAACTTTCTTATAGCCTATGTTCATCCCGGGAATCTCCGGAATTGTTTGCAAAAAGCCCCATCACAATCGGATCAACGGTATGGCCGCGCATAAAGTACGAATAAACAAACAAACAAACATTCATTTTTATATAATATTGATAATATTGGATATATTGGCATACATATATTCTGTAATCAATTGAATTGGTGTTTACTTCATGAAAATCCGTGATGTTTATTTATTCAATAAACCAATCAAAGTTTTGTTTAGTAAATAAGTAAATATATTCGTTTATTTTTATTTGAATGCACAATTAAATTGTCTAATATATATTATAGGATTATATTTTTTTTTTAAATTACACAAAGTTTTTTTTTTTTTAATTTCAACTTTAGTTGAACTGGATATTAATCATCTTCTAAAAATATGAGCAAATGTGAGTCAATGTCCAATCACGTTTCAAAGACTTGTTTTACAACCAATAACTGTCTTGTTTCACCTCGATGATTATCGAATTTTGATTACAAAATTAAAGAAAGATCCTCCTTTTTAATATTCTGAACAGGTCAGAGCATTATTTTGCAGTGACTGACTCAGTAAAGAATATGTTGAATATAGCAAATAATGAACCGATTCCTTCGACCTACACGTTTGGTAATTGAGTGTTCAATAATTGTGCTTTTAAATACTGATTTTATTGAGTTGTTTCCGAAAAAAAACACTTAATAACATATAATGCTGATTATAATATGCATTTTGATGTTTCCTTTTTTCTCCACTAGGCTGCATTCTTACAATATTGCAATCCTATTTGACAATAAATAATATGATCAAGTTGCAGTAATTAACAGATGTAACATAACCAAACATTTCTCATTTGTTTTCAAACATCGTCGTTTACAATAAATATATAAATATTTTAAAATAACTATATTAAAATAAAGATTTGTGAGTAAACAGCTTAATTTTATTCGATAAATAGTCCTAACAAATGCCACTCTCAATTTCCCAAATCCTCTAGATAACACTTAGCAACAAAAAAATATTTTTTTTGTCTCAGAAAGAAAAATATGTGATTCTGATAGTATTTTTCTCCTGATTTCAAATATCTCCTATCGATTTTCCTCCATCACGCAAGATTTCCGAGAGAGAGGAATGTATAATTTCAAACACTTTAATGTTTTTTACATTCGTAACTATTTGAACATTCGGACTCACCTAGAAAGTAAGAAATGACGATTTTCTGCTGTATTTCGCCTGTGGAGCATCCCTCTTGATGGTCCAACAATAATCGGCCAGCATATTAGGATTCCATTTGCCTTGATATCTCTTTTCCATAGCTGAAATCTCCTGATGAAAATGTTCCCCGTACTCATCGCTCAATGGACAAATGGACGAAAAAACGTTTATTTAAAAATAATTATATAAATCCATTAATTGAAATTGAAATACAAAACTGTGGGTGATGGAGAAATTCCGAATACATATTTGAAAACACGATAAAAAATGCATTAAGTACAACTATTGGCACTCATGAGACAAACATCATGTTGACCAGTGTGAATTGGAAATCACTCGTGGCATTTATGATAACTGTGCTGACTGAAATAATAAAGTTGATGATTCAGCTTCGCCATCTTAAATTTGCTCGTAAAGTTAAGTTACATATTTTATGAGGAAAAACTGTACTTAAACTAGCGTGAAATATTTTCAAAGTTATATAGAACAACAGTGCGCATGCGCCAGAGTTTATAGAGCCAGCGATAATCCACAATCGAACCACATATGGATTATCATCCTCGATTACTATCGGTCGCTATGAAATTTAAATGACCAATATTTGCAATAAATCCCCAAGTCTATGTTAAAAAATATATCAATAATATTAAAATTACCAAACGTTTATTAAAATGGGTGTACACTTTCTTATCACTCCCTAATGCTGATCCAACCAGCGATAACCCAAAACAGCGATAGAAAAATCATAGACTAAGTAATATACTCTGTGAAGAAAATATTGTGATTTGTATATTTAAATAAATACTTCAAAATTGTCCAATAATGTTATAAAAATTGTTTAAAAAATTAAAAATACTAAATATTGTTAGTAAATACAGAAAAAGAGTTATAGTTTACAACAATCATCATCATCATCATCATCCTGCCAGGTATTAGTCCTAGAAGAACTGTTACGGCCTGATAAAGCGGTTTTCGTGCCATCTTTTCATAGATCGACCAAATGACCGTTTCCCATTTGGACAGTAGTTCATTATTGCCTTGGGGATCCTGGATCTAGCCATTCTTGAGACATGTTCCTTCAAGTTTAGCTGATATCTGGAGATGTAGTCCAGTATTGGTGACACATTAAGTTCTTGAAGGATTTCTGTATTTTTCTTTCGATCCCATTTGGTGTAGCCAGTTGTTCGGCGCATAAATTTCATCTCACAAGCTGTTAGTCTGCTTTCATCTCTCGTCCTTATAGTCCATGCTTCACTCTAATACATAGGACTGGTCGAGCCATTATTTGATAAAGACGAGTACGAGTTGATATTTGCACTAATGAAGGTTTTTAAAACTCTATTAATGATTCCCATTGATTTGTTGAATTTCACAATATAACTGAAAAATCAAGCGCTAGTAGATGTGCAGTTGAGCCTTTTATGATTTTATTTAAATATCAATATATTTTTGTACTATTTATTGTATAAGGTTGCAATATTTGGAAATATCTGTAGGATGCAAACTTTGTGACACGTTACCTGTAGAGAACATAAAGTGTTGAAATGATGGCGGTTTGGACTGTCATGTGTGTAACATAATATGAAGAGCTGGGCTTGAATCAACAACAACCGTCAGGACAACAATGCGGCATGTAAATGCACTGAGGGGTGTACACATTGACCAGCAGTCCAAACCAACCCGCTCCATTACTGGAATTTGCATCGCCATTACTCTTCGAGCCGTGTGCTAGCTCAATTACCAACCTGACAACATTAGTGATATACTGCGTTTCTCCAAATATAATAATAATAATAATAATAATAATAATAATAATCCATCCATAGTAATTCTGCCCGAGGGCAGGTCTTTCACTGCAATCATAGAATTTTCATGCTATGCTTGCAGCTTTACTAGGGAATTGTAGGTGTGATAGCTTCCCGTTGCTTTCCACACCGGTGAAGGAGGATGATGATGATGATGATAATGATAAGGATGATATGATGATGATGATGGCCATATATTTTCGGGGACATAATAATAATAATATAATTATATATTATTATTATATAATTAATTTATTATTATTATTAATATATTATTATTATTATTATTATTATTATTATTATTATTATTATTATTATTATTATTATTATTATTATTATTATTATTATTATTATTATTATTATTGTGAAAGATCAAATTGCTAATCGATTTGAAATACTGGAATATTCAGATGAAAAGGTGGCAACCGAAGAAGAAACTAATACAATAGATAATGGATGACTACAAGATATATTAATAAATTGTCAGCATCAGAACGAGTAGATTTTAAAAAAAGGGGCAAGTAAGAAATTATTTGGTGAGGAATATCCCGACATTATAAACAAAAGAGAGCTAGCAAACATTAATTCGTTACACGAGCCAAATGAAGTAAATTTAGTACAATTGGGTAAAATCAAATGGGAAACCACTAGGTTTTTAAAAATTAGAGAGAGGGAATATTAGAGAGAAAATATAATGATTACGAATGAATAATAAAAAAACAGTTAATTGTATCATATAATTAGAATAGAAAGGAAATGGTTTCAGGATGTAGGTTATATAATCAGGAATGAAAAAGGGGATGTGATTGCAGATTTCACGAGTATATTAAATATATGGAAAATTACTTTAATTAGATATTATATGCACATGCAGAACAGGTTACTGAAGAGTTTTGAATGGGAGAAATATTGATGGACAAGATACGTCTGTTGCTTAGTAAGATTTGAGAAAATGTGGCTCTTCCAAGTGAATGCAAAGAATCGATCTTCGTACCAATCTGTAAGAAAGGGAGTAAAACCGATTTCAACAACTACGGGGGCATCTTATTAATTTCAACTTCGTACAAAATTCTAACAAATATATTAAGTATTCAGAATTAATCCATATACTGAAGACAGAAGAGGCGATAGTGAATATGGATTTAGAAGAAATGTGTCTACAATTGTTCAGATTTTTATATAAGACAGATTTTAGAATAGAAATGGGAATTTAATCGCACCATACATTAAATACATTTATACAAACTTCAAACAGACATGGGGTTCAATTTGAGGGAGAAGTTGCATTGTAGCCTATCCTCTTGGATTTCTGAATTCCAAAAGAGATATATTCGAATGTGTCTAAATAGCACAAAGGATAGGGTGTAGAGGGAAATCGGTTTTCAGATATTTTTAAAATTCACAATAGGTTAAAGCAAGGAAATGCACTGTTCTTTTCACTCATAAAACTAGTTTTTTTTCGCTCCATAGGGAGTTCTAATCCGTATTTTTTTACAAACCACCACCGCGAACGCCACCGCTACCGCCGCCGCCGCCGCCACCAACACCGCCACCAACACCAGCACCGACACTGACACCGACACCGACACCGGCACCGGCACCGCTTTATGATATATCGTTCATCTGATGAATGCCTGAATGCTTAAATAAAATAGATAATAACTTATTATGAGGTTATTTTAAACACCTACTAGTACCGTTTACAGTGCATGTATTTTGTTAGTTTTTTCTGCATTAAAGCAATGAATTAATTTATAAAATTATTATATATTTGTCCACCGCTGTGGTCTCGAGGTAGCGTGCTGCCTTGTCACGCAGCGGGCCCGGGATCGATTCCCGGTCGGGACAGGCTCCTGGGTGAAGTTTTTTTCGGGTTTTTTCCTCACTTGTAAGACAAATGTCAGGAAGTAGGGTCCAACGGCCCCCGAAAATCATCCGGCCGTCATCATCATCCTTATCATTATCACCATCAACCTTAACCGATGTGGAAAGCAACGTGAAACTACCACACCTATAATTCCCTAGTAAAGCTGCAAAGCACAGCATTAAAATGCTATGATTGCAATGAGAAACCTGGCCTCGGGCAGAATTACTATGGATGAATTATATATTTTCTTTCCAGAAAATATATAAATCTGTTATTCAACCAGTTATATTATATGGTTGCAAAACATGGACTCTTACTTTAAGGGAGGAAAGGAGATTACGAGTATTTGAGAATAAAGTTTTAGGAACATTTTTGGACCAAAGAGAGATTAACAGACAGGCGAATGGAGAAGACTACATAACAGTGAACTACATGGTCTTTATAGGATACCAGATATAATAACAGTTGTCTCGTAAACTGGGGTGGGCAGGACATGTGACACGAATGGGGAATGAAAGACGTGCATGGAAGCTTCTTGTAGGAAAACCAGAGGAAAAACGCCCAGTTGGTAGACCAAGATTGAGGTGGGGAAATAACATTAATCAAGATTTGAGGGAAGATTATACAGAGGATGATTGAAAAATATTAGCTCAGGATAGGGATGCATGGAGAGCTTATGTCCGCGCGGCCATGAAGCTACATGATCGATAGCGCAAGTGGGTTAGTTTATGTCTTTTTCCCAAATAATACGAATAAATAGTAGTATTTAATTCTATTCTATTGGTTTGGTAAGTTACGTCAACCTAAATAGAGTTCCATCCATTGTAATTCTGCCCTAAGGCAGGTCCTTCACTGCAATCATAGCATTTTCATGCTATGCTTGCAGCTTTACTAGAGAATTGTAGGTGTGGTAGCTTCCCGTTGCTTTCCACACCGGTGAAGGATGATGATATGGATGATGATGGCCATATGATTTCGGGGACCGTTTGAGCCTCAAAGTTTTCCTGACATTTGTCTTACAGGTGAGGAAAAACCCCGATAAAAACCTCACCCAGAAAAACAGGGCCCGCTGCGTGAAAAGGCAGCACGCTATCTCGAGACTACAGCGGTGGACTAAATAGAGTTAATCTTTTTAAATATTGGTACTCTCTGAAAGTGCAGAGGCTGTATTATACGAAGAACAGGAACCTATTAATCAAAATATAGTGCAATTTAAATTTCAATTAAGAAGCGGAGATATACATTGAGCCATGTTAGACACTGGGGTTCATTCTTCCATACACCTAGTCTATTCTTCTATTCGAAAGTTTTCAAAAAGTTTGTAAACTTTTAATGAACTTACAGAAAGGTATTTTTCATACGAAAGAATTTATACCAACAATAATGGACTTCCATTATATCCTTAATTAAATTTGCAAAGAAAATTATGAGACATTTGGTTTAAAACATTTTACAATTAAACAATTAAATTGAAATGTCAATCCCAAGAGGTTAGTTGACGATTTTCAACTTCGAAGAAATCGGAATAAAATTTAATTTTCCGTCTTTGACATTATCAATGCATCATTAATCTTATAAACTGTGGGTCCATAGTAACTTGCATGGTCACCAATTTAGGTTTTACATTTCTGATGAACGAAACGCTCAATTCAGTAGCATCCGGGTTTAATTCCCAGCATTAGCTATTTCATTATTTTTGTGTCATTTCATTTTTCGTACTTAATTAGTTGAACATCGTATTGGACATCCCTTATATGATCCAACCTTCCGTATAATTTATTAAATTTCGTTCTACCTTAGATGTGCTCAATAGGATCGTGTTATGCATCAACCGGCTATGCGACATCGTGTAAGTTTCGAGAAAAATACGTTTAAAGTTTGTCAATATTCACTATTTATTTTAGCGTCAAACTAACAATAGAGGATATTGCAAATTATTTTCATTGTTTGACAGTTATACATCAACAATTTAAGAGCGGGAACATTTTGCTCTTAGCTGCATGATGCAAAATTTAGATTAGCATTTATGAAGATCTGGTTTCATTGCCGTTTGTTACAAAATATAGGAAACTTGTCCCGAACGGGGAATGAAACTGGGCCTTCTGCGTACGAAGCAGCGACGCTACCTCGAGACCACAAGATGGATAATATAATTTATTAAGAATATAAAATAATAAAAAAAGTTTAATCCTCATATTGTCTGTTAAATTGACTTATACTGACTTGTCAGTTGTAGAGGCTGAACTATTTCGTAATAGCACAGTAGATTGTAAGGAAATATAATAAAATTAATTTGCAAATGATTATAGTCAGGAGTTAACCATCTACTGACAAATGTATTAGCTGGTCCCTTTGGACTAGTGGTTACCACATTTGGTTCTGATTCCAAAGATCGCGAGTTGAATCCCGGTTTAAGTCGACTGATTGTTTTTCAGCCATATAATTCTGATTAAGGCTTCCTTAGGAATTGAAATAAAATCGTGGGTCCCATGTCGTAGATTTATGGCACGTAAAAGAACACCGAGACTGAAATAAGAGGCTTCTGTGTAAAATTTACACGTCTTTTTACACCTAGCTTCAAAATGTAATGCTAATACCTATAAGGTGAGAGGTTAAACTACGGTGGAGAAGAATGAGAAGAAGAACAAGATTATTTATATGAAATTAATCAGTTTGAGGTTACTAAACATACTTAGACATAGTGTGTTGCGAAGTTATTAATCCAATAGGATTTCTTTATCATTATTTAGATGTAATTATTATAAAAAACAACGTAATTTTGAACCTATTAATTCTAAAATGTGTGTATTTTCTAATGCAACCCACTGCATTTTTTCGTGCTTCAATTTCCGCGCTGGGAGTATATATGTTGTTATTGTGATCTATTTTTATTTGCGCACCATTTCGGTAGACCATTTTACTTACTTAGTGTACGATTCGTGTATATTTATGTGCTTCTGTAGTGTAAAATGTGTTGTATGAGGATGACGATGATGATAATGTTGAAGAGAATGGAGAAGATGGAATCGGTACTGGCACCTAGCCTTCTTCTTTCAGAAAGCATCAGGAGTCTGCAGGCTTAAAATCCCCATCCGACAGAGAAGTTGCTATAAACATATTCCTTATCAACATATGTACTGCAAGAATTTGATACACAATTTAGCTATTACAAATTGTACACCACCATTACATAATACATAGCCTTTGGAAGAGGCGTGATCCTCGTCAAAGAAATTACGAAACGATTCTTGAGAAAATTAAATCAGTACTGCTGAGAGGAGCCAAACAGAGCGGGATTTTAACTTCGAAGATATGTGAGATATTGTCTCGTGCCCTAGCCTAGTGGTTAAAACAAAAAGCCTTGTCGCAGAGCTACGGGACTTGCGCTGGTTCGAGTCTCCATGGGGGAAGAAATTTTCTAATGCAATTTCGGCCAGTATGGGACCGGCGTTGTCCATCCAGCATCGTGAGGAATTTGGGTAGCTAGATTAAGTAGCGGCTCCATGTTGATAAAATCGACTATAACGCCTGGGGACCCGACATGCTGACCACAAATGACCCCTATACTTGCAGGATGATCGTCTACTTCTGTGATTAACACATGTATATGTGAGGTCAGCAGCCGACTGGTAGCCAACGATCTTCTAATCCTGTCGCGGCATGGAGGAGAGGGTGTGCGAGATAAGTCTTCAAAACCAGAATGGACATTTTTTAAGCACCGCAATCTCTAAAAAAATATTAAAACTTTCTTGCATGAACGAGAGTATCTGTTGGTCGTTTATAGATCAACTTCACTAAAAGAAGACCAAGGTACATCCTCCAATTAACTTTAAACAGATGACAGGAGTACGTAAAAAAATTAAATACCGGTAGCTTGGCGTCATAATGGACGAAAGACTAACGCTCAGAGACCACACCAACTTCACGAGGGCAAAAACGACGCGTAGACTAACAGAACAATACTCCGTACTGACATCACAAGATCTTACAAAAAGAAAACACTATGTTTTATTTATATACATATTTTTTATGTTCACACATCGTTCTGTGCCTAAAGTTTTATTTTTCTTCTCCACTCGTCTCTATGCATCCACTCCATGTCCTCCAGTCTTATGTTCTCATTCCAGTTCTTATTTCTTGCATCCACGAGTTTCGAGGTCTTCCTTTCCTTCTTCCAGGTGGACACGAATTCAATGTTTTCCCAGGTAACCTTACTTCTTGCATTCGTCGTACGTGCCCATACCAGTTTACTTGCTTATATCTTATATGATCTACTATTGGATATCTAACACTTATTTACTTACTCACTCACTGGCACTATCGAACCCGTAGGTTCATGGCCGCACGGACATAAGCTCTCCATACATCCCTATCCTGAGCTAATGCTTTCCAATCATTCCCTGTATAACTTACTTCCCTCAAATCATAGTTAATGTTATTCTCCCACCTCATTCTTGGTCTATCAACTGGGCGTTTTCCCTCTGGCTTTCCTACAAGAAGCCTCTATGTAAGTCTTTCATTCCCCATACGTGCAACATGTCCTGCCCATCGCAGTCTACGAGACTTAACTGTTCTTATTATATCTGGCTTCCATTTAGTTCATTGTTATGTAGTCTTCTCCATTCAGCTGTCTGTTCATCTTTCTTTGGTCCAAACATTTTCCTAAGTACTTTATTCTCAAATACTTGTAATCTCCTTTCCTCTCTTAAAGTAAGAGTCCATGTTTCGCACCCATATAATATAACTGGTAGAATAATAGTTTTATAAATTTTCAGTTTAACGTTTTTTGAAAGGAGTTGGGACATCAAGAGTCTCTGCAATGCATAATAGCACGCATTTCCAGAATTGAGCCTATGTTTCATTTCTTTGTGCATCTCATTCCTATTTGTGATTATTGTTTCTAGATATTTGAATTCAGCCACTTCCTCAAAATTTCCCTCATTTGTAATTATCTGTCCATTTCCATTATTTAAAGAATTTCTATGTGTGACCATATATTTAGTTTTATTGATATTTACTTCCAGTCCTAATTTCTTAGTGTTACTCAATAGTGTGTGCGTGTTTTCTTTTAGTATCTCCTCGCTATCGGCCAACAATACCACATCATCAGCATAAACTAACTGCTTATTAATACCATTGAGTTGTAAGCCTTCCACATTCTCTAAAGCTTTAATGGCATGCTCTAGTACAAAATTAAATAGTAGGGGAGGTAGTGTATCTCCTTGCTTCAACCCATTCTGGATTTCAAAAGTGTCCGAAAACTGTTTGCCTACACGGACCCTACTCTTTGTGCCATTTAGACACAATCGTATAAGTCTAACTAACTTTTTAGGAATTCCGAACTCCAGCAGGATACACTATACAAGACATTATTTCAATCTGTTATTATATATGCATGTCCAACTTGGGCACATGCAGCGAAAGTAATTTAAAACGCTTACAAATAATGTAAGACAGAGCTGCAAGGATTCTAACAGGAGCGAACACATGCACCAGAATTACCCATCTACACAATGAACTCGCTCTCGAATACATAGAAGACACTCAACACAACAGCAAATAAACAAAAACGCAAACAATTGCACACACAAACCCATTAATCCCAGCCATTGGTCCATCACACAACGAACATGGCCACAACCACAGAACCTTCCACGTCCTGACACAATAGAAAACACCCAAAAATCCGCTAATTAAAAAAAGTGAAACTAGGCGTGAAGACCATACTAGTATCAGTAAAACACGAAATTACACTTATAAAAAAACAAATTAAACGAACGTGTCAAATCGCTCAAGCGCTGGATCCAAGAAAAATAATAAAGACACGAGGTTGTATGTTTACAGATCGCAATTAGTACGCTGAAAGAGTTTCGTAGCGTTTGGAACGGGACCAGTCTTTATTGAAAGACTGTTTTATTGAATTTAAATGTAAACTGAATACGGTTTTGCGTAAAGCATATCCTTCAAAACAGATAATGAAGTGTCAGTGAGTAAACCAAGCTATATAATGATGATGATGATGATGATGATGATGCTGCTGCTGATGATGATGATGATGACGACGACGATAAGAATGATGACGATGATAATGATGACGATGATGATGACGACGATGATGATGATGATGATGACGATGATGATGATGACGATGATGACGATGATGATGACGATGATGATGACGATGATGATGATGACGATGATGATGATGATGACGATGATGATGACGATGATGATGACGACGATGATGATGATGATGATGACGACGATGATGACGACGATGATGATGATGATGACGACGATGATGATGACGACGATTATGATGACGATGATGATGATGATGATGATGACGATGATGATGATGACGATGACGACGATGATGACGATGACGATGATGACGATGATGACGATGACGATGATGACGATGACGATGATGACGACGATGATGACGATGACGACGACGATGACGACGATGATGACGACGATGATGACGACGATGATGACGATGATGATGACAATGATGATGATGATGATAATAATAATAATAATAATAATAATAACAACAATAATGTTAATGCTTTATTTTAGCTGGCAGAGTTAAGGCCATAAGGCCTTCTCTTCCACTTAACCAGCAAACAGTAAAATTATGCAGAAATTATATACTTATTACAATTTTAAAATGTTATTAAAATATAGACTAAACAAAAGACAAATTGAGATGTGGTCTAATATTAGCTAATACTAACAAAACATGGAATAAAATAAGACTAAAAAATATAAAATAAAGTATAGTTTCCTAGATTGAATAGTTATAGGTATATACAACACGATGAATGTAGAATGTTGTTATGCGGATACTATTTTAATTGTGTGGAACTTAAGATATCTGTTAATTTGTATTTAAGTTATTATTGTGATTGACAGTCGCTGACATTACTAGGAAGTGAGTTCCATGCTGGAGTCATAGATATTGTATAAGATTCAAAGTATAGACATGCCCTGTGCTATGGGATAGAAAGTAGAAAATAATCGTGTGATCTTGTTCCTAAATTGTGATGAGTCAATAAATTTTGAAAACGTGTTGGTAAATAACATGGTAAATATGTATGCAGAATTTGGAAGAGTAAAACGTGTGAATGTAAAGTTCTTGTGTTATTTAGACGTAGCCATGATAAGGCCTGAAATGAAGGAGACACGTAGTCATAACGACGTTGGTTGAATACAAATCGAATGCACGCATTATGAGCACTCTATAGTCTGTCAGATAGATCGATTGTCTGATTAGTCAGTAATATGTCGCAGTAATCGAAGTGCAGCGTTACAAGAGTTTATACAAGTATTTGTTTTCATTTTCTGGGAAGGAAGTTTTTAAACCTATTTATAATAATAAGAAGAAAGGTTCGCCCTAATGGGCATTGATTGTTCTTTAGTCTTTGCTGTAGTCATTCTGCGATTTCGTGTTTCTTGGACATTTCGGTATATGATATCGGTCGCACTGTCCGCCACACAATTCACACACGCACTTCTCACTAGGTTCGTGATATTTCTTGATTCTGCACACCTTATGATGAAAGCCGTGTATCGCATATCGTCTTACAATATGTCTTAACTCTTGGTTGATTTTCGTCCAGTTTCTGTCCAACATAGCTCCTGAGGTGTATAAATCAGCACCTATCATTCTCTGTTTTTCTCTCCTGTTGTTTAAAAGTTCTTGGTAAGGGCTAGTGGCATTCTCAGTCGTAGATCTTCTATGTAGTGTGTTTCCTTTGTGAGTTCATAGATGAGTCGTGAGGGTGCAGTTTTCCCCACTCTCAGTGCTGTTTTTAGGAAGCGGACTTCCACGTTTTCTATCTTCCTAAGGTCGCTGAGAGTCAGTTTTTCCCATATCAGATCTATTCCATAAGTGATAACCGGCGAAATCGTAGTTTCGAATAGAATCATAGCTGTCGACAGGGATAGTCCCGCTAAATTCTTGATGCTGTAGATTGCTTTGATGACAGCTATTGTTTTGTCATGTACATGTTGGCTGAAGGATTTCGCTGTAGTCTGTAATCTATTGGGTCAGTCCTAGATATTTGAATTTATTTATTGTTCTCAGGGGTGTTGTTCCTAACGTCAGATTGTCCTCTCTTGTAGCTCTTCCTCCTCTCCTAAATGTCATCAGGACTGTTTTATAAGTATTTATGATGAGGTTGTTCTTATCAACCCACTTTTCTAGGTCATACAGAGTGTCCTGGAGATCGCTTTTCCTTGTGCTTCCTAGGGCCATATCGTCGGCATACATTATCAGCACTATTTCATTCGAGGGCATCAGTATCTTCGTTATATCAGATGTGAAGACTTGAACCATATCGGACTAATCGGGTCCCCTTGTAGCACTCCATTTGTTTGCTGTATTGGGATTGATGTGGAGACTCCGTCATCAATTTCAGTGGTGTTATATTTAGGAAGTGAAGAATTGAGAACACTTTTTTGCAGGTATTATTCATCTGGATTTTCCAATATAGGTGTACGTCCATGTATCGTAGATACCCAGATATTTTGTTACTGAGCTCTAGGGATGTTTTTGTCATTTAGGAGAATGATAAGGGGTTTACGGTAATAATGCAAGTTTTTTTAAGAACATACGTGAATTAACACGTAGAAAATCATCATCATCTTCTTCTTCATGGTAGGTCTTCGGCCTGTTCCGCTCTCAGAATTCATCTTCCCATCGTGTTCTAGGACGTTCCACATCTCTATAGCCTTGAGGTTGATACAACAGTGCTTGTTTAGTTAGCCAGGAAGAGACCATTGTTAAAATATGTCATGCCATTTTTGTTCATAGTTTTGTATTTTTTCATTTAGATTAAAAATTTTGAGTTCTTGCCTAATTGTTTCACTAGGAATGTGGTCTCTTAGAATATATCCTGCAACGAATCTGAGGAACTTCATCTCTGATGTTTCTAGTAATATTCTGTCTGATCTATGCATGACCCAATTCTCTGATCCATATGTCACGATGGGAACTGTCATTACCTTATAAAACTTTAGCATTGTCTCTTTTGTTCTTTTTGTTTGTAGTGTTCTTTTAATAGTCCCACACATACTTTGAAATTTATAATTTTTTTCATGTATATCATTTTCCCAATTTTAAGATATGTGACTTCCTAAATATTTAAAACTGTACTTGTTAAGACGTAGAAAATAAACAAGAAAATTATTTATATTCTATTTGTGTCTGAAAAATGGTTCTCTGAGTTAAGTACAATAGCAATTTTGTATAGCGTCTACAATCACTTCTTTTCATTGAAAAGCCGTTCTTTAAGAAATTGGTTTACTCCTTACTAACATTTCATCTATTATCTCTTTTACTGGATTGCCGCCCTCGTCGTGCTATTCTTGATTAACACCCTCAATTCTTTCTTTCCCAAATTCCCGTGGTATCCATGATTAATTTTGCTCCTTTCTTTCTCCTGCTGGAATTGAAAACTACCACTTCCTTCTAAATTTGTTCTCTCCCACTTGCTCGTGGACCACACATGACCTACTTCAAAACACTGACACATGATCTTAAGTCCGCAATTCAGATGATTTTTTGTTTGTTTTGCTTCATCACCACCATCATAACAGTAACAAGAATGATAAATGGTATCCTATGAAACAGATATATAACCAAGAAAAATAAGTTACAAACACGTAATTCAATAGTGAGTATTACTGTCACATATTGAGCTGAAGTATGGCAATTCGAAATTCAACAAAAACTTAGAAAAAAACACTGATGTCTATGTAAATGGATTTCTTGAGGAGAGCAGCAAGACGTTTAAAATTGGAAAACAATAATAATAATAATAATAATAATAATAATAATAATAATAATAATAGAGTCATACGAGTAAAAATTAATATTAAATATTCAATAATATATTATGTAAGATACAAGCAATTGTATGGTATGGGCAAGTATGACGAATGCAAGAAGAAACGTTACAATGGAATGGTGTCCACCTGGAAGAGAAGGAAAAGAAGACCTCGAAACTCGTGGATGCAAGGAATAAGAACTAGAATAAGAAGAAGAGGACATGGAATGGATGGATAGGGACGAGTGGAGAAGAAACATACAATTTTAGGCACACAAAGATGTGTAAACATTGAAAAGTCTCTATATAAATAGTTTTATTCAAGATGTGTTGGAGATGATTTTTTTGTTGACCACTTTAATTTTATCCCAAGCGTGTTGGAAATTAAAATTATTTTTTATTTTTAGTTCGGTTTTCTAATAAAGCGTGTTGTTTTAGTTTTTTAAAACTATTATTTATTTTCTTTCTCTCATATCTGTTAAACTTAGCTGTGTAGGCAAGAATTTCATTTGGGGTGCTTGTAGTCGGTATTTGTTCATTGAGTTGAAAATCCAGTTTTCACTGTTTATTTGCTGTTATATTATGTGGCCTAACTTAAATTTATTATTTATCGGCATTTAATTTCCAAAACTAAGTTTAATAACCTTATTTTTTATATATATTTTTGTCATAGTTTGTCTATTTCACTACTTTTATCACAAAATTAAAATATGTAAAGAAGTAAATTCAAGAACTTGTTCAATAATGTTTCCTTCTAATTCTGTTTTAACTCTTTTTTTAATCCTTTCCACACATGGCCACAGCTCTTGTTTTGCATATGTAAATTTTCATGTTTTTTTAGCAATGCTGTTTAATTGAAACACTCCTCTCTGTAAATCATATTGTGACGTGGCTGAGATAATAAAATCTGCACACAATATCTCTTGGAGTGTAGTCTACTGCTGTTTGAAATTTTTATTCCACACAGAAGTGTTTTCTTATAATCTTTTATAATTTTGTTAATATAAATATTAAAAAAGACCGGAGGGAGCCCACATCCTTGCCTTACTCTATTTAATTTACTTATTTTATTGTTTTCGCAGCTTTTATAATTGAGGAGAAAAATGTATAAACTATTCTAAATTACGTTTTTCGCCGTTCGTTTTACAAAGAAAATAGAACATACCTAGATCTACCCGGATCATGTTTGGATTTTCCTGTTTGCTTTTTAGTTATCAGAACTTTTTGGAACTAGTAAAGGATTGTTACAATCACTCTTTGTAGTGAAAAAGTGAAATAAAGTCACTATTTTGACGCTTTAATGGCTTACGCTGCCTAAACCGTAACAAATACACCAAATTATTGTACACGGAATTGAATATCTAAAAAAAAAAAAAACTCAACGAAAAATTCCGCGACAGCACATGTTTATCTTTTACGGATAACTCACAATAACCATTTTTGTCTTTCATTGATGCCAAGAAGATCGGGATAAGCTGATTCCCGGGCAAGCATAGCAGCTCAAGGCTGGTGGTAAAACACATTAACATTTATTTAGTAGCAGCGTACGCCGGATATTAGCTAGTTATTGATATTTTTTACCATGTCGCTATCACTATCGCGATTATTGTATTTAGGATACCCGGTGTTTATACAGTGCTGATGATGTAATAATAACAGCAAGAACAAAAAAATCCCTACTGGAAACCTATGACAAATTGAAAAATGAAAGTATAAAATATGGGCTTGTAATCAATCTAAATAAAACAAAATATTTAAGATGTATGAGAAATAAAACAAATTTGACTGAACTAACTATAAATAGTGATTGTATTGATCAAATTAACTCCTTTAAGTACCTAGGCACAATACTAAACGATAATAATACTGTTGAAGAAGAAATCAAAAAAGAATAATCGCAAGGGAATAAAGCATAGTTTGCTAATTTCGATATATTCAAAAGCAAATTAATATCAAGAAATGTTAAATTCAAATTATATACAGCAATAATAAGACCAATCATATGTTATGGAGCTGAAACCTTGGTACTAAAAGAAGCAGATAAATTAAGACTATTAACGTTAGAGAGGAAAATATTTAGAAGAGTGCTAGGTCCAGTAAAGGAAAATGGAAATTGGAGGTTGAGAAGGAATGACGAATTATACCTCAAGAATAATAAAGAAAATATAGTTAGTTTCATCAAATCCAAAAGATTACAATGGTTTGGACATACACTAAGAATGCCAAAGGGAGGATTGCTGAATGATATTTTGAATTGGAAGCCACAGGGAACAAGACCAAGGGGAAGACCCAAGGATCGATGGGAAGATGATGTAATTGAAGATTTGAGAGAGATGGAGATTTTTGATTTGAAATCTACTGCACAAGATAGGAAGAAGTGGCGTAAACTGGTTGAGAAAGCCAAGACATTCCACTTGAAGTCCTAGAGCCTGACGAAGAAGAAGAAGAAGAAGAAGAAGAAGAAGGTGTTAATACAGTCCCTAGTAGTAGTGGTAATGATATTGGTGTTTGGCAGTGGTGATACCGGTTGTTGCTGCTAGGTCCTGGCGACGGTGATAGTGGTGGTAGTAGTGATGATTTATGTTATTGGTGGTGGTGACGGCGATATTAGAAGCATCTCACAAGGAAGGTACTTATGATGGACCAGTTGGATTATAACAAAAATTGGAGGATATGTTAATTGAATTATATTAAATATGATGGCATTAGTCATTTTGCTGCAAAATTAATAAAACTCGTGTTATTTGTCATTACATTTCAATCGCGTCATTTTCCGGTTCGTAACGGCACGGTTGCTCATTGCAGCTGGTTTCAATAACAAGTGCAGCTAGCGGGGCGAGAAACGTAAATTTTAGTTTTCCACCTTGTTAACATCAATAACTATTTTTAATACAGGTTCTTCGTGTTTTTCAATTTTTTCTTGAACTATAGATTCTAACGTAGTTAAGACGTAACATAGATTTATTATGCCCATTTTATTCTTTTGGTGAAATATTTCATTGGCTCACAAGATTTACGTGTAAATATACTGTTATGTCCTAAAAAAAAGTATTATATTTACACCATAAATATGCTAATCAATAAATAATAACCTAAAACACATATTTTATTGTACTTACAATTATTGCGTGTTTCATGTATAATAGAAACAGAATATAGGGCCTACTATACGAATACTCGACTGCGGGCGGGAGTGGAAAAAACATTCACACTTCGGTACGCTGCTCTTAAGTAACCGTGCCGCTCCGTTGCAATATTGATTTCGTTATTTCATATATCTCTCCCTCTCCCTTATTGTTCTTCCCTCTTACACCACACTATCATTTCCTATTTTTGTTTTTTTTTCCAAATGTTTTACTTACTTACTCACTGGCACTATCGAACCCGTAGGTTCATGGCCGCGCGGACATAAGCCCTCCACACATCCCTATCCCGAGCTAATGCCTTCCAATCATTCCCTGTATAATCTACTTCCCTCAAATCATAGTTAATGTTATTCTCCCACCTCATTCTTGGTCTACCAACTGGGCGTTTTCCCTCTGGCTTTCCTACAAGAAGCTTCCATGGAAGTCTTTCATTCCCCATACGTGCAACACGTCCTGCCCATCGCAGTCTACGAGACTTAACTGTTCTTATTATATCTGGCTTCCTATAAAGACTATGTAATTCTTTGTTATGTAGTCTTCTCCATTCACCTGTCTGTTCGTCTCTCTTTGGTCCAAAAATTGTCCTAAGTACTTTATTCACAAATACTTGTAATCTCATTTCCTTCCTTAAAGTAAGAGTCCATGTTTCGCACCCATATAATATAACTGCCCAAATATTTTACTCATTTATTTTGTCATGTGCCGATGTTAGCCTTTTTTCTATTTTCTTGTTCCTTATTTCGTGTTAAACATTATGCATACTATTGAATTTGCAATGCAATTACTAATATCATGGTGTTCAGTATCCTTCATTCAACATATCCTCCAATTTTTGTTACAATCTAACTGGTCCAACATGAGTACTTCCCTTGTCAGTAGCATTGAGAGTTAAAACTCAAATTTGCATCTTCCAGAGTTAAGTACCCAGTATGACGTCAGACGCTCGCATCACAACAGATCAAGCGATACTAGAGGGCGGCCACTCTTTTCTTCTACTTGAACAATAGTAAAACTTTCCGTATATTTGTGCAAATACATTCCAATAAATTATCTATAAAATACATTTGCATATGCAGATATAATATAGTTTTTTATTAATATAAATTAAGCAGCGAATTTTGGTTTATCTTTAAGGAAATAAACTAAAATACCAATATAAAATAATAAATACGTAGTAAACGTTTTTGGATATTAAACTAAAGTGATGACCTTTTGTGGAAATACTAGCAACATTGTTTTGGATAATGAAATTTTAGAACGAGTAAATGCATTTAATTATTTGTGTTATAATTTAACATTTCAAGATGAAGCTGACAATCGTTTATCAAAACAACTGCTTCATTATATGCCTCTAGGCCGAAGAAACATAGGAAGATCAAAACGTCGTTAGAAGACGACCCGCACCTGCAGCATATAGTGCAACGTGGAGCGGAACGGGCCAACAGGCCCATATCTTGATGATGATGATGATGAGATGAAGCTGATATATCAAAGAAAATAACACATTTCACAAAAACAACAGGAATAATTAACGGTATAATGAAAACATCTTTAGTACAGAAGAACACAAGGTTACGGCTTTATAATGTTCTTGCAAGACCAGTGTTAAGGTATGGTAGTGAACCATGGACAATACGAAGAAGAGATGAATGCCGAATAACAGCAAATGAGATGCGATTTATGCGCCCTACAGCAGGCTATACAAAGTGGGACCACAAAACTACCAGAACAACTGGAATGCCCATCTTCAACGAATGCCGTCTCATAGAATTCCAAAAGCCGTGCTTCGTTACTGCCCCAAGGCAAAAGATCGCTGGGACGTCCAAAAAAGCGCTGGATGGAAAACTCCTCTTTGAGACCGTAACAGGCCATACGGCTTAATACTTGAATGGATGATGTTGATGATGATTATTATTATTATTATTATTATTACTATTATTATTTTCTAATATATTTAATTACTCTCGCCATTTTAGTACTCATCTATTCATATTGTTTAAGTTCCATTTCATTCTCCTTTCCATTAATTCTATGTGTGTCAGAGTGCGTTTTATATTTTGAAACTTTATCCTAAATTTGTCCACCGCTGTGGTCTCGAGGTAGCGTGCTGCCTTGTCACGCAGCGGGCCCGGGTTCGATCCCCGTCGGGGCAGTTTTTCTGGGTAAGGTTTTTATCGGGGTTTTTCCTTATCTATAAGACAAATGTCAGGAAAACTTTAAGGCCCGAACGGTCCCCGAAATCATATGGCCATCATCATCATCCTTATCATTATATCCTTCACCGGTGTGGATAGCAACGGGAAGCTACCACACTTGCAATTCCCTAGTAAAGCTGCAAGCATAGCATGAAAATTCTATGATTGCAGAGAAGGACCTGCCTTCGGGCAGAATTACTGTGGATGGATGGATGGATCCTGAATTTGTTTTGCTTTATATTATTACCTAATGAATTTTATTACCTACTTCAGGTTAGTATTAATATATTATACAATATTTTGTTTAAATCTTTTTTTTTTTTTACTTTTCATTAATTCTTTGTGTGTAAGAGTGTGTTTCGTACCTTGAAATTTTGTCCCTAATTTATTTTGCTTTTACATTATTTCCTAATGTCTTCTTAAGTTTGGAACTAATTTATACTACAGGATGAATTTTTATTATACCGACAAACCGCACCGACTGATTCCTGACTGGAAATGGAGAAAAATGTTCATTGAATAAGTGCCCATATGTGCGTCTTGTCACGGTAGATGGCTCTCAGGAATGACATTATTTTCTCGGGCCACTTGCAGAATACTCTTCCTGTTTACTTGAGAATGTGCCTTTGGCAACAAGACAGATGATGTGTTTTCTGCATGATGGAGTGCCATTCCACTTCCACATTACAGTTGGTCGACATCTCAACAAAATTTTTCCCGGACGTTGGATAGGAAGCGGAGGCCCTGTTGCATGGCCTGCTAGATCACCGGACATAAACCCCCTGGATTTTTACCTCTGGGGCATGTGAAAAGCGTTGTGTATGCTGAACCAGTTCCTGATGTGCATACCCTTCTGCAGCGTGTCCACGTCGCCTGTGACGCTATTCGGAGAGAGGCAGGAATATGCTAAAAAAGTGAGGCAATCCATGATACGACGTGTGAACGCCTACATAACATCCCATGGAGGCCACTTTGATCATCTGTTGTGACGTGGATGCGATTATGCCATGTATTGTGTGCCGGGATGATTTTTTGTTGTTGCACGCACATCGTTCGATTCCGGACACATGTTCATAGGACTTTTTCCCCCCTTCATTTCCAGTTAGGAATCAGTCCCTGAAGTTTGTCTGTGTAATTACCGATCACTCTGTGTTTTTTTATTCACTCTTATATTAATATAGTCTACCGCTATGGTCTCGAGGTATCGTGCTGCCTTGTCACGCAGCGGGCCCGTGTTCGATCCCCGGTCCGGGCAGTTTTTCTTGGTGAGGTTTTTATCGGGGTTTTTCCTCACCTATAAGACAAATGTCAGAAAAAAAACTTTAAGGCCCAAACAGTCCCCGAAATCGTATGGCCATCATCATCATCATCATCCTTATCATTATCATCAACACAATCATCGTCCTTCACCGGAGTGGAAAGCAACGGGAAGCTACCACACCTACAATTCCCTAGTAAAGCTGCAAGTATAGCATGAAAATGCTATGATTGCAGTAAAGGACCTGCCTTCGGGCAGGATTAGTATGGATGGATATTAAATATAGTCCACCGCTGTGGTCTTGAGGTAGCGTGCTGCCTTGTCACGCAGCGGGCCCGGGTTCGATCCCCGGACGGGGCAGTTTTTCTTGCGTGAGGTTTTTATCGGGGTTTTTCCTCACCTGTAAGACAAATGTCAGAAAAACTTTAAGGCCCAAACAGTCCCCGAAATCATATGGCCATCATCATCATCATTCTTCACCGGTGTGGAAAGCAACGGGAAACTCTCACACCTACAATTCCCTAGTAAAGCTGCAAGCATAGCATGAAAATGCTATGATTGCAGTGACAGACCTACCTTCGGCCAGAATTACTATGGATGGATATTAATATAATTGTTATTTGTTCTCTACCAGCATTTATTTTATGTCTTGAAACTGGCTCCTGAATTTATATTTCTCTTGTTTTCCGTCTCAATTTAACTAACAATTTCTGTAACTCAACTCATCCCGAGCACGAGCACTTGATTATTCGGGTGTCAGTACTGTGTATAAAATTTATTTTGAATACAAATTATTCTTATTCATTTTCTTAAGAAGGGACAACAAAATCACGTGTCTTTGTGAAAATAAACTTGGAAATAATTTTAGGCTCCTATAATGATGTGGAAATATATAAACGATGAAGTGATCCACTTCTCGCATTTACAGTTGAAGTATTAAGAATATTTCGACCGTTTCTTACATATAGACACATTAGGAAAACACAGTAAACACTGTTAAAACACGTGTCTCAGTTAATTGTATTTCCTCTATGTGAGATGTTAGTTTATGCTGATGATGTAGTACTATTGCGTGATAGCGAGGAGATACTAAAGGACAACACGCACACACCATTGAGTAACACTAAGAAATTGGGACCTGAAGTAAATATCAATAACACTAAATATATAGTCACACACAGAAATACATTATATAATTGAAGTGGACAGCTAATGACAAATGTGGAAAGTTTTGAGGAAGTGGCTGAATTCGAATACGTAGGAACAATATTCACGAATAGGACACTATGGCCCTGGGGTCGACTCAGCCTCTAACTGAAATGAGTGCCAGACGCTTGTTCTGGGGTAAAGGCGGCCGTCACGCAGGGCTGACAACCCGGCTGACATAAAGTGCCGATTGTCTAGAAAAAGTGGGAGCCTTAACCTCTTACTACCCCAAGGGTCTCCGGGCCTGTTGTGGGATCACTTTACTTTACTTAGGAATCAGATGCACAAGGAAATTAAACATAGGTTCTGGAAATGCGTACTATATGCATTTCAGGGACTCTTGACGTCCCAACTCTTAAAAAAAACTTAAACTGAAAATATATAAAACTATTATTCTACCAGTTATATGGATGCGAAATATGGACTCTTACTTCAAGGGAGGAAAGGAGATTACTAGTATTTAAGAATACATTTCTTAGGAACATTTTTGGACCAAATAGAGATGAACAGACAGGTGAATGGAGAAGACTGCCTAACAGTGAACTTCATGGTCTTTATAGGAAGCCAGATATAATAAGAACAGTTAAGTCTCGTAGACTGCGATGGGCAGGACACGTGGCACGAATGGGGAATGAAAGAGGTGCATGGAAGTTTCTTGTAGGAAAACGCCCAGTTGGTAGTACAATAATGAGGTGGGAGAATAACATTAACCACGATTTGAGAGAAGTAGATTATACAGGGATTGATTGGAAATTATTAGCTCAGGATAGTGTTATTTGGAGAGCTTATGTCCGCGCGGGCATGAACTTACGGGTTGGATAGTGCCAGTGAGTTAGTTAGATATTTAGAGGTGTAGGGAAGTGAAACCAAACATAATTATGCTATCTTGCTTACTCAATTTACATTTTTCTATGTAGTAACAAGAACAACTATAGTAAACTCATAGAATTTAATGAAAACAGAGTTTTTTTATTGCAATACCAGACGACTGCCGATCTCCACATAAAGTGTTTGGATGAATCTTTGCACGAGATAGGAGTTAGTACAGATAACATCGGCAAAGGTCGATTGTATTCAAAGCTGTATAGTCTCGATATCCATGGTACGAAGTGTTCTAACAAAAACTGGGCTTGTTAATTTGCATAGCATCATTTCATGAGTTATGAACATGTTACGCTTTCACAGCTGTTTCCTGCAACAGGTTGCAAAGCAAGGTCTTTCCGTCTTCTTCTACGAACCAGCATCGTCCGTTGAAACGAAAATTGCAACAGATTGATACCTTAGCTCAATCGGCCCAGCTGTAGTCTATAAAAACGATAACCAATTGAGTTGGTGTTTACTAGATGAAAATCCATATTTATTAATTATATAAAAATAAAACGTAGTTTTATTTGATTTTCATATTTATTATATAATTCAGTGACAGCTGTTTCGGTACACTCTACCTTCTTCAGACATGTTAACAAATTATGAATTGTTTTCCAACTGATCTAAGCAACAATACAACAATATTTATTTATTTTTTTTTAAATTTAACAAACGGCATTCATTCAAATCGAGTTGAGAATTTAACAAGTTTGGTTTACGACTTTTCAATTTATTAAATGTCTACAAACCTCCAAAGAAATTCTAATTTTTTACCCTTATCAAACCAACATGAAAAAATTCAAAATTGTGATTCGAAACAAGTGATTGCATTAAGAATAGCGTGGGTAGCATATTTTGAATATTCTAAATTTCTTTTATGCGGTGCTTCAGTGCTCTCATGTTTTTTGCCTTTGTCCGGAGAGATAAAAGGTCAACTTTTTAGATCTTTTGGATGTTGTAGAAATTAATAAATTGAAAAGTAGTAACAAACTGTTAAATTCTCAACTTGATTTGAATGAATCTCCTTTGTTAAATTAAAAAAAAAAAAATATTGTTGTATCGTTGCTTAGATCAGTTGGAACGCAATTCATAATTTGTTAACATGTCTGAAGAAGGTACAGTGTACCGAAACAGCTGTCACTGAATTATATAATAAATATGAAAATCAAATAAAACTACGTTTTATTTTTATTTAATTAATATAAAAAATATATTTCGAAATTTCATAACGTTAGTGTTAACATGGTTATCTATACCAGTGTTCGCCCAGTTTTCGAAATTCTAATATTTCCTTGTAAGCCCATGTTTTCCCTTAACAGAGATTTAGGCGCTCACCCCTACAAGGAAGAATTTGAACCATACTAATTTAGTTATACTTATTTTCGTATAGATGTCATTTGAGTATCATTATTAAAATTTGAGAAAAACACACATAAATTTGCATGTTTCTAACATTTTTTTGCTGCTTTTTCACATTTGTTCATGTATATCTGAGATCATACGCTTTTATATGTACAATACAAAATAGTTCAGTACAATTACAATCAAATAAAAAAATAATAAAAATCACAAATTAAAACCTTCATTTATTAACATGAAACAAACTTTTAATTAAAAATCAAACTTATGCTACTTAAAATTAGTTAGTAATAAAACAAAAATTGACACATTAAAAATAATTAATTAGAACTTTGATTATTGTACGTTATTCTAAAAAAAAATAGTCCACCGCTGTGGTCTCGAGATAGCGTGCTGCCTTGTCACGCAGCGGGCCCGGGTTCGATCCCCGGTCTGGGCAGTTTTTCTGGGAGAGGTTTTTATCGGGGTTTTTCCTCACCAGTAAGACAAACGTCAGGAAAACTTTAAGGCCCAAACGGTCCCCGAAATCATATGGCCATCATCATCATCCTTATCATCATCATCATCATCATCCTTCGCGGTGTGGAAAGCAACGGGAAGCTGCTACACCTACAATTCCCTAGTAAAGCTGCAAGCATAGCATAAAAATGCTATGATTGCAGTGAACGACCTGCCTTCGGGCAGAATTATTATGGATGGATTCTCGAAATAAGTGAATAAAGTGGATAAGCAATTAAAATATATTTTAATTTACAATTTAAATCAATTATTTCGCAAAACTTCTATATGAAGAATATTCCTGGAAAAATTCAATTATCATTGAGTAGCTTTGACAATTGTTATCAGACATATTAAATTTCAAACTATCGATTGAACGAACTCCATTTCCAGCAACACACAATTGTCCATGCAAAAACACTGCACGTCGCATAATACCAATTTTATAAACTCTTGGACTTTGTGATTTGTTTGTGGTCGTAGCAAATGGAGGTATTATCGGGAACTGTATTCTCTGAAATTGTAGTGGCAATATTGTTCCAGAAAATGTTAAATTAACTCTAGGAATCAAAATTATTTTATTTACAGCAGTTCCTTTAAATCTTCATAATCAATGCTTTCCGAATCATGCACAACAAAAATTATATTTCTGTCTCATATAATACAAATAAATAAAAATTATACACATATATATGTATATATATATATATATATATATATGTGGTGTGGAAAGCAACGGGAAGCTACCACACCTATAATTCCATAGTAAAGCTACAAAGCATAGCACGGAAATGCTCTTATTGCAGTGAAAGACCTGCCCTTGGGCAGAATTATTATGACTGTATATATATATATATATATATAAGCAAAACAATAAGATATATATATATTATTGTTTTGCTTCTACATCTTCTTTGACATGCATTTGATGGATTACATTTTACCTCTTGTTTCGTTGACGTTTCTCCTTCGTTCTATTTCTTATGTTTTTGCTTATACAATAATAATAATAATAATAATAATAATAATAATAATAATAATAATAATAATAATAATAATAATAATAATAAATAATAATAAAAATAATAATAATAAAAATAATAATAATAAAAATAATAATAATAATAATCCATCCATAGTAATTCTGCCCGAAGGCAGGTCTTTCACTGCAATCATAGCATTTTCATGCTATGCTTTGCAGCTTTACTAGGGAATTTTAGGTGTGGTAGCTTCCCGTTGCTTTCCACACCGATGAAGGATGATGATGATAAGACGAATATGAATGATGATGATTGCGATGGCCCATATGATTTCGGGGACCGTTTGGGCCTTAAAGTTTTCCTGACATTTGTCTTACAGGTGAGGAAAAACCCCGATAAAAACCTCACCCAGAAAACCGTCCCGAGCGGGGATCGAACCCGGGCCCGCTGCGTGACAAGGCAGTACGCAACCTCGAGACCACAGCGGTGGACTAATAATAATAATAATAATAATAATAATAATAATAATAATAATAATAATAATAATAATAATAATATAAAAATGATATGTAACAGAAATAATGAATTTTAAATGGTAAAAAAATATTCTGGAGTGTAGACGTAAGGGGAGTGAAGTATGACGAATAGAGACTTCTAAATAAGGACTTCGACCCTACGTCGAAGGTAGGGGGAAGAAAAACTGTTTCCAATTTTATTAAATTAATAACACTAAATCTCGTCAACAGCTACTAAATAAATAAAAAATAAAGAAAATCGGTTGTCGAACAGAGGAGAAAATTGTACTGAACTATTTTGTCTTCAAAATAAATTAAAACGTTTCATACCTATCCTCATAACCAGTCTTCTAATTAGGCCTATATCGCGTTTTCAAATCCTTGGCGGCTTCATCTTCAGCACCATCTTGACGACAGATGTTATGTTGATGGGAATAACTACTTCTTCCCTCTGTTTGTGGACCGATAAACCTCAGATTGACGTAACATCAGCCGTAAAGATGGACTGAAGATGAAGCAACCAAGCCTTTGAAATTGCGATACACTCAGAAGACTGGATACGAGAAGAAGTATGAAGCATTTGAATTTATATTAAATTAAACCTCATAGTGATTTATTCCTATAAAAGTCCAATTGTTGGCCGATAGCGAGGAGATACTAAAGGACAATACGCACACACTGTTGAGTAACATTAAGAAATTAGGATTGGATGTAAACATCAATAAAACTAAATATATGGTCACACGTAGAAATTCATTATATAATGGAAATGGACAGCTAATGACAAATGAGGGAAATTTTGAGGAAGTGGCTGAATTCAAATACCTAGGAACAGTAATCACAAATAGGAATGAGATGTACAAAGAAATTAAACATAGGCTCAATTCTGGAAATGCATGCTATTATGCATTGCAGAGACTCTTGATGTCCCAACTCCTTTCAAAAAATGTTAAACTGAAAATATATAAAACTATTATTCTACCTCTTATATTATGTGGATGCGAAACATGGACTCTTACTTTAAGGGAGGAAAGGAGATTACGAGTATTTGAGAATAAAGTACTTAGGAAAATTTTTGGACCAAAGAGAGATGAACAGACAGGTGAATGGAGAAGACTACATGACAATGACCTGCATGGTCTTTATAGGAAGCCAGGTATATTAAGAACAGTAAAGTCTCGTAGACTCCGATGGGCAGGACATGTTGCACGTATGGGGAATGAAAGACTTGCATGGAAGCTTCTTGTAGGAAAGCCAGAGGGAAAACGCCCAGTTGGTAGACCAAGAATGAGGTGGGAGAATATCATTAACTATGATTTGAGGGAAGTAGATTATATAGGGAATGATTGGAAAGCATTAGCTCAGGATAGGGATGTATGGAGAGCTTATGTCCGCGCGGCCATGAACCTACGGGTTCGATAGTGCCAGTGAGTAAGTAAATAAGTAAAAGTCCAATATTTCATCTTTACCATTCATATATAGATTAAGTTAATAGCATATGAAAGCGGCTATGTTAAAAGATGTTTCTTCAGGAAGGAACCAGAATAATCTTTTTTTTGGGACCCTTTACTTATTATACATCACCGAGTTGGTGATATATGGTACGTAATGGGTGTAAGAAATCCATTATATTGGGGTTTTCCCGAATAAACAGCTTTAAAATAGTCCAATCATGACATTCACTATAGTTAGGTTGAATTTACTGCTGATAACATATTTCGTTTATTTCAAGTAGACCTATACAGCGAAATGCTCATACAACAGACTTGAGGTTGGCAACGTTATCTATCAATATCTTCATCATAGTCCAGTCACGAATTTAGATCATATTAATGACAAAATAAATAAATAAATTTAATCTAATGTAATTTAAGGAACCCTTAAAAACACAAGAAAAGAAACAAAAATAAAATTTTATAAAGTAATGACTGTTCCTGTCTTGATGTATGGATTAGAATGTTGGACAATCATTAAAAGACAAGAACAAAGATTGGAAGCAACTGAGATGAGATTTTTAAGAAATATAGCAGGATATACTCTGCTGGATAAGACAAGAAATGAAGATAAAAGAAAGGAATTAAATATTTTCAAACTTACAGATCGAATAATTAAACATAGGAACGACTGGCTGGAAAGAACATATTCATAGAATGCCATAAGGAAGATTTCCAAAATTATTGCTAAATTATAAACCGCACGGAAGGAGAAATGTGGGACGCCCACACAAAAGATGGTCTGAACAATTTTAACAATTCTAGCTTTCACGAAACCGGGACGAGCCGACAGGCTTAATCCCTGGATGATGATGATTATTTTCCTGTTTCGGTCTCAATAGAAATGTCATTCAAAAGTCTCTAGAGAGGAAGGACGTCCAGATCTTCTTCCTGCAGTCGATAGCTTAACATTGTTTCGGTAACATGTGATCCTCCATTCCATGAACATGTTGCATGCATATTGACTCATATTCAGAGACTTTGTTTTCTAAAGTTTCCATGTGTAATTCTTCTTCTAAGATGTCCTCATATTTTTATTTGGATGTAATTTCGTATTTATCATTGTGAAATGGACTGTTTAAATTCGTCAGTTCCATTAAGCTTAGTGCGTACGAATCTGGAACCGTGCTTTGCAGCTTCAATCTCGGCAAAATTCGTTGACATTTTTCGGATTAATAAATTTCGTCTTCTATCTTAGGGTGAATTTAAAAAAGTTGAATCTCGTGTTTTAGAGATTATGGCACGTTAAATAACATTCGGAAATTAAAGATTATATCTAACAGAAGTATTAAGAAAATAATTCCACTCCCATGAAGTCGGAAATAGAAAACATATTTTGCATAAATTGCCGAAGTTAATCCAGGAGCCAAAACAATACCTTACGTATTGTAGCTGATTGTACGTCTTTTATTTTCATTATAGGACATTGGTTTGGCTGTAATCTCAGTGACAGGAAACACAGAAACCTGCAGTCATTGACGCTGTCAAATCTTTTCAACTTATTCTCTCTGATTCCACAGAAGTAGAACACTGAATCTACCTGAAGTGGGTTAGAAACAATAATCCCATGGGACTTGTTTCCCATGGGAAATTATCACCAGCTTCAAACTTGTGCAGTATATTACTTATGTTTTGAAACATACATTCGTATATTAGAAGTAGAGAAGGGAGTAGATTTTTTTATTTTCAATTTAGGTCGATCATTTTACTACCGAATGTTCAGGATAGCGGGGTTAAATGAAGGGGTTGTAAAATCTATTAATTGTTTTATAAACATATAAATTACGGATGGAAATTTTACAGTTAGAAATAATTGCAATTTTACAGACGTTAAGCAGAAAATATATAAAATTATATTATTTCAGTTATATGGATGCAAAGCATGGACTCTTATTTTAAGGGAAGAGAATATATTACGATTATTTTAGAAAAAATTGATCAAAGAGAGACGAGAGAAAAGGTAAATTGAGAAGACTTACATAACAGTGACCTACATGATCTCTTTGGGAAAACAGAAGTAGGCCTAATTAGAACAGTTAAGTTTTCGTAGACATCTTAGGGAGGACATGTGGCATGAATAGGGAATGAAAGAGAGGCATGGAAACTCCTTGTAGGAAAGTGAAAGGAAAGGGCGTTCTTTGAGTTATATGGATGAGAAACGTGGACACTTACTTTAAGGGGTGTGATGGGTGAAATTTCTATATTCTACATTTTTTTAGATAGAGATTTGATTTTTTGTATAAACATTTACTATATGATACATAATGATGTGTTTAAGTTTTATTCTTGTCAGACATTTATTTTACGAGTTATTATTTTTTTTTAATTTGCATATATTGTAAATAAATGGGTTCCACAATTTTTTAGTAAAATGTCTGATTTTTTTTTACAAAACCCCTAAAATATTTAGAAAAAATCACGCATTAGAATTCTTATAATGTGAATGCAAAGGGAGAAAAGAAAGTTGTACTTCATGCGTGACATTACCAAAAAAAATAATAATTGCATACATTTTATTTTTTATTTCTTAAAATACTACTTCATCACGAAACCCATACACTACTTTATTACCCGTTGTTTTAAGAACATGCAGTAAAAATTTGAACCTTCTTGGACAAAAATTCTGAATTCCATTCAATTTTGAATGTACAAAAATGCAGTGGAAATAAAAGTATAAAAAAACAAGTTTACAGATTTGCATGCAGGTAGTATTTAACTGACGCAGCCTTTTAACTCTGACGTAATTTAGGGCACTTAGAAGCGCCATAGGCCCTTTGAACTATGCCAACATATACATTAGAGTACCGGCTATTTTTAGTACAAAAAACAAAAAAATGCCAATTTTGATCTCAAATGGTCAATTTTTCACCCATCACCCCCTTAAGGGAGGAGAAAAGATTAAGAACATTTGAGATAATTTTGGATCAAAGAGAGACAGACAGTTGTATGGAGAAGACTACATAACAAAGCATGAGCTACATGATCTTTATGGGAAAAGTGAAGTAGGCCGAATTAGAACAGTAAAGTTACATAGACTGCTATGGGGAGGACATGTGGCGCGATTAGGGAATGAAAGAGGGGCATGGATATTAATTGTAAGAAAACTAGAGGGAAAGCGCCCAGTAGGTATGCTAAGAATAAGATGGGAGAATAATGTTAACCGTGAAGATTGAAGGAGGTAATATATACATGGGATGATCGGAATATTTAGCTCTGGACAGGGTTGTATGGAGAGCTTATGTCCGCACGGCCATGAACCCACCGGATTCGATCGAACCTATGAGTTAGTTTAGTTAGTTCATGATATTTATTTAGACGATTAGTCACCAAAGCAGATGTTTAGGAACGAGATGCGCAAGTTAGAACACGACAGAAGGAACTCTTCTAAGAGCAGCGAGTTCCTAAACCTAATTTTGTAACATGTTGTGTACAGTATTTTTAGAATATTTTGGTATATGTTGTATAACCTATTTAGTATATTTAACGAAATTTATTTATTGCGGAAATTATATGTTTAGGTTTAGAGAAAGAGAAGTGTGGGCGTTGAAAAAAGTACACGATAAATCAACAAACAGTGTTGTTATATTACAATGACTGTAACACTGGTCAACATGATTTTTGTCTCATGAATACCAATAGTTGTACATAATGCCTTTTTTTTTTTTCGTGTTTTGAAATATGTATTCGGAATTTCTTTCCTCCATCACCCACATTTTTTTATTTCAATTTCAATTAGTGGATTTAAATAATATTTTTTTTAATAAACGTTTTTTCGTCCATTTGTCCATTGTACAATAAAGCCAAATGAGCTAACTCTGGAGATATCAGCTACGGAAAAGAGATATCAAGGCAAATGATATCCTAATATGCTGGCCGATTATTGTTGGACCATCAAGAGTGATGTTCCACAGGCGAAATATAGCAGAAAATCGTAATTTCTTACTTTCTAGGTGAGTCCGAATGTTCGAATATTGTGTAGTTACGAATCTAGAAAATATTGAAGTGTTTGAAATTATAAATTTCTGTCTCTCGGAAACCTTGCGTGATGGAGAAAACCCGATATCATATTTGAATTCAGGAGAAAAAATGCTATCAGAATCGCATACTTTTCTCTCTGAGACAAAAAAAAAAACAACTTATTTTTTGTTGCTCAGTGTAATCATTCAGCATTGAAGTGTATTTTACGTTTTGTTGAACCAGTACTTTATATTTTGATAGCGTGTTTTGTTAGAATATAAAGTTTAGGTTTTGTTGCCTAGTAACTACAAGCTAAAGCGTCACTGATTGTTATAATCGATGTAATATATAAAAATGAATGTTTGTTTCTTTCTTTGTTGGTTTGTTTGACTTTATGCGCGGACATACCGTTGATCCGATTGTGATGGGGATTTTTGCAAAATTTTCAAGAGATTCCCGGGATGAACATAGGCTATAAGAGATTTGTGATACTCAACTCCTCACCCTTAAAATTCGCCCTTTGTAGTGGAAAACGTGAAAAAAGTAGCTCTTTGGGCGTTCTAATGGCTTACGCTACCTAAACCATAACAAATACACCAAATTAATGTTCACAGAATTGAATATCTCAAAAAGCTCTACAAAGAATTCTGCGACAGCATATGTTTATCTCGTACGGATAACTCACAGTAACCATTTTTGTCTTTCATTGATGCCAAGAAGATCGAGACAAGTATGTAGATTCCTGCACAAGCATAGCAGATCATAGCGGCTATTATTTTACGGATGGCTCACAATAAAGAATTTTGTCTTTTAGCTCATTTATGCTAGGAAGATCGAGATAAGTAGATTTCCGGGCAACACCGGGTAATCAGCACGGGGAATCTTAAAATCATTACGAGTTATATTTATAATTATTTTTCATTTTACTTATTCAACTAATCATAAGAAGTACATTAATTTTTGTCAGGAAGATCGGGATAAGTAGATTCTCGGGGAACGCCGGGTAATCAGCACGGGGTATCTAAAATATAAATTTATAATTATTTTATCCTTTTACTTATTCAAGTAAACATAAAAGCACATTAATTTTATTTTATTTTGGCGTAGGAGCACACGCCGGGTATTAGCTAGTAGTAGATAAAGTCATGTTTTGAACCTGTAATACCAACTTAAAATGACAAATTAAATGTTAATTTTTAGATGAGTAGAAGTGTTAGCTTATGGTTTATGGTACATAAACACATAGACAGAATTGCTTGAATAATATTTAAAATATAGCTTACTTTACGTCACATGGATAGGATGTTGAGTTTTACGGATGAGATCGAACTATTACGGAGGAACAGTGGTTGAGGCCGGAATTTCGTGATTAATTCCAACTCTTTGCCGCTCCCATTTACCGTCCTCCTACTAGGATAGGATGGCCGGGTTTTTTGAATGGGTATTTAAATTTATACACCTATAGCAGAATCTATGTTCCCCCTTAAGAAAAAAAATCATAAAAATTAAACTGAAAAAGATAGGATCATAATTATTTTTTTATCTTATTCCTAATATATTTACGCATGTAATGATGTACTCACCTAATTTTGCACCTCCACATTTCGCTGCTGGTGGTATTCCAAAAATCACTCCACACGGCACAATGGAAGGTCACACTGTTTACACTTACATATTGTCTGTTTACCCCTTCCAGATGGAGCTTTTTTATTTTTCCCTATACACAAAGCACACACTTTTGCACGGCCAGATATTTTTTTCCAAAGAATGAAAAAGTTTAGGGAATGCAGTTCCGATGGGCAAACTTCTCTTCCTGACTGTACGCTTGCGAGACGTGAATGTACTTATTAGCTGCGCACCAAGTTTAATCTGAAGGTCACTTGCCTGTTTCCGTCTGCTGTACTCGAGGGCTGGTTTGTCAGGTCATATGGGATGAAACAGTTCACAATACACACATTTAGAACAAAATGTAATAGAAACTTCCATCACTTTTTTAGATCGGCCAACACTATAATATTCGCGTTTCTGATCACTTATATTGCTTCGTGCAATTTATGACGGCATTAGGACATGGAACTTCCATTTCTTCATTGTCTTTTCCTGTTTTTCTTGTGACTGAACCATCAGTCCGGGGATCAGAATTCGGGAAAGAAGAACAACAACACGTTTGTTTTGCCACACTACCGCCGTCACATCTCCATGCTGCATTTTCTGGAATCGCCACTATTGAATTTCATTATCTGTGACCTATATAAGTGTTTATCCTTGGTTCATATTTACACACGTGTGATTTCATCACACCCGCATAAAGAGATCATGTGCTCTGTACACACGACGCAATATTTTAAAGTTGCTTTCATCAAGAGCGCTTTAGAGCGTTTAGGCGGCAGGAGACATTTAAATCTCTAGCGCTTCGGAGCGTTAGGGCCGGCGAAGGGTTAATTAGTGTATATTACAATTTTATTAAAATATCATAATAGAATTTCAATATTTTAAAATAATTTTAACGTAACTGTTAAGTAACAGAAACGAATGGAGCCCCCTAAAATATTCTCGCAATGAATTGGCTTGCATGTAAAGACCAGGTTGTTTATCTACAGTGCGATCAGTATGGCATTGAACAGCAGACTCGGGGTCGCTGGGATTTCACTGGCACTGTTGGCGCATTCGCGGCGTGGAACGGACAGCATAGGATCGCGGTGGCCAATGCTATACTGATCGCACTGTACTTAAAAATTTTTTATTAGGAATATTCCACAATATAGTGTTTATCCTTCAATCCAAAGTGATTTGTCGCCAGAGGTTTCTGTCTAAAGTATCTTCTTTCCCCAAATCTCTAGCTTCCATACTTCCTCACTCCATTCTCTAGGTCTGCCTCATACACTTCTTCCACCAGCTTTCCAATCTAGAATCTTCTTTGGTATTCTATCTTTTTCCATTCGTATGATGTGTCCATATTATTTCAAACGTTTTTCTTCTGTTTTTCCTATTTTTTTTTTCAACTTGCATATTTCCCTTATTGTGCTGTTTCTCACTTTATCCGTTCTTGAAATTCTTGTCGATCGCCTCCAAAAATCCATCGTTCATGACTATTTAACCCATCCCCAAATGGGAGTCAGTGACCAATCACATTTCAATGAATTTTGATTTACAACCAATCACAACCGTTTTTCACCACGATTTTATCAATTTAATTTTATCATATTAAAATCAAGCTCCTCTTTTCTAACATTCTGAATAGGTCAGAGCATTTTTTTGCAGTGACTGACTCTCTAAGGAATGCATTGAATAGAATAATTTATATATTAAAATGTAAGAATCCGTGGCTCCCAGATTGTATATATAATGCACGAATGTAACCAGATTCTGCTTGCGGGATATAATATAAAAACATTTGTAGCAATTGATTATGCCACAAAAAAAGAAGAAACTACTGTTTGCACTTTCTTAAACGTATTATTCCCCAGGTATTTACGTTCCAGAAAATATAATTTACATATTTACATCAGAAATTAATTAATAACCTATAATGTTGGTTGTAAACAGTTTGATGTATTATTACAATATTGCGATCTTTTGGCAGTAAATAATTTGATCTGGTTGCAGTGATGAACAAATGAATCATAATAAACGTTTCTCATTTGTTTTCAAACATCGTCGTTTATATTAAATATATTAATATTTTAAAATAACTATATTTAAATAATGATTTCTAAGCAAACAGCTTAATTTTATTCGTTAAATAGTCCCAACAAATGTCACTCTTGATTTCCAAATTCTCTAGATAAATTCACTCCTCACTCCGTGACATCGTGAATTGATCGATAAGTAGGAAATTACTAGCGACATTACTTATGATAAAATACAAAAAAAAAGTATGCGTAATGCTCTATATGGAAAACACGTGGAAACGAAATAAATGATAAATATTGAAAACATGTGATAACAAAATATTAATCATTGCATAACTCATGGTATGGTTGTAGTCAGGCATGTTGAATATCAGTCTATTTGTAATAAAGAAACAAATAAAAGCTGTTTCAATCAGTATAGATCAGTACTATATTGATAAAATGAAATGCAAATTGTATTGTAACTGTTAAAAATACATTTTTGTAAATTGAAATAAATTATTTTAATTAGCTCTATAATGGTTATATGGGGAATGATTGGAAAATATTGGCATACGGTAGGGATGTATGGTACATATTAATATATCCTTACGGCCATATACCTTCGATTTCAACACAGCCCGTTAGTAATTAGTCAACATTGTAATGAAAAAAATAATCACGATTTGACATTATTTTTAACATCAATATAATGTCTACTGCTTACTCTTTCACGTTTATTTGTAAACTGTGTTTGCCGCGTAAAGTCCGTCCCCGTGGCGTAGTCGGTAGAGTCCCTACCTTCCATTCCGGCGATCCGCGTTCGATTGCCGGCGGGGTAGGGGATTTTAAATCTTCACCTTGGGTCTCTGTGTGTGTGTGTGTGTGTGTGTGTGTGTTCTGTCCTTGTGTCTACATGTGAGAATAAAACAAAATTAACAAAAAGATAGGACAATAACGTAGAAACAAGAAAGAAAGAAACAGTGTATAAAACGAAAAAGAGGGGGGGAAAATATATATATATAACGAGATGTTCTAAGCTGGAGAAGTCGAGTTTCTTGAAGGTGACAGAAAACCATTGTAAATGGTAAAAAAAAAAGAAAACATGTATAAATTGTTAGAAAGTTGCTTTTTTTTTGCTGGCGCACTTATATTACTTTTTCCGGGCATCTAAGAAGATCAAAAAGTACTGAAATGAGACGTAACTAATCACTGGCACTATAAAATCCGTAGGTTCATGGACATAAGCTCTCCATACATACCTATCCTCAGATGTTTTTCAATCATCCCCTGTATATTCTACTTCCCTAAAACCATGGTTAATGTTATTCTCAGACTCCATTCTTGGTCTACCTACGGGACGCCTTCCTCTCGGGTTTTCTTATGATTTATTTGTAAACTGTGTTTGCCGTGTTTAATGTATAAATTGCTTGAAAGTTCTTTGTGCTGGCGCACTTATATTACTTTTTCCGGGCATCTAATAAGATCAAAAAGTACTGAAATGGGACACAATTAACTCACTGGCACTATAAAATCCGTAGGTTCATGGACATAAGCTCTCCATACATCCCTGTCCTTAGCTAGTGTTCTTCAGTCATCCCCTGTTTAATCTACTTCCCTAAAATCATGGTTAATGTTTTCTCAGACTTCATTCTTGGTCTACCTACTGGACGCTTTCCCCTCGGGTTTTCCTATGATGAGTTTCCATGCCCTTCTTTCATCTCCCAATAGTTTAACATGTCCTGCCCATCGCAGTATACGAGACTTAACTGTTCTTATTATATCTGGTTTTATCATAGAAATCCATGGTAATTCTGCCCGAGGGCAGGTCTTTTACTGCAATCATAGAATTTTCATGCTATGCTTTGCAGCTTTCCTAGGGAATTATAGGTGTGGTAGCTTCCCGTTTTTCCACACCGGTGAAGGATGATGATAATGATGATGGCCGGATGATTTTCGGGGACCATTGGGCCCTAAGCTTCCTGACATTTGTCTCGGGTGAGGAATAAACCCCAAAAAACCTCACCCAGGAGCCTGTCACGACCGGGAATCGAACCCGGACCCGCTGCGTGACAAAGCAGCACGCTACGTCGAGACCACAGCAGCGGTGGACAGAGATTATGTAGCTCACTGTTATTAGTTTTCTCTATTCACCTGTCTGTACGTCTCTCTATGGTCAGAAAAATTTCCTAAGAAATTTATTCTCAAATACTCGTAAGCTTATAATTATATTATTTTTGGTCTGGACATCTTACCTCAATATTAATGTTGATTTGTTCTTGGACATGTTTCAAAACAATTCTGTTTTCCCAGTCTGGGAAAGCTGACGATAAAACAGAATTGTTTTGAAACATGTCCAAGAACAAATCAACATTAATATTGAGGTAAGATATCCAGACCAAAAATAATATAATTAAAATAACCTCAAAATGTAACTTCCTAAAATTAAATACTCGTAAGCTTTTCTCCTCCATATTTCTTTTGATCGATCAAAATATTCAACCACATTTTCTTTCATGTTTGATGAGTCTTACGACACTTTCTGCAACGGGACGGCCGGGAAAAGAGTGCAGCTTGTTGAATGCAGGCTTTCACGGCCGGTAATCATGATGTTGAGTGATTCCGGGTTCTGTGGCCGTGGTCCATAGTTGGTGTTGATACCAGACGTTTCGCCCTCAACTGCGGAGGGCATCTTCAGTGGCGAGTGCTTCTAGGCGTGTTTCCTGGTCGGAAGCTCTACTTAGAGTGAACGCTGCGGGTGTTGTATTGATACTAGTGGTGGGAGCAGGGTGAGCGGGCGTGGCTCTTGCTGATTGGCTAATGGTCGTCTCCTTGTTGTCCCTAGTGTTGATGCATTTATTTTCTAGTGTACGGTACCGATTTTCACAGAAGAAATATCCAATTTATTCAGGCATGTACTAACTACTACTTACTTCCAATGGAACAACAGCTACTATGAACAGACCGACGGAGTAGCCATGGGCAGTCCTCTAAGCCCAGTAGTAGCGAATTTTTTCATGGAGAAATTCGAAACAGAAGCACTAAAAACAGCTCCCAAGTCTCCAGAACATTGGTTTCGCTATGTTGATGACACATTCGTAGTATGGAGACATGGCAGTGAAGAATTGGAACGTTTCCTTCAACACCTTAACAGCAGACACAACAAAATACAGTTCACTATGGAAAAAGAAGATAATGGAAGACTTCCTTTCCTGGATGTTCAAATAATAAGGACTGGCAATGGGGAAATTCAACATACAGTTTACAGAAAACCTACACACACAGACCGATATCTGCACAAAGACTCTAACCACCATCCAAGACACAAAAAGCGAGGTGTCATTAAGACACTGTTCGACAGAGCGACTAAGTTATGCCAACCACAACACCTTAAACAAGAACAACACCATCTGTTCAATTGTTTCCAGAAAAATGGCTACACATCCAAGGAAATAAGACAAACCATACATCCACGAAGACAGCACGTCAGAATGGATAACACACCCTCAACCAGCATAGCCTACTTACCATATGTACAAAGAGTCACAGATCGTATCGGAAAACTCCTACGAAAATACAACATAAAAACAGTTTACAGACCTACAAGAAAAATAGAAAAGACTGCCTTCGCTCAGCTAAGGATCCTCGGCCACCTCTCTCCACTTGCGGCGTATATCGACTTCCTTGTTGGTGTGGTAAACCATACATAGGACCACACAAAAAGAAAGTATAGCCACCCGTTTATCAGAACACAAAAGAAACTGCAGACAAGGAGAAATGGAAATAAATCGGCTGTAGCAGAACATGCCATTATGAATGAGACACCCGATTCTATTCGATTGTACACAAGTTTTAGCCACAACGTCCTTATTATTTCCCTAGATTATATCGAGAGGCTATAGAAATACACAAGCATAAGGAAAATATTAACAGAAAAGAGGAAGGTATTAAACTGTCTAAGGCCTGGTACCGTACACTAGAAAATAAATGCATCAGCACTAGGGACAACAAGGAGACGACCATTAGCCAATCAGCAAGAGCCACGCCCGCTCACCCTGCTCCCACCACTAGTATCAATACAACACCCGCAGCGTTCACTCTAAGTAGAGCTTCCGACCAGGAAACACGCCTAGAAGCACTCGCCACTGAAGATGCCCTCCGCAGTTGAGGGCGAAACGTCTGGTATCAACACCAACTATGGACCACGGCCACAGAACCCGGAATCACTCAACATCATGATTACCGGCCGTGAAAGCCTGCATTCAACTATTAAACGCCTCTACGGGGAGGAAAGTTATTTACGTATTCGACACCTGGAGACACTCCGGAAGAAGAAATCCCAATTACTATCATCTTATACTTTTTTACTACGGTGCAGAGACGCTGGATATATACCCAAATTCCTGCAACAAAGGAGGACTTTTAGATCTAAAAAAGCCCATCGCATATACGACCGTACTGAACGTGCTCTACTCAGAGAACGGATCCAACAAACACGGAAGGAGTTAGCAAACCAACGACGCAAAACTCTTTACACTTCACATAACAATCAGTAACAGCATTCCTTACCAAGATTGGAACAAGATCGACAGCATTACATACAACTCAAGTGAAGCAACCATGGTAAAGTCTACTAGAACGCAGATGAAGAAATTTGACTTTCTAAAAATGCAATCGCGACCCTTACAGCAATCAGTCGGTCTACAACATACCGTAACAAACCTGTCATCACGCACGCTCTCAACTGAAGAAACATCTGTACTATCAAAAGGAGGCAACTACGCTATCACACCCCACATCAATACCTGTAGAGGACATTATCTCTAACATCGAGGCAAGCATCAAGAATCTCCCCTTGCAAACAACTGATGAAATTCGTTATGAAGCTGCAAGAATACTCCGTCGCGCCCAACCACCGAAAAGCAATTTAACTAAGAAGGAGAGACTAGCGCTAAAAACTTTAAATAATGATAATAATATCACTATATTTACCAGCCGATAAAGGAAACTCTACAGTTGTTATGAATACACATGAATACAAAGAGAAAATAATAGAGATTCTGACACCAGATATATACAAACCTATCAAGCGAGACCCTACATCCGGTATTCTTCGAAAAACCAACAATCTTATCAAGCAATCGTCCTTGCCAGAAGGAATTAAGAAGAAATTACGCGTATCCGAAGCTCAACCTCCAAGACTCTATGGTCTTCCAAAAATACACAAGAACAACATTCCACTCCGGCCAATTGTCAGTGCCATCGGTTCTCCGACCTACTGACTGGCAAAGCATCTTACAGGACTTCTGAAACCACTCCTTGGAAAAACGGACAGCTACATCAGAGACTCGACACATTTCATTGAGAGACTACGGAATATAAACGTAACATCTCAAGATATACTGGTTAGCTTCGATGTGGTTTCCCTTTTCACCATGGTGCCAGTAAATGAGACCATGGACTACATTAGACAGATTTTCACAGAAGAAATATCCAATTTATTCAGGCATGTACTAACTACTACTTACTTCCAATGGAACAACAGCTACTATGAACAGACCGACGGAGTAGCCATGGGCAGTCCTCTAAGCCCAGTAGTAGCGAATTTTTTCATGGAGAAATTCGAAACAGAAGCACTAAAAACAGCTCCCAAGTCTCCAGAACATTGGTTTCGCTATGTTGATGACACATTCGTAGTATGGAGACATGGCAGTGAAGAATTGGAACGTTTCCTTCAACACCTTAACAGCAGACACAACAAAATACAGTTCACTATGGAAAAAGAAGATAATGGAAGACTTCCTTTCCTGGATGTTCAAATAATAAGGACTGGCAATGGGGAAATTCAACATACAGTTTACAGAAAACCTACACACACAGACCGATATCTGCACAAAGACTCTAACCACCATCCAGACAAAAGCGAGGTGTCATTAAGACACTGTTCGACAGAGCGACTAAGTTATGCCAACCACAACACCTTAAACAAGAACAACACCATCTGTTCAATTGTTTCCAGAAAAATGGCTACACATCCAAGGAAATAAGACAAACCATACATCCACGAAGACAGCACGTCAGAATGGATAACACACCCTCAACCAGCATAGCCTACTTACCATATGTACAAAGAGTCACAGATCGTATCGGAAAACTCCTACGAAAATACAACATAAAAACAGTTTACAGACCTACAAAAAAATAGAAGACTGCCTTCGCTCAGCTAAGGATCCTCGGCCACCTCTCTCCACTTGCGGCGTATATCGACTTCCTTGTTCGTGTGGTAAACCATACATAGGGACCACAAAAAGAAGTATAGCCACCCGTTTATCAGAACACAAAAGAAACTGCAGACAAGGAGAAATGGATAAATCGGCTGTAGCAGAACATGCCATTATGAATGGACACCAGATTCTATTCGATGATACACAAGTTTTAGCCACAACTTCCTATTATTTCCCTAGATTATATCGAGAGGCTATAGAAATACACAAGCATAAGGAAAATATTAACAGAAAAGAGGAAGGTATTAAACTGTCTAAGGCCTGGTACCGTACACTAGAAAATAAATGCATCAGCACTAGGGACAACAAGGAGACGACCATTAGCCAATCAGCAAGAGCCACGCCCGCTCACCCTGCTCCCACCACTAGTATCAATACAACACCCGCAGCGTTCACTCTAAGTAGAGCTTCCGACCAGGAAACACGCCTAGAAGCACTCGCCACTGAAGATGCCCTCCGCAGTTGAGGGCGAAACGTCTGGTATCAACACCAACTATGGACCAGTGCAGCTTGTTTTTCAACCTCAGCAGTAAACTCGGAGACAAGAGACGCTTTGTATCTAACATTAATGTTTACTCGTTATCAAGGGAGAGATATATAATCCACATTGTCTGCATTTTTCTGTTCTACTTTGAGTACTGTTTCTGTTCCAGCTATCAATGAAGTAAGGCAATAATTTTTTTTTTATTTAGGAATATTCCACAGTACAATGTTTCTCCTTCAACCCAAAGTGATTTGCCGCCAGAGGTTTCTGTCTAAAACATATTCTTCCCTCAAATATCTAGCTTCCATACTTCACTCCATACATCCATCGTTCTCTAGGCCTGCCTCTTCCACTTCTTCCATTAACTCTCTAATTAAGGATCTTCTTTGGTATTCTCACTTTTTCCATTCTTATGAGGTATCCATAACATTTCAAACGTTTTTCTTCTATTTTTCCTAATGTGTATTTTTTTAACTTGCATAATTTCCCTTATTGTGCTGTTTCTGACCTTATCCCTTCTTGAAATTCTTGAGGATCGCCTTCAAAAATCCATTTCTACTGCAAATAATAATAATAATAATAATAATAATAATAATAATAATAATAATAATAATATAATAATAATAATATAATAATAATAATAATAATAATAATAATATAATAATAATAATAATAATAGTAATTAATAATAATAGTAATAATAATAATAGTAATAATAATAATAGTAATAATAATAATAGTAATAATAATAATAGTAATAGTAATAATAATAATAATAATAGTAATAATAATAATAGTAATAATAGTAATAATAATAATAGTAATAATAATAATAGTAATAATAATAATAATAATAATAATAATCCATAGTAATTCTGCCCGAGGGCAGGTCTTTCACCGCAATCATAGCATTTTCATGCTATGTTTTGCAGCTTTCCTAGGGAATTATAGGTGTGGTAGCTTTCCGTTGTTTCCCACACTTGTTAATGATGATGATGATAACGATAAGGATGGTGGTGGTGGCCATATGATTTCGGGGACCGTTTGGGCCTTAAATTTTTCCTGACATTTGTCTTACAGGTGAGGAAAAACCCCGATAAAAACCTCACCCAGAAAAATTATCCCGACCGGGGATCGAACCCGGCAAGGCAGCACGATACCTCGAGAGCACAGCAGTGGACAATGATGATGATGATGATGATGATGATAATAATAGTAATAATAATAATACTAATAATAATAATAATAATAATAATAATCTATCTATCTATCTTCGGGTTTTTACAGCTGCTGCCGTCTTCCCGTGCCAAACCTCCAAAGCCTACGGTCTTGGGCATATTCGATGCTTAGCCCTCTAGCTTGCATTACTGTCTTCATGTTTTCCTTCCATGTTAACATCGGTCTCCCTCTCTTCCTCTTTCTGTTCGGATGCCATTCATATAGTTGCTTTGGCCATCGCTCATCTTCCATTCTTAAGACATGTCCTAACCACTTCAATTCCTTCTCCTCAATTCTTTCAATTATGCTTTCTTCTGCTTCCATTATGTTTCTAATTTCCTTATTTGTGACATGTTCTAATCTAGAGTTTCTGGCACTCCTGCGTAAATAATCCATTTCTAGAGCTATTAGTCTATTCTTGTAGTACTTATTGATTGTCCATACCTCACTTCCATACATTGCAACAGATTCCACCAATGTTTTACCAATATATTTTTTTGTGTCTTTCCAAATATGCTTATCCCACCATATGGAATTTAACGGTGATATTATTTTGCTACTCAATTCAATTCTATGTTTTATGTTCTCTTTGCCTATACCTTCAATGTTATCCATAATTATTCCCAAATATTTAGTTTGTTTCACTTGCTTTATTTAATAATAATAATAATAATAATAATAATAATAATAATAATAATAATAATAATAGTAATAATAATGATAATAATAATAATAGCTTTATTTTACCTGGCAGAGTTAAGGCCTTGTCTACAATTCAACCAGATTCGTTAAAAATATAAAAAGAAACTCTGTTACAACTAAATTACAATGAACAGAATTATTTTATAGTAATCTACAGTAATATTATTAATTACAATATATTTTGATATACTCTAGATTTAACGAATGAAATATAAAGTGTACAAGATAGAAAAAAAAATAATGGCATACAATAAATTTAGTTCTGGGGAAAAATTAACTATTTAACAACAAGTAATTGTGTAAACGCGACTTAAAACTGTCAAATATGCGGCAACCCCTGAGGGAATTCCGGGAGCGGCCAAAAACTACTGTAAAGTGAGTAGATTAAGAGGAAGTGCTGTGGAGAGAGGTTGTTAGCAGACTGTTGTCTTGTGACCTAGTGTTAATATTGTGGATAGAAGATAACTTCTCAAATCTGGCGGCCAGGCAACTAGAAATGTAGGAGTTCATAAGCTTGAAAAGAAGTGAAAGAGAGTGCAATTTACATCCATCACTATGAGTATATATAAATGCCCGTGTCAATGTCCTTATTCGAACGCTTACATAATGGGTACTACTGCAGACCATAAGAGGTCCTTGAAGTAGTATGATGTTACGGATCTAATCTTTGTAGACATTCACAACTGGATATCATTTTGCAAAAAGTCACTGCACTAGATGTCAGCCCTTCGTGACGCCCGCCTTTACCTCCAGAACAAACGTCTGGTACTTATTTCAATTACAGGTTGAGTAAATTGCAGGACCATGTTTCCGCCAGAGAGTTTAGGCCAGTTTAAAAATTCGGACCCTACCGTCACTCAAACCTTCGACCTACCGGCTTGTAGTGTATCGAATGGGTCTTAATTATTATATTTTATTTAATACTAGCTAATACCCGATGTGCGCTGGTACGCCTAAGTAATCGAAATGTGTTTGTATGTTTAGTTCTATAAGCAAAAAGGAAAATAATAAAATAATTATAAACTAATATCGTAAATATTTTTAGATACCCGGGTAGCGTAGTGGTTAAGGCACTGAGCTACAAGCCGGAGGGTCGAGGGTTCAAGTCCCGTTGGGGTCAGGATTTTTAATCTGACCCAAACCCTCTGGCGGCACTATGGCCCTGGGGTCGACTCAGCCTCTAACGGAAATGAGTACCAGACGCTTGTTCTGGGGGTAAAGGCGGCCGTCACGCAGGGCTGACAACCCGGCTGACATAAAGTGTCGATTGTCCAGAAAAAGTGGGAACCTTAACCTCCTACTACCCCAAGGGCCTCCTGAGGCCTGTTGTGGGATCACTTTACTTTACTTTACTTACCCTGTGTGTTACCCGGGAATTTACTTATCCCGTTCTTCTTGGTAACAATGAGCTGAAAGACAAAAATTATTATTGCGAGTTATCTGTAAAAGATAGACATGCTGTCGCGGAAATTTTGTAGATTTTTTTTTCAGTTATTGAAATCTGTGAACATTAATTTGGTGTATTTGTAATGGTTTAGGCAGCGTAAGCCATTTAAGCGTCCTAAAAGTGAAGGAAAAACACTTTTTCACTATAAATGGTGATTTTTAAGGGTGAAAGGTTTGAGTATTACAACTCTCTTATAGCCTAAAACCTTCCCGGGAAACTCCTGAATATTTTGCAAAAAGCCCCGTCACAATCGAATGAACGGTATGGCAGCGCATAAAATACAAACAAACGAACAAACAAAGAAACATTGATTTTTATATATTGGATAACGAACTATCAGAAAAAAAAATGTTTAGAATGTTTTCGTAGAGCTTTTATTACAGCACATATTTCATAAATATATTAACATGTTTGGCCAAGACTCAGAAAATTTGCAAAATCCTACATAGCCACTCTACCAATGTGAGTACCGTAAATTCATTTACAAGTAATGTAAGTAATCTACAGAGAAACAAAAATTAAGACATTTCAAGGTGTATACACTGTCGGAAGTAAAATTGTACTTGGTAATACAATTTTGGAGCAGGTGAATAATTTTACATAGCTAGGATGCAATATCTCATATGAAGAAGAAAAGGATGTAAATGCAAAAATATAAAAAAAATTAAGGATTTTAGGTTAATAAATTCTATCTTCAAGCCACATTTAGTCCAAAAACATTCAAGATTAAATGTGTATAAAACACTGGCTCTTCCAACTCTTTTGTATGATAGCGAAGTAAGGACATTGAAACATAAGGATATACAGAGACTTAGATCTGCTGAAATGAGATACCTCCGGAAGACTACAGGTTACACACTACTAGATCACAAAAAAAAAGAAGACATCTTAGAAGAATTACACATGGAATCTTTAGAAAACAAAATTTCTGATTATAAGTCAAGATGGATGCAACATGTTCATTGAATGGAAGATCACAGAATATCCAAACAAATGTTAAGATATCAACCTGCAGGAAAAGTCCAGGACGTCCACTCAAAAGACTTTTGGATGGTGTTTCTATTGAGACTGAAACAGGTCAACGAATGGCCTAAATTCGTGAATGTACTATGATGATGAAGTAATGTGTGTTTTTTTTTGCGAAGTGACAGTTTTCTGCCTTTGCCATATTATCCGTTATTGATATCCATATTCTGAGCCCCTTCTGCACATGTTGTATTATTATAGCCCAGAGGACGTAAAACGAGCAACACTGTAGGAATGAACTTCTATAGTAACACAATATTAATATATGACAATAAAGTAAAGTATGTAATGTAGTCCCACTACAGGCCTCAGGAGGCCCTTGGGGTAGCAGGAGGTTAAGGCTCCCACTTTGTCTAGACAATCGGCACTTGATGTCAGCCGGCTTGTCAGCCCTGCGTGACGGCCGCCTTTACCCCATAACAAGCGTCTGGTACTCATTTCCGTTAGAGGCTGAGTCGACCCCAGGGCCATAGTGCCGCCAGAAGGTTTTGGTCAGTTTAAAAATCCTGACCCCATCGGGACTTGAACCGTCGACCTTCCGCCTTGTAGCTCAGACAATACATTAATAAAATTCGTAATAAAAGCCCTTTGAGATGTTAGGCACAATATTAAAATTATAATGTTAAATTATAAAATTATGTATCGGTATCTTGTAGGTCCGTTCTCCTCGCTTATGAAATGTTTTTCGGAAATATTTTACAAGATCCCGAGATCGAATCTCCGTCAGTCCATGTTGGTTTCGTGGTGGACGAAACGGTGCATTGGCAGTTTTTCCCGTTTTCCTCTGTCACAATTTCATTCCACGATTTCTCCATACTCATACATTTCGTTTCTTTTCATTTATCTGCCCCTGTGATGGTGCGTCAATCGTGGTTGGCCAGCATCCTTGTCATTCACAGATCTCTATATAAGGGGGCATCACATCTCATCCCTCGACCCGACACTGAGTTGGACACGAGTTGAGGATATTATGTACCTTACAACACGTGACGCGAAAAATATTATGTTCCAATCATACACCATACGCATGGGACAGCAAACGCGAAGCGGTATACACTATGGAATCACGAGATGCAGCCAACATATACACGATACTTAAGGAACCTAAAAGCTAACCTAACACAATTAAAGTAGGCCTTGTAATCAAATGGTAAAGAGAAAAATGTATGCCTGAACGGGGAATCGAACCTCGAACCTTCAGCTTTCCGTGCTGATGCTCTTAACCATTGAGCTAATCCAGGCTTCCTGGTAAAGTAGGCCTACTCTAACCTGCGAAAGAACAACCTAAAAGCTAACCAAACGGAATTTAAGCACTCTAAACTGTGAAAGAATGCAACGCCCAAAAGTAAATAGTAAGTTCTGAAATTCTGAAGTATATTTATATAGTTAATTAGTACATGCTCTGTGTTGGTTGCACTGGAACACGTCTTTGTTTTACATAGAATATTCGTTAAAATCAATATGGCTGCCACGTATTCATGCAACGTATGTAGTTAAATATCATAGAAATATATTGAAATAATTGTTAGAAAAATGTGAAAAATCATTGTAAATGTTGGGAAGTAATTTGAAAAATGATACACTACGAATAAAATTTGACAGGAGTTTATGAAGGAATTAAAAAAGTCGCGTCACAGGTTGTAAAGTTTAGACTATTTTTATTTTCCTTTAATTTGATAAACCTTTTAATTCAGAAAAGTTATTTTTTAAGTGACAAAAAATGGGGGTCGCCATCTTGTTTTCCTGTTATTTAAAGCAAAATCCAAATTCTGTGTTTCATTTTCCTGCGACTTAAGCAGATAAATTTACTATTAAATTAAGTTAGGGAGTAAAATTATGAGGTTCTTCTTAATAAATAAATTGAGTATGTTGTCATCTTATCACATAAAAATTGAGTTATTTTAGAATATGTTTTAAATCACCTCTGTTCCATCGTCACCTTGTCAGGACTGAGTGTGTAAAATTCAGGGCATCACAGTATTTATTAAAGATTTTCAAAAAGGTTATTGGAAAAAAATAGACCACAGATAGATGAACATACAGGCAAATGGAGAAGATTTCTATACACTGAGCTACATGATTTTTATAGGAAACCAGATGTAATAAGTACATTTAAGTCTCGTAGACTGCGATGGGCAGGCACGTGGTACGAATGGGGAATCAAGATGGGGCTTGGAAGCTTCTTGTAGGAAAACCAGAGGGAAAGGGCCCTGTTAGTAGACCAAAAATGAGGTGGGAGAATAATATCAATCATGATTTAATAGAATATATTCTAGCAAGATAAATTAAATTGTTGGTAAACCGTCCCTGTCTAATATAGGGGCTTATGTAAAAAACAAAAGAAAAATAATGAGATATAGAAAACTAATTTTACCGTTGTACAATGTTCAAACAAATGAAAATATTTGTTAAAATAATACTATCAGTGAGCTGTATAAGTTAGTTTGTTATTAAATAATTCTTTAGTTTGTTTTTGACGGATGTTACAGTTTGACACTCTCTGACATAGGTCGGAAGGGAATTCCATGTTTTGGCAAGAGACACTGTAAAATAGTATGAATAAAACACAGTGTGATGAGGAGAGATATAAAGGAAAGTGTGCTGATGGGATCGAGTGTCAAGATTGTGTGTCGGAGAGTCTGATGAAGCGGCGTGATTAATAATTAGGCGATGATGTGTGAAGTATTTTATAGAGAAGGGATAGGGAATGGACAGTCCTACGATCCCTTAGATGAAGCCACGATAATTGTTTCAGGTACGGTGTAACGTGGTCAAATTTGAGAATACCACAAGTAAAACGTGCGCAAGAATTATGACCACTTTGAAGTCTTTGAGTGAAAATAATATTTAAGTCTGTAAAAAGAGTATCACAATAATCAAAATGGGGCATTGCAAGTGTTTCTACTAACATTTTCCTGAGAGACGAATGGCAGACAATTTCTTACTCGATTTAATGAATGTATTATTGAGAAGACAGTTTTGCATGTATGGTTCAATAGTGCCAGTGAGTTAGTTAGATGCTATAGTTTTCATAGTGCGATGCAGTCTACAGCGTATGGAAATTAATAGGGAATATTGTTAAAAATAGTTTCTGTGGTCTGTAGAGAACGTCTTGACATTCTGAGGACAACTGGTGGGGAACGCATCGACATTAACTCAGCCAAAACTTGGATTGATGATGAACATTATGCAACGAACATTAGTTTTGTCAGAATGTTTTAGAGAAATGATTGGTTCTATTGGTACCAGTTTTGCTTGAATAAACTTTCCCTCATAAGATTGCCAGTAAATCTCCCCTAATAAGGAGAGAGTGATGCATCATCATCATCATCATCATAGTACATTCACGAATTTAGGCCATTTGTTGACCTGTTTCGGCCTTAAGAGAAACACCATCCAGAAGTCTTTTGAGTGGACGTCCTGGTCTTCTTCTTCCTGCAGGTTGATATCTTAACATTAGTTTGGGTATTCTGTGATCTTCCATTCGATGAACATGTTGTATCCATCTTGATTTATAATCAGAAATTTTGTTTTCTAAAGATTCCATGTGTAATTCTTCTAGGATGGCTTCATTTTTCTTGTGATCTAGTAGTGTGTAAAGAGTGATGCACATAGAATGAAATAACTGGCCACGTAATCTTCATGCCACATTTCCCAGTTCTTACTCCCCTCTCTATCATATAGGCAAACTTTTTACAAGAAAAGAGTAAACAACTTTATGCAAAACGAAATCACAATTCGAAAGACAGCTTTCATATATAAGAGAGTAGAAATATAAATGAATATTTTGACAGACAGCGAGCATGAGATGTAACAGCAATGTCAAACCCAGATACTCAGAAATAAGCGGAGGAGAAATAAAACAGAAGAAAACAAAAGAAAGTTGGTTGCAAAGTTTGCAGTAAACTTTTTTCACCAACAACTTTTTTTCCTAGGTTTATTCCTTATTTCCTTTTTATTTTTACTGGAACGGTTTTATTAACAATTTGAGTGTCGTACAATATTATAGTAATACTTAAAAGCACGATTCTTAAATCTCCTTCACTCGATGTGACTGCCCAATAACTTCTATTTTAATGTCTCTTAACACTATATTGTGCTCTATCCACCCATCTGTAATGCTTTTCAAGATTTATTTTCTTGTCAGCTTTTTTTATTTTTATTCCTTTATTATTTAGAGACGCTTTAACATCTAAGGCATTCTTCTTCATTAGGTGCAATAACTTCGTAGAATTTTGAAGAAGATTTCCTGGCTGTAGGCCGTGATCTTGAGGCTTGAAGTTCCCCGACGTTTCGCCAGAGACTGCATCTGGCATCCTCAAGGGTTGTCTTGAGACTGTACTTACTTACTCACTGGCACTATCGAACCCGTAGGTTCATGGCCGCACGGACATAAGCTCTCCATACATCCCTATCCTGAGCTAATGCTTTCCAATCATTCCCTGTATAATCTACTTCCCTCAAATCATAGTTAATGTTGTTCTCCCACCTCATTCTTGGTCTACCAACTGGGCGTTTTCCTTCTGGCTTTCCTACAAGAAGTTTCCATGCACGTCTTTCATTCCCCATACGCGCAACATGTCCTGCCCATCGAAGTCTACGGGACTTAACTGTTCTTATTATATCTGGCTTCCTATAAAGACCATGTAGTTCATTGTTATGTAGTCTTCTCCATTCACCTGTCTGTTCATCTCTCTTTGGTCCAAAAATTTTCCTAAGAACTTTATTCTCAAATACTCGTAATCTCCTTTCCTCCCTTAAAGTAAAGAGTCCATGTTTCGCACCCATATAATATAACTGGTAGAATAATAGTTTTATATATTTTCAGCTTAACGTTTTCTTGAGACTGCATTTGTTAATGTTCTTTTTATCCCGAGGAATTTAGGGATCGTCTTATTGTCTCTGTGACGTAGAAGAAATGTAAGGGACGAGAGCAGTCGTGCTTTATTCTTGCGCAGATTCTCAAATCGTCCTATATATCTCTAGGTTTCCTCCCCGTAGAGGCGACTAATGTATTTACTTAGGCTTTCACGGCCGGAGTTGCTATGATGATCTTGAAGAAGATTTCCGGGCTGTAGGCCGTGGTCTTGAGGCATGAAGTCCCCCGACGTTTCGCCAGAGACTACCCTTGAGGATGCCAGACACAGTCTCTGGCGAAATGTCGGGGAACTTCAAGCCTCAAGACCACGGCCCTACAGCCCGGAAATCTTCTTCAAGATCATCATAGCAACTCCGGCCGTGAAAGCCTAAGTCAATACACAACTTCGTAGAAGTTTTGACCTTCTCAACTATTTTTCGCTATTCGTTTCGATTTTTGCATGAGCCTCAGTCAGTTCTTATTTCTAGCTCTCTTATATCTTCAATTACGTCATATCTCCACCTATTTTTGGTTCTACCTCCAGTTCTTTTGCTAATGAGTTTCTAGTAATAAATCTTTCTGACTAATCTATTGTCATTCATGCGATTTATATGTCCAAACGAAGCTAATTTTTGTGCTTTTATACAGTTGATTATGTTTTGATTTTGTGTTAAAATATTACGTTCACTGTTACTTTGAATTCTCTAGTTGCCATCCGTTTCTTTAATTGTACTATTTAACTCATGTCACAAATGCTAGTCAATGACCAATCACGTTTCAATGAATGTTGTTTTACAACCAATGACAGTCGTGTTTCACCTCACTCTTTATCGATTTCTCTTTATCAGCTCCTGCTTTTGTAATAAAGAAACCTCCTTTTTAATGTTCTGAACAGGTCAAAGCATTATTTTTCTCCAACAAATACATTGAATTTAGCAAATAATGAAAAGATTCCTTGATTTTACTGAGTTGTTTACTAAAAAAATAAATTAATAACCCGTAATGTTGATTATGATATATAGTTTGATGTGTTTCATTATTTCTCCACTTGGGTGCACTCTTACAATATTGCGATCGTATTTGGCAATAAATATGATCAAGCAGCAGTGAATGAACATAACCTCACATTTCTGATTTATTTTTAAACATCGCCGTTTACATGAAATATATACATATTTTAAAATAACTATAGTTAAACAATGATTTGTGAGTAAACAGCTTAATTTTATTCGTTAAATAGTCCTAACAAATGCCACTCTTGATTTCCAAATGCTCTAGATAAATTCACTCCTCACTTCGTGAGTCGTGAATTTATCGAAGATTTGGAAATCACTCGTGGCATTACTTATGGCAAGATATTCTTCTATGGATTTATCTTTCGAAGATTGAGAGTTTTGACATCTATGACTATTAGTGGGTGTATTATTTTGTTCATTTTTTTGCTATTTGAATTGGCTATGTTCCTTATTATATGACTTGCCGATATCAATTTCGATATATATATATATATATATATATACACACACACAGGGTGTCCAATTCAAACCTCCCACATTTTAAATAATCATAACTAACAAAGTGTGCGGAATTATGAAATGAGGCCGGTATTACACGAAACAGACACTCAATGAATTTCCATTTCCACACACTAAAACACCTCTGTATGTGCACCATTAGTAGCACGAACAATATCAAGTCTGTATTCGATTTCGTGTCACGTTCTGTCCACCATGTCCATTGAACTGCAGGGAAGCTTGGCGAATTTCTGAAACCCTGCTCTAATTTCTTCTATCTTTTTTTTCGAAACACGTGTACGAGCACCTCCTGATTGTTTTTAACGCTTCCAATCGCCAGAAACTTCTCAAGTGATGCCTTAATGGTCTTCCCATCAGGTACATTTCCTCCATATTCTCTCCGGTAATTTCTTTGCACTGTAATTATTGACTTCGTCTCTGCATACCAGAAAACAGCTTGTGCTCGTCACTGAGGAGCCGCCATTTTGTTTTATGCCATTATTGTCCAAAATGCGACAGATGAATTAACTGCAACAATGAAAACAAAAATTCTTTGAGTTTCCCTTTCTTCTAATACCAACCTCATTTCATAATTCCGCATTCTTTGAGAGTTATGATTAATAAAATTGTGGGAGGTTTGAATGGGACACGGCATATAATATCTGGTGATTTGTGGGCACGATAATTTCTTGTATCTTGATTGATCACCATTTATTTTTCCTTCTTGACTGGATGTGTATTATATGTAGGTAGTTTTATGATTTGGATGATATCTACTCTAAGAACCCTTACTGACTTCCAAATAATAGCAGTGATTTGTTTAAGTTACATGTGTGTGTGTGTGTGTGTGTGTAGGCCTATATATCCAGCCATCCATAGTAATTCTGCCCGAGGGCAGGTCCTTCACTGCAATCATAGCATTTTCATGCTATGATTGCAGTTTTACTAGGGAATTGTAGGTGTGGTAGCTTCCCGATGATGATGATGATGATGATAATGTTGATGATAATGTTGATGATGATGGCCATATGATTTCGAGGACCGTTTGGGCCTTAAAGTTTTCTTGACATTTGTCTTACAGGTGAGAAAAATTCCGATAAAAACCTCACCCGAAAAACAGCCCCGACCGGGGATCGAACCCGAGCCCGCTGCGTGACAAGGCAGTACGCTACCTCGAGACCACAGCGGTGAACCTATATATATATATATATATATGTGTGTGTGTGTGTGTGTGTGTGTTTGTGTGTGTGTTAATATTTCATAACACTTGTCCACCGCTGTGGTCTCGAGGTAGCGTGCTGACTTGTCACGCAGCGGGCCCGGGTTCGGTTCCCGGTCGGGAAAGGCTCTTGGTGAGGTTTTTTTCGGGGTTTTTCCTCAACTCTAAGACAAATATCAGGAAGCTTAGGGCCCAACGGTCCCCGAAAATCATCCGGCAATCATCATCACCCTTATCATTATCATCCTTCACCGGTGTGGAAAGCAACGGGAAGCAACCACACCTATAATTCCCTAGTAAAGCTGCAAAGCATAGCATGAAAATGCTATGATTGCTGTGAAAAACCAGCCATCGGGAAGAATTACTATGGATGGATAACACTATTGTCATTTAAATAATTATAACTCCATTCCATTAGCCTAGTTTAACCTCTCACCTTTCAAGTACTTTTTACATGTCACACGTCACTCGGGCCGTACAGTGGCTCGACCAGTCGGGATTTAATAGTATGGATCACACACTTACACAAGGCCATGATGGGCCTCTCTGAATGAGAGATCAGCTCAATGACGGGGCCTCCTCCGAGACAACATAACATGACGACAGAACACACAACACACGATTCATACTAAGAATGGCGATATGATGATGCTGATTAAGATGACCAGCTGATTTTCGAGAACCGTTTGGTCCTTCTAAATTTTCTCGACATTTGTCTTACAGGTGTGGAAAAATCCAGAATAAAAGCACACCATGCAGGAATCTTGTCACGGCCGGGGATTGAACTCGGGCCCGCTGCCTACCAAGCAGCGGTGGACAGATTTACAATAATTACAAATTATAATAACTTTCGTCGGCCGTGGTGGACTAATGGTTATGCTCCTTGCCCCTGGTCACGAGGGTCGCGGGTTCAAACCCGGCCGCGGTCGATGGATTTTTTAGGACGGAAAAATCCAAGGAGCAAGTCCTCCGGGAGGGAATTTAAGCCGTAGGTCCCGAGTCTAACGAGTTTCAGGCTCGTAAAAAATCCTTAAGCCTGAATGGAAAGGCCTCTAAGCAAAATGTACCGAATTCTCCCGTCCTAGTACTACCTTGGTTTCCTAGATGTCAGTATGAGGCGGAACGCTGACCACGGACCACTCAAAATGACATCTATACGAAAACAAGTGTAACTAAATTAGTATGGTTAAAAATCTTCCCTGTAGGGGGAGAGCGCCTAAATCTCTGTAAAGGGAAAACATAGGCTTACAATACAATACAATACAATACAATACAATAATAACTTTCTAAGTAACTCATGGACATTAACGAATAATGAAATTTATGGTCGCCTGGACATAAACTCTCTACACACTGCTATACTGATCTAATCTTTTCCAGCCGTTCGCTGTATAATTCACGTCCCTCAAATCGTGGTTAATATTACACTTCCATCTTATTCTTGGCCTACCTACTGGGCGTTTTCCAATGGTTTTCCAACAAGAAGTTTCCATGCTCCTCTATTCTTCCCCATTCGTGTCTCTTATCCTGCCCACCGGAGCCTACGACACTTAACTTTTCTTATTGTATCTGATTTCACATAGATACACTACTCAAAAAATTAGAGGAACTCATGTTTAAACCAAAGCCACAAAATAAATATTGTAGCAATTTAATTTTTGAGAGTCAGATGTTTTGATCGAGCTTATGTGGGATAAGTTGGAAAACACTTGTTCGTAAGCGTCCTGCTGTACCTCAGAACCTTGAAGAACTTTCACATGCACTCATCGAGAATACCACAAGTTTCTGTAAGAAGGTGTAATGCGGTCATTCGGGCTCACGGAGGACACACTAATTACTGAGTGTTGAAATAAACATTAATTCCAAAAATTGTAAATCTCAAATTTCTACTTTATTTTCTCTTACAAATGATAACTTGTTTGTATTGCTAATAATGTACAAGAAAATATTGTTTGAATGTCTATTCTAATTTTACATAAGTCTTCAATTTATAATTACAAAAGATCAAACATTAAATTGTTTCATTATTCATTCTCGTGTTTTGGTTTAAATATGTGTCCTAGTTGAATGCAGGCTTTCACGGCCGGTAATCATAATGTTGAGTGATTCCGGGTTATGTGGCCGTGGTCCATAGTTGGTGTTGATACCAGACGTTTCGCCCTCAACTGCGGAGGGCATCTTCAGTGGCGAGTGCTTCTAGGCGTGTTTCCTGGTCGGAAGATCTACTTAGAGTGAGAGCTGCGGACGTAGTGGACGTTGTATTGATACTAGTGGTGGGTGCAGGGTGAGTGGGCGTGGCTCTTGCTGATTGGCTAATGGTCGTCTCCATGTTGTCCCTAGTGTTAATGCATTTATTTTCTAGTGTATGATACCAGGCCTTAGCCAGTTTGATACCTTCCTCTTTTCTGTTGATATTTCCCTTATGCTTGTATATTTCTATAGCCTCTCGGTATAATCTAGGGAAATAGTTGGAAGTTGTGGCTAAAACTTGTGTATCGTCGAATAGAATCTGGTGTCCATTCATAATGGCATGTTCTGCTACAGCTGATTTATCCATTTCTCCTTGTCTGCAGTTTCTTTTATGTTCTGATAAACGGGTGGCTATACTTCTTTACGTGGTCCCTATATATGATTTACCACACGAACAAGGAAGTCGATATACGCCGCAAGTGGAGAGAGGTGGCCGAGGATCCTTAGCTGAGCGAAGGCAGTCTTCTATTTTTCTTGTAGGTCTGTAAAACTGTTTTTATGTTGTATTTTCGTAGGAGTTTTCCGATACGATCTGTGACTCTTTGTACATATGGTAAGTAGTCTATGCTGGTTGAGGGTGTGTTATCCATTCTGACGTGCTGTCTTCGTGGATGTATGGTTTGTCTTATTTCCTTGGATGTGTAGCCATTTTTCTGGAAACAATTGAACAGATGGTGTTGTTCTTGTTTAAGGTGTTGTGGTTGGCATAACTTAGTCGCTCTGTCGAACAGTGTCTTAATGACACCTCGCTTTTGTCTTGGATGGTGGTTAGAGTCTTTGTGCAGATATCGGTCTGTGTGTGTAGGTTTTCTGTAAACTGTATGTTGAATTTCCCCATTGCCAGTCATTATTTGAACATCCAGGAAAGGAAGTCTTCCATTATCTTCTTTTTCCATTGTGAACTGTATTTTGTTGTGTCTGCTGTTCACAATGGAAAAAGAAGATAATGGAAGACTTCCTTTCCTGGATGTTCAAATAATGACTGGCAATGGGGAAATTCAACATACAGTTTACAGAAAACCTACACACACAGACCGATATCTGCACAAAGACTCTAACCACCATCCAAGACAAAAGCGAGGTGTCATTAAGACACTGTTCGACAGAGCGACTAAGTTATGCCAACCACAACACCTTAAACAAGAACAACACCATCTGTTCAATTGTTTCCAGAAAAATGGCTACACATCCAAGGAAATAAGACAAACCATACATCCACGAAGACAGCACGTCAGAATGGATAACACACCCTCAACCAGCATAGCCTACTTACCATATGTACAAAGAGTCACAGATCGTATCGGAAAACTCCTACGAAAATACAAACATAAAAACAGTTTACAGACCTACAAGAAAAATAGAAGACTGCCTTCGCTCAGCTAAGGATCCTCGGCCACCTCTCTCCACTTGCGGCGTATATCGACTTCCTTGTTCGTGTGGTAAATCATATATAGGTACCACGAAAAGAAGTATAGCCACCCGTTTATCAGAACATAAAAGAAACTGCAGACAAGGAGAAATGGATAAATCAGCTGTAGCAGAACATGTCATTATGAATGGACACCAGATTCTATTCGACGATACACAAGTTTTAGCCACAACTTCCTACTATTTCCCTAGATTACACCGAGAGGCTATAGAAATATACAAGCATAAGGGAAAATATTAACAGAAAAGAGGAAGGTATCAAACTGCCTAAGGCCTGGTATCATACACTAGAAAATAAATGCATTAACACGAGGGACAACAAGGAGACGACCATTAGCCAATCAGCAAGAGCCACGCCCACTCACCCCTGCACCCACCACTAGTATCAATACAACGTCCACTACGTCCGCAGCTCTCACTCTAAGTAGATCTTCCGACCAGGAAACACGCCTAGAAGCACTCGCCACTGAAGATGCCCTCCGCAGTTGAGGGCGAAACGTCTGGTATCAACACCAACTATGGACCACGGCCACATAACCCGGAATCACTCAACATTATAAATATGTGTCCCTCTAATTTTTTTGAATGGTGTATCATATACTATATTTGTAACACACTGCTCAAAACAATTAGAGGAACACTTGTAATAAATTGAATAAGTAATTTTTTTTAAAGCTGTGATGCTGAAAGTTGGACAATATGTAAATTGAATTATTAATGTTATCATTGGATACAAATTTTAAAGATCCATGGCCTAAATACAGAGAAATTACCTCAAATAACATGTAGTACCTGCTGCTATTGGAGTAGGTCATGGATTTCTGTTTATGCAGGATAATGCCAGGGCACATTCTACGGCTGTCACCAGGGATTTCCGGAGGAGGAATGAAATTGAGGAAATGGAGTGGCCAGCGGTCAGCCCAGACCTCAACCCTATTGAACACTTGTGGGATCTTCTAGACAGGAAGGTCAGGAACCAACATCAGGCTCCACAAACTCTGCAGCAACTTGGAGATGCTCTGAAGGAGGAATGGGAGAATATCCCGCAAGAGGAAATCCAGAATCTTATTGGGAGCATGCCACGAAGGTGCCAAACTGTCATCGAATGTCGTGGAGGCCATACACGATACTAACTCTATATAACGAGTATTTAACTTTGAAAAATAAGCACAAGATTCAATTGCTTATATAGCGGAATTATTTGAAAAGTTAATTGTCAGCGTAATTCATTTGTTTTTACTGACATGAGCAATAAATAAATAACCACAAATAATGTACTTTATTAATTTCATGTTTGTACTTTTATCCAGTGAAAAAAATATTTGCATATTTCATAGTGTTCCTCTAATTGTTTTGAGCAGTGTATTATTTACACATATATTATAATGGGAGTAAAAACAGTTTTTCTTGAATTGAAAACTTTATGTAAGCTTATAAAACAATGAACTACATGGTCTCTATAGGAAGCCAGATATAATAAGAACAGTTAAGTCTCGTAGACTGCGATGGGCAGGACATGTTGCACGTATGGAGAATGAAAGACTTGCATGGAAGCTTCTTGTAGGAAAGCCAGAGGGAAAATGCCCAGTTGGTAGACCAAGAATGAGGTGGGAGAATAACATTAACAATGATTTGCGGGAAGTAAATTATACAGGGAATGATTGGAAAGCATTAGCTCAGGATATGGATGTATGGAGAGCTTATGTCCTCGCGGCCATGAACCTATAGGTTCGATAGTGCCAGTGAGTAAGTAAGTATACATACTTTTTCTGAACGTTACCTCTTGTTCGTTTTCTATCTTTCAGGTAACAACGACAGTATTCTACTTTCTAAACATTTGCCTTGTTTTATTTAGATGATATTCTTTAAGAAGTCCACAGCTGTGGTCTCAAGGTAGCGTGTTGCCTTGTTACTCAGCGGGCACGCATTCGATTCCCGGTCGGGACAGTCTCCCGAGTGAGGTTTTTTTTGGAAGGGTTTTTCCTCACCTCTAAGACGAATATCAGGAAGCGTAGGGCCCAACGGTCCCCGAAAATCATCCGGCCATCATTATGATCAACATCCTTATCATTATCATCATTCTTCGCCGATGTGGAAAGCAACGGGAAGCTGCCACACCTATAATTCCCTAATAAAGCTGCAAATAATATCATGAAAATGCTATGGTTGCAGTGAAATACCTGCCCTTGAGCAGAATTACTATGGATGGATGGATCTTTAAGAAAATCAATTGTATTTTGAACTGTTTAAATAACATACAATTGTCTCATGATACTTATTTACGATTAATATACGTATTATCTAGTTCATTAGTCAGACTGGGCTCGCAATTACTGTCCTGAGCACTGTGACCTGAAATATCTATTGCGCTATCCCACTATTAGGCCGATGGAGAAAACTGGAATGAAAATTTCTACGTGTTACGTAAGTTGTAGGTCGTCTTCCGGGCAAATCTGCAATATTGAAATTAGTGATTTTGTGGAATTAGAATATGTTATACAAAAGTAATACAACATTGAGTAAAATGACATACGGTGCAGAAATATGATAATTAAAATCTAGAACAATACGTAAATTAAAAATCTGCAGAAATGGAATTTTGGAGGTGTTAGCTGGAAGTTCTAGAAAATATGCAATAAGAAACAGTACAATTAAACAAAATATGAATGTTCAAATTTTAATTAATTCATCCCCGGGAAGAAGCAGATAAGTTTTTTTACCTTTTTATATTTTTAATGGATACTGTTTTTTTTTTTTTTTTAGCGTTTCATATGGTAATAACGTCCAACGCGGTGGTCTCGAGGTAGCGTGCTGCCTTGTCACGCAGCGGGCCCGGGTGTTCGATTCCCGGTCGGGGCAGTTTTTCTGGGTGACGTCGGGGTTTTCAGGAAAACTTTAAGGCCCAAAAGGTCCCCGAAATCATATAGCCATCGCAATCATCATCATCCTTCACCGATGTGGAAAGCAACGGGAAGCTACTACACCTATAATTCCCTAGTAAAGCTGCAAGCATAGCTTGAAAATGCTATGATTTCAGTGAAGGACCTGCCTTCGGGCAGAAATACTATGGATGGATGGTAATAACAAGATGAGTCATTTTCATTCTGTTAGCTGTAATATACAATTTCTGTTTTAGATTAGTCTAATAGGAGGAATTCCACTGGAAAAAAGAGAGGAAGATATATCGACTTACCTTTTATTTTGTGCCAGTTTGTACTTATCTTGGGGGCACGCCGTAGCGTAGTGGTTAAGGCACTGCGCTACAAACCGGAAGGTTTGTTCTGGGTAAAGACGGTCGTCACGCAGAGCTGACAACCCGGCTGACATCAAATGCCGATTGTCCAGAAAAGTGGGAGCCTTTACCTCCTACTACTCCAAGGTTTTCCTGAGGCCTAGATTGGGATACATTTACCCCTTTCTTTTTTGGACTTAACAGGTTTTTTCTCCAGGGATGAATGAATTGTGGATTTCATAAAAAATGGTATGTTCATGACAAAGGAATGACAGAAGACAGATTCGTAAGAATAATACTAGAATGGGTGCCAATTGGTAGAAGAAGAAGTGGACGGCCAAAAATAACGTGGATTCATGTTGTTTTGAGCAGCATCAGGGAAATAGAATTGCACGATGGAGATTATAATGATAGAGAGATGTGGAGAAGAATAACAGTAGATTAATTGGATCCAGGAAGATATTATGAAACCTGCTTACTTAGTTACTCACTGGCACTATCGAACCCGTAGGTCCATATGTCCCTATCCTGAGTCAATGCTTTCCAATCATTCCCTGTATAATCTACTTCCCTCAAATCATAGTTAATGTTATTCTCCCACCTCATTCTTGGTCTACCAACTGGGCGTTTTCCCTCTGGCTTTTCTACAAGAAGCTTCCATGCAAGTCTTTCATTCCCCATACGTGCAACATGTCCTGCCCATCGCAGTCTACGAGACTTAACTGTTCTTATTATATCTGGCTTCCTAAAAAGACCATATAGTTCGTTGTTATTATTCTTCTCCATTCACCTGTCTGTTCATCTCTCTTTGGTCCAAAAATTTTCCTAAGTACTTTATTCTCAAATACTTGTAATCTCCTTTCCTCTGTTAAGGTAAGAGTCCATGTTTCGCACCCATATAATATAACTGGTAGAATAATAGTTTTATATATTTTCAGTTTAATGTTTTTTGAAAGGAGTTGGGACATCAAGAGTCTCTGTAATGCATAATAGCAAGCATTTCCAGAATTGAGCCTATGTTTCATTTCTTTGTGCATCTCATTCCTATTTGTGATTATTGTTCCCAGGTACTTGAATTCAGCCACCTCCTCAAAATTTCCCTCATTTGTCATTAACTGTCCATTTCCATTATATAATGAATTTCTACGTGTGACCATATATTTAGTTTTATTGATATTTACTTCCTGTCCTAATTTCTTAGTGTTACTCAATAGTGTGTGCGTGTTGTACTTTAGTATCTCCTCGCTATCGGCCAATAATACTACTTCATCAGCATAAACTAACAGCTTATTAATACCATTGAGTTGTAAGCCTTCCTTATTCTCTAAAGAGTTAATGGCATGCTCTGGTACAAAATTAAATAGTAGAGGAGATAGTGCATCTCCTTGCTTCAACCCATTGTGGATTTCAAAAGTGTCCGAAAACTGTTTGCCTACACGCGCCCTACTTTTTGTGCCATTTAGACACATTCGTATAAGTCTAACTAATGAAACCTGCTACAAATAAATAAAATAAATAAAGAAATTGTAATATAACGGAAGTAGTGTACCAGTCTTAATTGACTAGAGGATTTGAAACTCGTAGGGAATATGCAATGACGTTATTCTCTTTGATTCATTTTACCTCGGGATATTGTCGCTTCTTTTGATATATGTACTACTTCCTTCGGAGAATGTTAATAAATTCCGTTTGTATTTCCAACTAGTTGAGGACATTGGAAACCGATATAAACGGGTTGCTGACTTCAAAGTCCAATCACATCTCTATACAATTAAATGGCAAAGTGACGGAGAATTGGGTCAGAATTAAGTTGTCAAAGCGATGCAGAACAACAGGCAATTATATTTAAAATGTGAAGCGAAATAGTCTGTCTGCTCAACTCTATGCTTAAATAGAACATCTTGATATCCTCTCATATTTATTAATTTCAGTTTGCTAAATGCTTTAATAAAAATACACTCTGATTACTAGCAGCGAATATTGCATTTCTTTTAGGAGTCAATTCAAAGATTAATTGGCGTATAGCTTAAATAATTTAAATTTGCATGGGCCTGAGTTGGAGTGATTTTGGCAAGAGATTTTGGTAAAATTTAACATATTTTTCGGATTATCATAAGTAATGCCACGAGTGATTTCCAATTTATCTAGAGAACTTGGAAATCAAGAGTGGCATTTGTTAGGACTATTTAACGAATAAAATTAAGCTTTTTACTCACAAATCATTATTTAACTGTAGTTATTTTAAAATATTTATATAATTAATGTAAACGGCGATGTTTGAAAACAAATGAGAAACGATAGGTACGCTTCGTCTGCTTCTTTTGTTTATCACTGCAATCAGATCATACTATTTATTGCCAAAGGAACGCAATATTGTTGAATGCTCTCTAGTGGAGAAAAAATTAAACACATCAAACTGTATATTAATTCATTTCTGATGTCGTAATGTAAATATGACAATTATATTTTTCTGGATTATTACCTGGGAAAAAACACATTTAAGAAAGTGCAAACAGTGGTTTCGTTTTTTTTGGTGGTATAATCAATTGCTACAAATGTTTTTATATTAACTCCCGCATGCGGCATGGTGAGGACATTCATGCACTATATATACAATCTGGTAGCCGTATTTTCTCACAGCTCAGTCACTGCAAAATAATGGTCAGACCTGTTCAGAATATTAAAAAGGAGGAGCTTTCTTTAATATGGCAATTATAACACTGATAAATATTTCGTGAAACACGACACTGATTGGTTGTAAAACAGAAATCATTGAAACGTGATTGGTCATTGACTCCCATTTGGGGCATGATTTAAATAGTCATAAGTAATGCCACTTCGTGAGTCGTGAATTTATCTAGAGAATTTGAAAATCAAGAGTGGCATTTGTTAGGACTATTTAACGAATATAATTAAGCTGTTTACTCACAAATCATTATTTAAATGTAGTTATTTTAAAATATTTATATGTTTAATGTAAACGGTGATGTTTGAAAACAAATGACAAACATTATGTTTCATTTGTTCCTGGGAAATAATACGTTTAAGAAAGTGCAAACAGTGGTTTCTTTTTTTATGGTATAATCAATTGCTTCGACTGTTTTTCTATTATATCACGCAAGCAGAATCTTGTTACATTGGTGAAATGTGTGTGTGTGTATATATATATATATATATATATACAATCTGGGAACCACATGATAAAATGAAAGTGATAAAATCGCAGTGATAAAATCGAGGTGAAAAACGACTGTAATTGATTGTATATCAATATTCATTGAAATGTTAGTGGTCATTGACTGCCATTTGGGGCATGAGTTAAATAGTCGATGTAATACAGGACTTTTTTTTATTTATTTCATTATTTATATATTTTATCTGATGGAGTTAAGACCGTAAGGCCTCCTCTTTCACTTCAACCAAGATTAAATTATACATATAATAGCGATTATGAATGATATACCTGTTATTTAGTAATACATAATAAGCATAGGCTACACAATTTACAGTTGACAAGGGAAAAAAATGTTAATAATTAATAATTATATTTTTATATACATATTTTTAATGTTTACACATCTTTCTGTGATTAAAGTTTTATTTTTTTTCTCCACTCGTCTCTCTCATTCCACTACATGTCCTCCAGTCCTCTTGTTCTCATTCCAATTCTTATTTCTTGCATCGAAGAGTTTCGAGGTTTTTCTTTCCTTCTTCTTCCAGGTAGACACCATTCCAATGTTTTTCTGGATAATAATAATAATAATAATAATAATAATAATAATAATAATAATAATAATAATAATAATAATAATAATAAATAATAATAATTTGTAATAATTATAATAATCTATAATAACCTATAATTTGATTAAGTAATTGGCTTGCTAAAAAAGTGTAAATATAAAGGAATAAGAGAAGTATACATGGAACACGGTAATATATTATATTGTCTAATGTTTAGTGGGATTTTTTAAACTGTTTTTGAGTCGGGACTAGTGAAAGAATTGATTGGAAAATCACAGTGTTTATCAGATTTTCCTCTCATAGAGCACAGAACAATGCTTGGTTGAGGAAGTGCAATGTAACTGCAGAAATGAACGAAGAATGGCATGCGTTGGATTCAGACCTTAATTACATATTTTATGCAGTGTAATTATTAAAAACCAATCAATCATTATATTCCATTACATGTCGAAACCTGCCTTGAAATTTCTCCCAGAGAAGCGTTGTGACGTACCAAGGCTTTATCCAAAAAAATATCTGCCATTTTTAACTGTAATTCACTAAAATCCAGCGCCAAATCTCTCATTTAAACTACACGCAAGTAATATAATTGCTGACTCGGTAGATTGTATAACGCTCACTACCTTCAATCCATTCGCTAGCGCATGGAGTGGGGAGAGGAGGGTAAGTGAAGCGAGCGTGATATCAGTCGCTTTCTTACTTATGCCAGTATCGATCTCCTGTGCCGTGCATTTAATCCCCGCGCTTCACCCCGCCTTACATCACTCCGCTCTTTACCTTATCCGCTCTTAGAGTGTCCGTCGCCGTGGCGTAATCGATAGAGTCCCTACCTTCTACTCCGGCGACCCTGGTTGGATTCCTGGCGGGGTAGGAGATTTTAAATCTCCACCCTGGGTCTGGGTGTGTGTCTTGTCCTTGTGTCTATGTGAGTATAAAAAAGGAAGTTAACAAAACAGGTAAAATAAAAAGGAAAAAGGTAAAACAGAAAAGGAAAAAGGTAAAACAAAAAAAAAAACAGTAAAAAAAGAGTGATCCTAACATAAACAAACGCCAATTGTATCCTTCCGCCATTCACGCTACATTTACTGTCACATTATCAGGGAGCACGTGCGAAGTATAAATAAGACATGTGATCGTTGGATGGAGTAGATGACAAGAAAGCTGGTAAATTTTTCACTGAACTTGAGAAATAGATTTAAAATAACTGTTTTTTTGCCACTAGTCAAAAGTTTGCTATACTTGTGTTTTAACAATTTAGATGATGACACAGAAACAGAAGATTCGTCACCTTCAGCCATTTTGTTTCATGAGAATCGACTGAAGCACGACTCAAATGCATCACCCATAAGCAATAAACTATTTTAAGCTGTAATTATCGATTATGTATATTTTAGAATATTTTCTATGCTTTGAATATTATTATTTTCATTCACGAATAATAACAAGTATATTCAGAGGACATTTTTAATTGATTGAAGGTAACTACTTTTTCCCGTACTTATTGCTTCTACATCGTACGTCGGTGTGCATAACCAGTGAAAAGCGAGCAGATCACATGGTTTTGTTTCGACGAGGTTTACTTTAAGAGCGGATAGACTTTACGATCCAGGAACCTCCACAACAGTGGATTGCCATTGTTGCATTCTAGCTTCGAGTTTTGTGCCTTCCAATTAAAAACGGCAGATATTTTACTGGACACGGCCTTGGTACATCACAATGCTACTTTGGGAGAAATTTAAAAGTAGGTTTCAACATGCAATGGTTGACAGTTCCCTTGTTAGTTGGGTAACAGTGCATAAATGAACATAGAAGGCATGAGTTAATTTCAGACCTTGATTGAATATTGGATGCAATTTGTTGTTTAAAAACTAATCAGTCATTATGTTCCATCCCACTAAATTCCATTAACTTTGTTAAACCTCACACCTTATAAGTACTGTTTATATACTACCCGGGCCTTAGAGTTGCATGACCTGTCGGGAGAGGACTTTTAAACTCTGGATCACACACATACTTTACTGACAGCAAAAGGACATTGAGTGCCTCCCTGAAATAGTGAACAGATCAATGCCTCCTCCGAGACAACACACATAAGAAGAAACACACCATTCACACACACATTAATACTAATCACGGCGAAGATAATGGTAATTATGATGGCTAGATATTTTAGGGGACCTCGTGTGTCTTAAAGTTTCCTAACATTTGTCTTACAGTTGAGGAAAAACCCGAAAAAAACATCGTCCAGGATTTTGTCCGGACAGGGGTTCACCGTTATGATCATATTTCAGAACAATTTAATAATCTCTCTTGGCTCCGTGTTAGTGATAAACGTAAATTGCACTCTTTCGCTTCTTTTTAAGTTCTGAAATTCTTATACTCCTAGTTACCTGGCATCCAGATTTGAGACGTTATCTTCTTTCCACAGTATTAACTCTAGGTAATACACGGAATCATATTACCAATTTTATGCCTAATTAAATTTGTCCTTACCTGAAACCCTTTAGTTGTACCCTAATTATGTGACGTAATGTGTGATGTTACTCTTTTGTTGCATTCATTTCGAGATCATTAATCCTATATCTCAAATATCCCCGCTTTTTACTCTTTAAATCATAGTGGTTCCCATCATGTTACAATATTGTTCTGAATTTATTTAATTTGGATCGAGTTTTCATTAAACACATTTCTAAATTATTGTAAACGATGCGGTGTTCTTATCAATTTGAAACAACCCCATAATTGACAAATTAATCCATAATCTAAAAGGAAGATGAAATAGAGTGTGACTTTTTGCAGTTGATCTACTACTTTACCCATCATCTTTGCTAGATTATTGTGAAAAACATTTCGAGTACGAAGACCAAATCCACTGATGAATATCGGCAGCGAGATATACAGGGTGTTGCAAAAAAAACACCAACAGAGATGGTTGAGATATGTTGATCATTTTTTAACATGTCTCGTCATATTGACATCGAAGTGAGCTTGAGTTCCGTCATGTTGCAGCCACATTCCGTTGCGAAGGCATGTATCACAGGTTCCGTACATGTGAGGTGTTGTCAAGTAATGAATCTTCAAACCCTTCGAACTAACACTGATCTTGAGACATAATTAACTAGTCATAGTGTGAAACGCACAATTCTCGGACATTGGTACCTATTATTTCTGTCCGGAAATGATACGTTTTCTCACTAAGAGTAGCTAACTTCTCAAGAGTTCCGTTAGTTCGATTTCAAGATTCAATACTTGACAATACTCACACATTCACATGAAGTTTTCAAAATATCTCATTGCAGAGTGTACACCGGCGGTGTAGTGATTGGCGCACACGTACAAAGACGCCGGGTCTCGTTTAAATTATTTATGTGGCAGCGTAGAATCGGACTATACGATCCATACGTGTCTCTACTCGAGTCTGATAAACAGACTGTTTCATGTCGACCCCCCAAAAGGTAGTCAAGAGGGCTAAGATCAGGTGATGCCGGAGGCCATGGGACTGGCCCCCCTCTGCGAATCCTTCGACCTGTATACGTGGTATCCAAATGTCTCGTCACATTGGCATCGAAGTGAGCTGGAGCTCCATCATCTTGCAGCCACATTCCGTTGCGAAGCCACGTATCATAGGTTCTGTACATGTGAGGTGTTGTCAAGTAATGAGTCTTCAAATCCTTCGAACTAACACTGATCTTGAGGCATAATTAACTAGTCATTGTTTGAAAACGCATAATTTCCGGACATTGGTACATTATTAAAAAATGAACTACATACTCGTATTTCAATATACTACCTCACCTCAGTTGTCGGCGTTCTTTGCATCATCCTGTACAAATTAAAATCTCCAAATTCATAAATTTCAATTCCTTCTGGATTTTTTCGTGTTGAGACTTCAAAGTAGTTTTGAAGTTCCTTAGGACAGGTTACTGGCCCGTCGCTAAGTAGTCCAGTGGTAGGGCTGCTACCTTTTAGTCTCTGGACAACATTAGGATACTGCATTTACTCAGTACCCGATGGAACGGTTATACCGCCGTGACTCGGTCCTCAGAGCCTCGTTTGTGAAAACGGGTTGTACCACGAGAAATGAGATATGAGATATCTTCGGAGGACTGCAGGATACACACTACTAGATCACAAAAAAAAATGAAGACATCTTAGAAGAATTACACATGGAATCTTTAGAAAACAAAATTTTTGATTATAAGTCAAGATGGATGCAACATTTCCATCGAGTGGAAGATCACAGAATACCCAAACAAATGTTAAGATATCAACCTGCAGGAAGAAGAAGACTAGGACGTCCACTCAAAAGACTTTTGGATGGTGTTTCTCTTGAGGCCGAAACAGGTCAACAAATGGCCTAAATTCGTGAATGTACTATGATGATGATGATGAAATTCATAAATCTATTTCTGATTTTGTGTACTAAAATATTGATATGTGTTGATGTCTATTCACAATTTCCGCTGTAAAATACCTGTACAGGTTAACGCGTATTACAGATTAGCATAAAATATTAGCATGTTCGGGGGATGAAACTGTTGACTCTGCGCTAAATGGAGAGAACTAAATGAGATTGGAATCGAACTCGGAGTCGTGTGATAATTACACCACTATCTAGACACAGACTTATCAACTCCTCTACATATTGTGACAGTTACCCGCATCCAGTCCTCTCTACTGCGGTCCGTATTTATGTAAACAATCCCTGGCTTTTAGCGAATGAGTTTGTACTCCTGAACATATTTTTCAAAACATTTTACAATATCGATCCTACTCAGTAGACACCAAAAACGACGATGAAATGTATATATATATATATATATATATATATATATATATATATATATTTGTTTGTGTGAGTTTGTGTTTGTGTATGCACGCTTTGAAGCTCTAGCGGCCGCATTATTTGTTTCTCTCAAACATACTCAGAATATAGCAGTCAGTTAGGAAAATGTACAATCACGTTAATAAAACTAAATACATAGGCACACATAGAAATACATTATGTTATGGATATTGTCTGTTTATATTAAATGAAGGGACTATTGAAGAACTTGCTAAATTCGAACAATAATTCTTCTTCTTCTTCTTCTTCTTACTTCCATGTATTAGGCCAAGGCCTGTTACGATCCTATAGAAAATTTTCCCTCCAGTGTTTCATAGGACGGTCCAGTGATCTTCGTCCTCTTGGTATATAATTATAAACAGCTTTGGGGATTCGATTTGAACTCATTCTTTCAAGATGGTGTTTCCAATTTAGTTGGTACTGTTTAATATATTCCAAAATTGGCGTAGTCTTCAATTCTTTTAAGATATCGGTGTTCCTTTTCCGATCCCATCTGGCGTAACCCGCTGTTCTGCGCATGAATCTCATTTCACAAGCCGTTATTCTGCTTTCATGTTGTTTTTTTAGTGTCCATTCTTCACTACCATAGGTCAACACTGGTCTAGCCAAAGTGTTATATAAACGTGATTTGGTGTTTTTTTGTACAAGGGATGGTTTCATAACTTGATTAATAATTACAAACGTGAAAGAGGTGCAAAAATAAATTATAGGCTATATAGGCTCAATTTTAGAAATGTATGCTGTTACGTATTACTGGGACACTTGTTACCCCTACTTTTCTAAAAAAAAAAGTAAAAGAACTGAAATAAATTTCCACTTACGTAGATGCGAAACTTAGATTCTCACTTTAAGGGAGGAGAGGATTACGAGTATTTGTGAATAAAGTTATTAGGAAGATTATTGGACCAAAGAGAGACGAACAGTCTGGTGAATGGAGAAGACTACTTAATAGTGGGTTACACGATTTTGATATATTACATTGCCATTTATAATTTCAACGTCTCTGAAAATAAGTTTAACCGAATATATATATATATATATATATATATATATATATATATATATATGGTATGATAAGAAAAATAAATGCCTGGATGGGATTCGAACCCGGATCTATTTTTCTAATAAATGTTTGAATTGGATTCGCCTGGTGGTGTAATGGATATCACACTGAGGTACAGACTCAGAGATCCGGGTTCGAATCCCGTCCAGGCATTTATTTTTCTTATCATACCATATTAAGCTTGCATTGCTCAATGTTAAATATTTAATTATAACGTATATATATATATATATATATATATATATATATATATATTATATGTGTGTGTGTGTGTGTGTGTGTGTGTGTGGATTTTTTTTTTCACTTTGAGAATTTTCTTCATCATTGAAGTTTTCTCCAACAAATCTTAGTAATTATCATAAATTTAAAAGAATAAATAAATAATAAATGCCTACGGGCTTATAGACTATCAGTTTACAACAAACATTCACAAATTTCCCTTAAGTAAAGTTCCCCATCGTTCTCTGTCCTCTGTGTCTTCATGGAGTTACACCAAATTTCCTCATTGAATTTTGAATGTTGTTCTTCCAGATTGTTCTTGGTCTTAATTTTCTGTTTCTTCTTTCAATTTTCCATTCATAGACGGCCTTTGGTTGTCTTCCGTCCTGCATTCTTTTTACGTGTTCATACCATTTTAGCCTTCTGTGTTCAATATCGTCCATTATATTTCTTTCTGCATTCATCCATTTTCTAAATTCTGTATTTCTAATTTTTTCCATTTGAGATTTTCTGGCAGCTCTTCTCCAAAAATCCATTTCAACTGAAGTTATTCTGTTGACATGTTGTTTTGTCACTGTGCAAACTTCCGATCCATATAACATTATACTTTGTAGTATACTTACTTACTTACTTACTTACTCACTGGCACTATCGAACCCGTAGGTTCATGGCCGCGCGGACATAAGCTCTCCGTACATCCCTATCCTGAGCTAAGGCTTTCCAATCATTTCCTGTATAATCTACTTCCCTCAAATCATAGTTAATGTTGTTCTCCCACCTCATTCTTGGTCTACCAACTGGGCGTTTTCCTTCTGGCTTTCCTACAAGAAGTTTCCATGCACATCTTTCATTCCCCATACGCGCAACATGTCCTGCCCATCGCAGTCTACGGGATTTAACTGTTCTTATTATAGGGCCTATCTGGCTTCCTATAAAGACCATGTAGTTCATTGTTATGCAGTCTTCTCCATTCACCTGTCTGTTCATCTCTCTTTGGTCCAAAAATTTTCCTAAGAACTTTATTCTCAAATACTCGTAATCTCCTTTCCTCCCTTAAAGTAAGAGTCCATGATTTATTAATTAGTTGTTTTGTTCTGTTAATGATGTTTTTACTCCATAGTATAGAGTTTAACATTCCTATGGTTTTTCTTCCATTACTAATCCTTTTTGATATTTCTTTATTTGATGTTTCATCTTTCTCTATAATTGATCCCAAATAACAGAAACTATATATCATGGTAATTCTTCCAGTCATATGGATGCAAAACATTATATTTTACGAGAATTTGATAATAAAGTGGTTAGGAATATATCTGAAACAAAAAGAGACGTTCAGACAAATAAAAGGAGGAAACTATATAATTGTGAGCAGCAATTTCTTCATCTAAACAAGATTTAATAAAAACAGTTAGCCTAAGTCTCGCAACAATAATCACAAATAGGAATGAGATGCACAAAGAAATTAAACATAGGCCCAATTCTGGAAATGCGTGCTATTATGCATTGCAGAGACTCTTGATGTCCCAACTCGTTTCAAAAAACGTTAAACTGAAAATACATAAAACTATTATTCTACCAGTTGTATTATATGGGTGCGAAACATGTACTTTTACTTTAAGGGAGGAAAGAAGATTACGAGTATTTGAGAATAAAGTACTTAGGCAAATTTTTGGACCAAAGAGAGATGAACAGACAGGTGAATGCAGAAGACTACATAACAATTAACTACATGGTCTTTATAGGAAGCGAGATATAATAAGAACAGTTAAGTCTCGTAGACTGCGATGGGCAGGACATGTTGCACGTATGGGGAATGAAAGACGTGCATGGAAGCTTCTTGTAGGAAAGCCAAAGGGAAGACGCTCAGTTGGTAGACCAAGAATGAGGTGGGAGAATAGCATTAACTATGATTTGAAGGAAGTAGATTATACAGGGAATGATTGGAAAGCATTAGCTCAGGATAGGGATGTATGGAAAGCTTATGTCCGCGCGGCCATGAACCTACGGGTTCGATAGTGCCAGTGAGTAAGTAAGTAAGCCTAAGTAGTCTCGCAGACTGCGTTGGGCACGACATGTAACTCGAGTGAGGAATTAATGAGGGACGCCAATTTTTCTTGTAGGGAACCAGGTGTAAAACACCCAGTAGGAAGGAAGAAGTAATATTGTAATAATAATATTAACCATGGTTTGAGAGGGTGAATCATATACAGGGAATAATTAGAAAATATTAGCTTAGGAAAGAGATGTGTGGAGAGAAGTATGTTCGCTCGGCCATGTTCCATCGGGTTGGTTAGTGTCAGAATGTTAGTTATGTTAATATTAGTGTGTATGACATTAATATTTCAGCATTAATTCATACTTTATACTGCGCTTGTTTTAATAAAACAATATATCATGACCGGTTTCGCACCCGACAAAAAACTAAATCAGATCTGTAAAAAGTAGACATATTTCGAGGAATCCAGACAGACAAATATTCACATACAGGTGTCCCATTCAAACCTCCCACATTTTAATTAATCATAACTAACAAAGTATGCTGAATTATGAAATGAGGCCGGTATTAAACGAAACGGAAACTCAAAGAATTTTCATTGCCACACACTAAAACACCTCTATATGTGCACCATTAGTAGCACGAACAATATCAAGTCTGTATTCGATTTCGTGCCATGTTCTCTCCATGTTCATTGGTACTGTTGCAATTGCGTCAAGGATGCGGGAATCATGAAGATCTTGTACTGGAGTCGCAAACACACGGTCTTTTACATACCCCCAGAAGAAGAAGTCCAGTGGAATAATGTCTGTCGAACGTGGTGGCCAGCAAATTGGTCCGCCGCGTCCAATTCACCTATCTGGGGAGGATTCTTTGAGTGCATTCCGAACATATAGGCTCCAGTATGGTGGGGCTCCATCTTGCTGAAAGATTACTTGGGGTTGCATATCGGCTACTTGGGGGTACAAGAACTGTTCTAACATGTCTTGGTATACCGGGCCAGTTATTGACTTCTCATAGAAGAAAAAATAACCTATAATCCTGTCCTTCATCACGCCGCATCAAACGTTTACTTTTGGGCTATCCCGGACGTGTTTACGGTAGACGTGTGAATTTTGTGTACCCCAGATCCTTACATTGTGCCGATTAACAGATCCTGATACATGGAACGTTGCCTCGCCAGAAAACAAAACTTTTCCAAGAAATTGAGGGTCTTGTCAATGCGTTCCAGCATTAAAATAGCGAATGCCTGTCGTCCTGGCCTCTCATCTGGCTTTATTTGTTGAACAATTTGCACCCTGTAGGGGTACAAACGATGCCGCTTATGAAGCACTAGATGCACAGTTGATCTCGGCACACTGAACTGCCGGGAAGCTTGTCAAATTTATTTTTGTGGACTTCCCTGAAATCCTGCTCTAATTTCTTCAGTCTTTTCTTCTGAAACACGTGTACGACCATCTTCTGATTCTTTTTTAACGCTTCCAGTCGCCAGAAACTTCTTAAGCCATGTCTTAATGGTCTTCCCATCAGGTGCATTTCCTCCATATCCTCTCCGGTAATTTCTTTGCATTGTATTGACTTCGTCTCTGCATATCAGAAAACAGTTTGTGCTCGTTGTTGAGGAGTCGCCATTTTGTTTTATGTCATTATTGTCCAACATGCGACAGATGAATTAACTGCAACAATGAAAACAAAACTTCCTTGAGTTTCTCTTTCTTTAATACTAACATCATTTCATAATTCCTCATACTTTGAGAGTTATGATTAATTAAAATGTGAGAGGTTTGTATGTGGCACGGTGTATATAGAATTGTTTTTTTGGGTTTTTCTTGTCATGGATTCAACGTTGGACTATGGCCACTGATTCTGACGTTTTGACATGATCCCGTGTTCCATTATCAGGGAATAATAATGGCTTGCGGGATCATGACGAAATGTCGGAATCAGTGGCCAAAAACCAACCTTGAATCCATGACGCGGGAAACCCAAGAATTTTTTATATTTATACTTATATCCGCGAAAATGTACAATATAATATATAGAGCCTCTATATAAATGAGTGTGTCTGTTTGTCCTTTACGTACTCAAAAATCTACATTACCGATTTGAATGGATTTTTTCATGATTTAGAGAACTTTTCAGGTACAATTATCTATGTAACATATTACCGTTCGTACTTTAGGACCGGAGCTAATAAAAGTGGCATCGGTGCACTAAAAAGTTGCTTTTTTGGGCGCTTAAAATGGCTTACGCTGCCAAAACAAAACCAAACTAATGAACACAGGTACACAGAATTGAATATCTAAAAAAAATTCTGCAAAATAGTCCGCATATGTTTATCTTTTACGGATAACTCACAATAACCATTTTTTGTTTTTCAGCTCAATGATGCCAAGGAATTCGGGATGAGTAGATTCGCGAACAAGTGTAGCAGCGCACTTTTTATCGCCATTTAGATCATTGATACTAAATAGATCAGGATAAGTAGAATTCTGGGCAAAGCCGGATACGCAGCACGGGGTATCTAAAACAATTAGGATATAAATGTATAATTAGTTTTCTTTCTATTTATTCAACCAAACATAAAAACACATTTCATATACACTGCTCAAAACAATTAGAGGAACACTTGTAATAAATTGAATAGTTAATTGTTTTTTAAAGCTGTGATGCTGAAAGTTGGACAGTATTAAAATTGAATTATTAATTTCATCATTGGATACAAATGTTAAAGATCCATGGCCTAAATACAGAGAAATTACCTCAAATAACAAATATAGAGATTTTTTTTTATTTTGGAAGGCACTGGCCACTTCTAATTGGTAAGCTTCCTGATGTTGCTATAGTGACGAATGTTGATTATTACCTTGTTTATTGAAGTCTCTGACAAAATGAGGCATTTAAATGAGTCTGAAGTGTATCATGCTATACATCTTTTACGACAAGGTCAATCTCTGCGACAAGTGGCTAGAGAGCTTGGGGTTTCTCCTTCCGTGGTGTCCATGTTACGCAACAGGCACAGAGAGACAGGTCAGTATTGTAGAAGACGTGGCCAGGGCCGTAAATTTAAAACAAGCCCCCAGGATGACAGATACCTTGTTCTTTCTGCTCTTTGACAGCATACAAAAACTGCAAAAGACCTGCAGATTGACCTTCATATGGCTTCCGGAATCCAGGTTTCAGACCAAACCATAAGGAACAGATTAAGGAAAGAGAATATTCGTCCAAAAAGGCCCGTTAAAAAACCACGCTTAACAAATGGGCATAAGGCAGCAAGACGTACGTGTGCTGAAAACTATGGTGATTGGAACCTGAACCAGTGGGAGTCTGTGCTCTTCTCGGACGAATCCAGGTATCGTCTTACACGTTGTGATGGTCGATTGAGGGTGTGGGCACGGCCAGGAGAAAGATTTTCTGCAGAGGCTGTACAGGAAATTGATAGATTCAGAGGAGGTTCCATAATGGTGTGGGCCGGAGTTATGTACAACAATCGTACAGACCTTGTACTTGTTCCCCAGCGACTGAATGCTGTCCGGTACATTGAGCACGTTCTGGAAGAGCATGTAGTGCCTGCTGCCATTGGAGTAGGCCCTGGATTTCTGTTTATGCAGGATAATGCCAGGGCACATTCTGCGGCTGTCACCAGGGATTTCCTGAGGAGGAATGAAATTGAGGTAAAGGAGTGGCCAGCGGTCTGCCCAGACCTCAACCCTATTGAACACTTGTGGGATCTTCTAGACAGGAAGGTCAGGAACCGACATCAAGCTCCACAAACTCTGTAGCAACTTGGAGATGCTCTGAAGGAGGAATGGGAGAATATCCCACAAGAGGAAATCTAGAATCTTATTGGGAGCATGCCACGAAGTTGCCAAAGAGTCATCGAATGTCGTGGAGGCCATACACGATACTAACTCTATATAATGAGCGTTTAACTTTGAAAAATAAGCACAAGATTCAAATTGCTTACATAGCGGAATTATTTGAAAAGTTAATTGTCAGCGTTATTCATTTGTTTTTACTGACATGAGCAATAAATAAATCAATAAATAAATAACCACAAATAATGTACTTTAATAATTTCATGTTTGTACCTTTATCCAATGAAAAAATATTTGCATATTTCATAGTGTTCCTCTAATTGTTTTGAGCAGTGTATTTAGGCGTAGCAGCGAACGCCGAGCATTAGCTAGTACGTAATAAATTGTTGATTGGGAAGTTGACATTGAAGACAGGGTATAATACTGTTCGAAACTGCAGTCTATGTTAACTTACATTCTCCTTTACACTGCCAGAATAAAACTCAATATTTTCAGGAGGATAAGTAAACTGATCCCACATGGGCTGTAGGAGTTAAGCTTCTCGAAGTTCCATGGAATTATCAACATTGAGTGACTGCCGCTTTACCCACAGTACGTAATATCTTCTTCTTCTTCGACTTCAAGGTAGGCTGTAAGCATGTGCTGACTCGAAGCCATCTGGTCATGGGGCGTCCAACGGAACATTTACCTCTTGGAATATATTGTAAAGCATGTTTTAATAGACGAGATGTATCCATTATATTTATATGTTGAAACCGCGCCGTAGCCGAGCGGTTAAGGTAGAAAACCTTGGCGCAGAGCTAGGGGACTTGCGCTGGTTCGAGTCTCCATGGGGGAAGAAATTTTCTCATGGTATTTCGGCCAGTATGGGACCGGTGCCCACCCAGCATCGTGAGGCAATTGGGTAGCTAAAATAAGTAGCGGCTCCAGGTTGAGGAACCAGCTATAACGGCTGGGGGACTCGACATGCTAACCACATGTCACCCCTACACTGGCTGTTGATCATCTACCTCTGTGATTGACACATGTGGATGTGAAGGGCCAACAGCTGGCTGGTAAAAGGGCAACCGCTGAAAAGTGGAAAGACCCTCAATCGGAAACCATTTTAATTTGTTGCCTGTCAATTTATTTCCTAATTCATATATATATATATATATATATATATATATATATATATATATGTCCACCGCTGTGGTCTCGGGATAGTGTGCTGCCTTGTCACGCAGCGCTACCGGGTTCGAACCCCGGTCGGGACAGTTTTTCTGGGTGAGGTTTTTATCGGGGTTTTTCCTCACCTGTAAGACAAATGTCAGGAAAACTTTAAGGTCCAAATGGTCCCCGAAATCATATGGCCATCGCAATCATCATCATTCATATTCATCTTAGGTTAACCTTAGGATTAGGGACTCTCCTGGCGCACCATTATCATCATCACCCATCATATCATCAAGGCAACGTAACCCCGCATTTCAGGCGCCCCAACCTCAGAAGTGGCTTACAAGTACGCCATGCCAGGAGAGAAACCAGGAATATGGAAAGACAACCTGGAGCATTTGGAATATATATATATATATATATATATATATATATATATATATATATGGTATGATAAGAAAAATAAATGCCTGGACGGGATTCGAACCCGGATCTCTGAGTCTGTACCTCAGCGTGATATCCATTACACTACCAGGCGAATCCAATTCAAACACTTATTTTTCTTATATATGTATTATACTCTCCATTATTACTAGATGTCGCGAGAACACTGTCTTCACTGCCATCTAGTAGCTGACTATATCAAGTAAGCAAATTAAAGAGAATATTTATTTTACTTTATAGCAGTGACGCTTTATCGATGTTATAATTAAATCTTTAACATTGAGCAATGCAAGCTTAATATGGTATGATAAGAAAAATAAATGCCTGGACGGGATTCGAACCCGGATCTCTGAGTCTGTACCTCAGCGTGATATCCATTACACTACCAGGCGAATCCAATTCAAACACTTATTTTTCTTATATATGTATTATACTCTCCATTATTACTAGATGTCGCGAGAACATATATATATATATATTTATTTGTAATTGTTCTGTAATGTCGGTATTGCCGATATGTTCTCTTAAAGTGTGTTCTGCTATCCTTCTTAAGAAACGCACATCTGTGGCGTCCAATGTAATGTTTACCTCTTTTAATATAATGTAAAGTCTGTTTTGATAGACGAGATGTCTCCATTCTATTTATATGTTGAAGCCATTTTAATTTGTTGCCTGTCAATTTATTTGATAATTCATATATTTGCAATTGTTCTATAATGTCTGTATTGCGGATATGATCTCTTAGTGTGCCGTGCTATCCTTCTTAAGAAACGCATTTCTGCCGTTTCTATCTTCCCTTTTCCAAATTTATTTAATGCCCAGTTTCACTTCCGTGTGTTAGGAGCGGGACTGCCAAATCCTTATACAATCTCATCATTTTATCTTTCCTGTTTTCATTAAGCAAGGTTCTTTCAATTGTGACACACATATGCTGGAATTTTGATAATTTATTATCTAGATCTTTCTCTTTTTCATATGATAATAAGCAACCTAAATAATTGAAATATCTTACTTGATCTATTGTTTTGTTTTCTAGAACTATTTTTGATCGGATAGGATATGTTCCTTCAAATGCCATTACTTTTGATTTGTTACATTATGTATGTAGATTATAATGTAACATAATTTCTTGTAATTGGTAAATTTTCCTTTGTAATTCATCTTCAGAAGCTGCAAACATGAATTAGTAGGGGAGATAAATATTTCTCCTTTTTCTCAATGTAACTTTTCTGGTTATTTTCTCTAGAAAGTTAGTCTAACACTGGGCTACAATGCCTCCAGAATATATAGGCCAGTTTAAAAATTCTTACCCAATCGGGACTCAAACCCGCGAATTTGCAGCTTGTATCTCATTGGTTTAACAAACTATATTACAGGATGCCTCAGTGATTCAGAAGGGTAACATTACGTAATCATGTAAAGTTCATTTGCGAATAGAATCTTGTTTCAGTAACTATAATTGATTAGGTTAATTGGTAATATAATTAACCTAATTACATTTGTGATATTGAATTAATGTACTCAGGCTTGCTATTCGCATGCAGTAACTAATCCAACTAAAGAGAAAAATTCCTGATTCTGGGATTTGAACACAATACCTCCCTTTGACCCTATTGTGCCATACGTTATCACATATACTCAGAGTCTTGAGAAAGTACACGAACGTAACCCCACCCCCGGATCACCACAATCACGTATTTTAAACACCTGTGGTTTACCAAACCAGACTACCTTCTCTAAATGAGATGAGGTGAATGGTGTTATGAAATTAATAAGTGAATGCATGAAAATTAAATGACATGATAGGAGTGGGAAGAGAAGTGGAGAGTGGGATGAAATTCGCGAAACGGGATTACCTAGAGAAAAACCTAATTAATCCCGATATATAATAATAATAATAATAATAATAATAATAATAATAATAATAATAATAATAATAATAATAATTCACTAATTTTGAGAATTTTCCTCATCATTGAGGGTTTTATCCAACCATTCTTAGTAATTAAAATGAGTTTTAATATATATATATATATATATAAATGACTACGGACTTATAGACTATCAGTTTGAAATTAACATTCAAAAATTTCCATTAATTAAAGTACTCCATCGTTCTCTATCCTCGGTGTCTTCATCCGCTACACCAAATTTCCTCATTGAATTCTGAATGTTTTTCTTCCAGGTTGTTCTAGGTCTTCCTTTCCTGCTCCTTCTTTCAATTTTCCATGCATAGAAATAATACTAATAATCATAATAATAATGATGATAATGATAATGGTAATGATAATAATAATAATAATAATGATAATAATGATAAAAATAATGTTAATGATAATAATCGTGATAATAATGATGATAATAATAACTATAATAATGATAATAGTAATAATAATAATAATAATAATAATAATAATAATGGTAATAATGATAATAATAATGATAATAATAATAATAATAATAATAATAATAATAATAATAATAATAATAATAATAATTAATGCTTTATTTAAGCTGGTAGAGTAAATGCCATAAGGCCTTCTATTCCACTTAACCAGCGAATAGTAATCATGGTCCCACTACCAATGCCCCTCCGGAACCGCCAGGATTTGAAGCTGGTATCTCAGTCGGGACAGGCAGCCGTGCGTGCTAGCCACGCGTGTACCGAGACAGCAGCAGTGAATAATTTAGTAATACCACAAAATGTAAAGCTGTGTGAAATCTTATAGATCTTAATTTCAAGCTGAATGGGGGAGGTTGAAAGGCCTTTCATTCCATACCCCTACTTCACGTGTTTGAGGTTAGGAGGACTTGTGAAGGTCTACTGGTAATTCAAGATTTGAATCATTCAATAATAAAGTATTAGGCTATTTCAGTGTGCTTGAGAAATGCTTGTATCAAGTAGCCCACTGTTAAATTAGTAGACACTGTTAATTTATTGCACTTAAGTTCTGTACAATACTATTCATAATACGAAAAATGAAGGCCTAATTTAAAGTGCTAAATTTTCATTAAAATTGTGGACGTCATAAAAAGCAAACAATTAAAATGATGTATTGACTTAGGCTTTCACGGCCGGAGTTGCTATGATGATCTTGAAGAAGATTTCCGGGCCGTGGTCTCGAGGCTTGAAGTTCCCCGACGTTTCTCCAGAGACTGCGTCTGGCGTCCTGAAAGGTTGTCATTATTGCCAGTCTCAAGACAACCCTTGAGGATGCCAGACGCAGTCTCTGGCGAAACGTCGGGGAACATCAAGCCTCGAGACCACGGCCTACAGCCCGCAAATCTTCTTCAAGATCATCATAATTAAAATGGTATTTTCAAGTCGAAATATTGACAGAAGACAGATTCCCAAGAAGAATACTAGAATGGGTACTACTTGGTAGAAGAGGAAGAGGACAGCAAAAAATATCGTGGATTGACGGTGTTTTGAGCAGCATGAGAAAGAAAAGATTGGACGATGGAGATTGGAATGGCATAGAGATGTGGAGGAGAATGACAGTAGATTAACTGGCCGCAGGAAGATGTTGTGAAACATTGTTAAACAAAAAAAAATCTTCATTAATTTGACACTGTAGGATTTGCTAATAAGGACGAATTGGTCAAGTTTTACTGGTTAGAAAGTATTATTTTATGAAAATAAAGCAACTAAATTTGTTTAAAATAACTGAAGATTGCAGGTCAGTAAGTTCAACAAATGAAAATATAAAAGCAAATGCAGACCTCATAGATTTTGCAGAATACACCAATCATACGTATGCAAGAAGCAGATATGCTTGAGGTAGGAGACGAGCTGTGTATCCACAATTTCCTCTTGCAATATGGAACGTATAAAAAAATAATTTGCAATGATTCCACAGAACAAACATTTTTGTACAAGGAATCCATTCGAAATTTCGGAAAATAGTAGTACTCCATCATGTGAGTGTATGCAGATTATTCTCAAGAATTCAACAAGAGTAGCATATAAATCAACCTTCATTTCCCATTTTGAAGCTGGACACACTAATTAAATATCTCCTTTTAACGAAAAAATGTTCAACTCAAATGCGCGTTGAAGATATACTCCGAAGATACACGAAAATTAAGAAAATAAAACTGTTTCTCCACGATTGAGAGCAATCTCGTGCCTTCCTAAAATGTGTATTGAATCTGAAAGTGAAGAACAAAAATATTATTAATTTTATAATAATAACTAACTAAACTAACACACTTACACTGTCTAACCTGTAGGTTCATGGCAGCATGGATATAAGTTCTGCATACATCCCTATCCTGAGCTAATGTTTTCCAATCATCTCCTGTAAAATCTACTCCCCTAAAAATTTGCTTAATGTTATTCTCCCACTGCATCCTTGGCCTACCAACTGCACGTTGTCACTCTGGTTTTACTACAAGAAGCTTGCATGCCCCTCTTTCATTCCCCATTCGTGCCACGTGTTTTCCCATCGCATTCTACGAGACTTGCGTATTATATCTGGTTTCCTATAAAGATCATGTAGCTTACTGTTAATTCTCCATTCACCTGTCCATCTCTATTTGGTCCATAAAATTACCTTAGAACTTTATTCTCAAATACTAGTGGTTTTTTCCTCCTCCCTTAAAGTATGAGTCCACGTTTCGCATCCATATATTATAACCAGGAGAATAACAGTTTGATATATTTTCAGTTGAAAGTTTTTGAGAGAAATTGCTACAACAAGATACCCTGTAATGCATAATAGCCTGTATTTCCATAATTGAGCCTATGTTTATTTTCTTTGTGCATCTCATTTCTCTATGTAATTATTGCCCCCAGGTATTTTAATTCAGCCATTTCTTCAAAATTTCCCTAACTTTTAATTAACTGTCCATTTCCATTATAATTAGTTGGTATAGCTTTAGAAACGAAATTCGATGCGTAATTATTTGCTATAATGAAAGAAAAACTGTGAAAGTTTCATATCCTGTATGCAGTGATTTGTTTCTTGTCATTATTACGTCACAGCTTTAAATTTGTGAAAATGGCGACTCCTGTACAGAAGTCATTCTGTGTGTTGCGATTTTCGAGGTCTGGTTTCATTGTTGTAGTGCAGCGAGCTTTCCGACGGCAATTTGGAATTGATCCTCCTTCAGATAAGAGTATCCGTCGTTGGTATAGTCAGTTAGAAACAACTGGACGTATCTGCAAAAGAAAAAGTCCAGGGTGTCCACGAACACCAAATGAAAGAATCGAGAATGTCAGAACAGCTTTCATACATAGTCCACAAAATCTGTGTGGTGTGCTATTTGTGAACCGCAAATGCCTGCTACGACATTGTGGAGAGTTCTTAATGATGTGCGCAGTAGTTGAACGATAATGTTTCCCGACGATAGATAGGACGCGCCGGTCCTGATGGCATGGTTTATTCCCGATGGCATTCACGGTCTCCCGTTCTCATACCTTGTGATTTCTTCCTGTGGGGATATGTGAAGGACCATGTGTACAATTTTTCGTCGACCTTCCAAACATGTGAAGAAGGATTGCTGTTGTTGAATCCATTACTCCAAATATGCTGATCAAGGTTTGAGAGGAATTCGACTATCGGCTAGATATGTACCTTGTGACGAAAGGTGCTCACATCGAACACACACAAAGTATGTTACGAAAACTCGAAGAGTTTCTCTTTAATCCCATGTAAGTTTTGTTCTTATATATATATAATGTAAGGGAAATTAAACAACTTTGAAACACCGTCCATCATTTTGGAACACGGTGTATAAAGGTTCCAGATATAACGGAGTGAGCAATGACAAAGCTAAGCTCTCCGACCTTGAATTGGTTATTGTGTACGATATTGCTTATAGGGAAGGGAATCAAAGTCACACAGCTTTGTAATAGCTTCGTTTATGTCTGGAGTAGACATTAGCATACGCATAAATTATTACCGGTAGTTGCAGAAATTGTTAAACTATTAAAATATAATTCACATGCACTATTGAACCCGGAGGTGTGCATATAAGCTCTCCATACATCTCTATCTTGACATTACATCCAATCATTCCCTGTATCTCCTGATAATTTTCATCATCATCATCATAGTACATTCACGAATTTAGGCCATTTGTTGACCTGTTTCGGTCTCAAGAGAAACACCATCCAAAAGTCTTTTGAGTGGACGTCCTGGACTTTTCCTGCAAGTTGATATCTTAACAGTTGTTTGGGTATCCTCTGATCTTCCATTCCATGAACATGTTGCATCCATCTTGACTTATAATCAGAAATTTTGTTTTCTAAATGTTCCATGTGCAATTCTTCTAAGATGTCTTCATTTTTCTGTGATCTAGTAGTGTGTATCCTGCAGTCTTCCGAAGGTATCTCATTTCAGCAGATCTAAATCTCTGTAAATCCTTCTCTTTCAACGTCCATACTTCGCTACCATACAAAAGAGTTGGAAGAGCCAGTGTTTTATACACTTTTAATCTTGAATGCTTTTGGACTAACTGTGGCTTGAAGATAGAATTTATTAACCCTAAAATTCTTAAAAATGTAGATATTTTTGCATTTATATCCTTTTCTTCTTCATATGAGATATTGCATCCTAGATATGTAAAATTATTCGCCTGCTCCAAAATTTTATTGTCCAGTACAATTTTACTTCTGACAGGATCTACACCTTGAAATGCCATAATTTTTGTTTTTTTCTGAAGATCCAGATAATTTTACTTCATTCAAATCCTTTCCACATTTGAATTGCATTTTTACACGCTAACAAATAACTTGAAGACTGTGTAATTTAGCGACTTCAAATAAGAATACAGTTTACTTTTTAGATTATTTCAGATATATTCCTGAGCGCAACACTGGCAATTTTAAGAATTTTTATCAATTTTCTGTTCGTATTGGTTCCCCTAATTATTTATATTGCTATAGGGAAAATGCGATTTTATTACACGCTTTATATTAGCTTGACCTGTATCTATCTATCTATCTATCTATCTATCTATCTATCTATCTATCTATCTATCTATCTATCTATCTATCTATCTATCTATCTATCTATCTATCTATCTATCTATCTATCTATCTACTATCTATCTATCTATCTATGTAACGGAATCTTTCAACGCGATTTTCACCCACTTAAAATCATTGGATCGACTTGAAACTTTGTATACTTGTAGAGGACCCGTGATAATACAATAATTTCATATTTATTTTCTAAAATCCTGGCCATTATCATCAGAAAATCAAAAAAAGTGTTTTTGTATCAATGTAACGGAATCTTTTTTCAACGCGATTTTCACCCACTTAGAAACATTGGATCGACTTGAAACTTTGTATACTTGTAGAGGACCCGTGAGAATACAATAATTTCATATTTATTTTCTAAAATCCTGGCCATAATCATCAGAAAATTTAAAAAAAGTGATTTTGTATCAATGTAACGGAATTTTTCAACGCGATTTTCACCCACTTAGAAACATTGGATCGACTGGAAACTTTGTATACGTGTAGAGGACCCGTGACAATACAATAATTTCATATTTTGTCTCTAAAATCCTGGCCAGAATCATCCGAAAATCAAAAAAATGAAAACTGATATAATAAGTTGCGGACTTGTCGAGTTTTTAGTCAATCGTTGTAAGAGCTCAGTTGGTAGAGCGGTGAACTCTTAGTGGTATATAATTTCAGTAATCCATACGTCGCTGGTTCAAATCCGTCTTGGAGTGTTTTTTTAATAGAAGAGTATTACTTTTAGCTCATACTACAATAGTATAAAATTTAAAGATATTTACATTTTTATCTTATTCTGTAAAATATTAAAACTAAAAAATAAAAAATAAATAATATTTTTAAAAAACTAAAAGAACACGCTTTATTAGAAAACTAAAAAATGAAAAATAATTTTAATTTCCAAAACGCTTGGGATAAAATAAAGTGGTCAACAAAAAAATCATCTCCAACACATATAGAATAAAATTAGAGTTATCAACAAAAAGAAAATAATTTTACCATCAAAAGCGTGGGGTGCTTTTTATGATTTTTACATTTTCTTCTTAGAGAGCTTACTTTTACCAATATCTGTTTATTATCAAATATATTAATTTATATAGAGCACCCCACGCTTTTGATGGTAAAATTATTTTCTTTTTGTTGATAACTCTAATTTTATTCTATATGTGTTGGAGATGATTTTTCTGTTCACCACTTTATTTTATCCCAAGCGTATTGGAAATTAAAATTATTTTTCATTTTTTAGTTTTCTAATAAAGCATGTTCTTTTACTTTTTTAAAACTATTATTTATATACGAATAAACTTGTGTTGAATTTTGTCCTAGGAGAGATAATTTTTTTCCTTATTATATTATGAGAGAGAAGTTAGAAAAAAGTTGCAACAACTTTACCAAGTTTCTCATATTTAATCTAAAATTGACATCTACCTTATTCATAGCACCCCTCATGCACGTGTGGGGTGATGATACGGCGAAGAGCATCGAAAAAGCTGTCAGTTGTAAACTCTAGTATTTTGTAGGACTGTTAAAATCTAACAATAAGAAACGTATTGTTAAAATGATTAAACAGCGTGATTCTAAATGAGACATGTAATGATTAAAAATGAATCGAAAGCATATGTGATGTTTATTCTTCTTAATTTGTAGGATTTTTATGCTGTTTATTTCTCAGATCACTCCTTGGAAGAAGACGTATTGGATGTGCATCCACTCTCTCCATCTCTTGGCTGGTCTTCCTCTTCTTCTTCTCCCGTCCATTGGTCTATATTCCTTAGCTCTTTTCGCAAATCGGTTGTCTTCCATTTTTTCTGTATAACCTTTCAAATATTTTCGTCTATTGTAATAAGTTTGGTTATGTCTTGAATATGACATTTGTCCCTAATTTCTGTATTGTGATTTTATCAAATCAGCGATGTTTAAAAATGAAAATGTGTAATTTTTATACCAAAGTCATTTAACGATACAATGTTAGTTCAAAATTACAGGGTGTTTTAAATGTGAATTTGTAATATTTTTAAATAAGGCATTGGAAATTGATAGCTTTTGAGTTCACCTACAACTGTACTCGTTATTAGAGATTTACAAGGTAGGTCTCTAAATATCATCATCATCATCATCATTAGTACATTCACGAATTTAGGCCATTTGTTGACCTGTTTCGGCCTCAACAGAAACACCATCCAAAAGTCTTTTGAGTGGAAGTCCTGGTCTTCTTCGTCCTGCAGGTTGATATCTTAACATTTGTTTGGGTATTCTGTGATCTTCCATTCGACGAACATATTGCATCCATCTTGACTTATAATCAGAAATTTTGTTTTCTAAAGTTTCCATGTGTAATTCTTCTAAGATGTCTTAATTTTTTTGTGATCTAGTAGTGTGTATCCTGCAGTCCTCGGAAGGTATCTCATTTCAGCAGATTTAAGTCTCTGTATATCCTGCTGTTCAACGTCCATACTTCGTTACCATACAAAAGAGTTGGAAGAGCTAGTGTTTTATACACTTTTAATTTTGAATGTCTCTAAATATAAAATAGAAAAACTGTGTTGCATCAATTCTAATCCGAATATATACCTTAACATATGTGTTTGCTTTCTTAAGTACCCCCAATTTATTTAACATTAATTACTTCATTTCCTCTCCCTCCTTTCCCCCATGCAAATTAAAAAATAGAACTGTAATGGCTGGCGTATTACTAATTATATTAAATATGCTATCACAACATTAATAATAATAATAATAATAATAATAATAATATTAATAAAAATAATAATGAGATGGTGGTAATGATCATAATATTAATAATAATGATAGTGAAAATAATCTTAATAATGATAACGATAATATTGATAATTATAACGATAATGGCGATAAAGATAACGATAATGACAATAAAGACAACTATATTATTAATAATATTAATAATAAAATTAATAATAATGCTTTATTTATTCTGTCAGAGTTAAGACCATCAGACCTTCTCTTCTACTTAGCCAACAAAATATACAAATACAGGTTTAAAATAAAATTCTCTATATATTATAAAATTAGGATATACAGGGTGTCCCATTCAAACCTCCCACATTTTAGTTCATCATAACTAACAAAGTATGCAGAAATATGGAATGAGGCCGGTATTAAACGAAACAGAAACTCAAAGAATTTTCATTGCCATACAGCTTGGTGAATTGATTTTTGTGGACTTCTCTGAAATCCTAATCTAATTTCTTAAATCTGTTGTTCTCAAACACATGTACGAGTACCTCCTGATTCTTTTTTAACGCTTCCAGTCGCCAGAAACTTCTCACGCCATGTCGTAATGGTCTTCCCATGAGGTTCCATTTGCCCCATATTCTCTCCGTTAATTTCTTTGCACTACAATTATTAACTTCGTACCTGCATACCAGAAAAGAGTTTGTGCTCGTTGCTGAGGAGTCGCCATTTTGTTTTATATCATTATTGTCCAACATACGACAGATGAATTAACTGCAACAATGAAAACAAATATTCTTTGAGTTGTCTTTCTTTTAATACCAACCTCATTTCATAATTCGCATACTTTTAGAGTTATGATTAATTAAATTGTGGGAGGTTTGATTGGGACATGGTGTATTAAAAAAAATCATATAAAATTGCAGTGTACAGATACCATTTTTATATGAATACAACCATTCAAATAATAACATAACAATAATATTATATACTGGCGTACCCGGCAGACTTGTTGTCCTGCCCTGAACGTTCAAACCTTACACATTTCATGGGCGGACGATAAAACTAGGTTTATTTTTTTACCGAGTAAAATTTTCAGCAACATTAGAAGGACATAATTAGATATTATTAAATAAGTTCGCAAGAAAACCTCTTAGAGCCTTCTGTTGCTGCTTCTCAAGAAGTGAGAATGAAATGTCACACAGTCATGCAACATTAGAATTATAACCCTCCCCGTGCAGCTAAGTTAAGAGCCGTCATATAACTGTTTAATTAGAGTGAAAAAAAAATTAATTTGATGATAGTGAGTGAAAAGAGCTTTTTTCTCTAGCTTTAGATTTCATTTCTTGAGCATAACTTGTCGCACTCGGTCCCATACTGGCCGACAATGCTTAAAAAATTTCTTCCCCCCGTAGAGACTCGAACCAGTAGTTCTGCGCCAAGACTTCTTGCCTTAACCACTCGGCTATGGCGCGAGGCTCTTGGTATCAATGAAAGACAAAAATGGTTTTGTGAGTTATCCGTAAGAAATAAACATATGCTGTCGCGGACTTTTTTGTAGAGCTTTTTGAGATATTCAATTCTGTGTACATTAATTTTGTGTGTTTCTTATGGTTTAGGCAGCGTAAGCCATTTAAATGACCAAAGAGCTACTTTTTTCACGTTTTCCACTACAAAGAGCGATTTGTTTAGGGTGTAGGAGTCGAGTATCACAACTCTCTTATAGCCTATGTTCATCCTGGGAATCTCCTGAACATTATGCAAAAAACCCCATCAGAATCGGATCAACGGTATGGCCGCGCATAAAGTACGAACAAACAAACAAATATACAAACAAACAAACATTAATTTTTATATATAAGATTAAACAGGAGACACACACTTGTATATGTAGTGCATTACACTACATGTGAAGTTATTATTTAAAGCAAAGTTAATACAAACATAAATTTAGTTTTATTTTAAGATTATAACGTCTCGCAGACCCTTAATTTCTGTGGTAGGGAATTCCAGTCGCGGGAATTGGAGATATATGATGTGGAGTGTTGAGATGTCCTATGTTGCTGTATATTAGCAAGAGATTATGATGTGATCGTGTGTTTAAATTATGGATGAACGTTGGATACTGGAAACGAGAGGCTAAATAATTTGGAGTCGAAGTACGTAGAATCATAAATAAGGGAACTGGACAGCGTAATTTTCTCCTATCATGGAGACAGAGCCATGACATTTCCTGGAAAATGGAGAAATGTTGTCATATATTCGGGAATTTAATATGAATCTCATACACATATTATGAACACGCTGCAGTTTGCCTGACAGTCCGTTGCTAACGTCCGTTAGTAGGATGCAAGTAAACACTCCATATATTTAAATTTCCAAGAAATGGTGCACATCTACTTCATCCTTTAAATAATTTCAGATCATCAGCTGAGGCTAGTACATTTGATATCATTTCATTAACGCACCTTAATGAAGTAAGATAGTACACAATAACCAATGCCTCGAACAAGTACAAAATTTAAACTATTTAAGTTGTGAAATATCTTATTCCCTCAGGGGTCCTCATCTAGGGGATATGTGGATGGCGACCACAAGGTACCCAAGCTGAGCAAAACATTTCTTCCACTTACTTGTGTTTTGCACTCTTTTAACTTTACTATCTAACCTCTCTTGGTTAACTCTTGTTTTTTTCGACCCCGACGCTATTAGGGCATCCGTGGGTTAGGGAGTATTTCCTTTCTTCCATTTCTTCTTTCCTTTATTTTCTTTTCTTCTCCAGAAAAGCCTGACCAGAGGCTATAAGATGGCAGCCCCATCACTGGTCTTGCCTTCCTTTGGCCAGCAACCATTCGAAGAGACTATTATTATGCTTTCAAGTCTTATACGAGAATTTCCCGGAAGATCACTGGGCCGTCCTATGAAACGCTGGAGGGAAAATTCTATATAGGATCGTAACAGGCCTTGGCCTAATACTTGGAAGGAAGAAGAAGAAGAAGAAATATCTTATCAAAATTAAAAAGATGTGAATAAGAAAATCACCAAATTTACACAATCCTTAGGTTTAATAAATAATATATTAAAAACAAAATTAACACAAAAATCCACCAGAAGAAAAATCTACAATAGTTTGGAATTACCCTCCCTTTTATACGGAAGTGAGATTTGGATATTAAGAAAAAGAGACAGGAGCACAATCAAAGGAATGGGAATGAAATTTCTCAGAAGGACAACAGGATACACACTTTTAGATCGAAAAAATAATGAAGAAATTTTAGAGCAATTAGAAGTAGAATCAGTAGAAGAAAAACTCAAGAGATTTAAATTAAACTGGCTAGATCATGTAAAAAGAATGGATAATTTAAGAATCACCAAAATGATGATGCAATATAAGCCCAAAGGACATCGTCGACCAGGAAGACCTCTTAAAGTCTGCTAGAAGTGGCCGAAACACGTCTACAAAGGCCTAATTCGTGAAGGATGATTATGATGAATGCAGTTTAACACAAGAAAGGCTGTAGTTCACGTTCTAGCTATAAACACTGAGGGGTCATTTTGATCCCTATATGAAATAACTCCGTTCCTACTACATTTACACTCTCTGAATTTCATAGGAAATACATTTACATCAAATAATAAAACGTTATATAATTACAAGCCAGTTTAATCATACGTATGGGGAATAAAGTTTGAGGAAATTCATAGAGGGATTAAAATGACCCCGCAGTCTTTCTGGTCTTAAAAATTATTTTAATTGTTTGTGAAAGTACCATAAACTATACATATTGTCCAGTACTCCCCATTCCATACAATTTATGACATAATATTTCGACATTTATATTAAAATAGTCCACCGCTGTGGTCTCGAGGTAGCGTGCTGCCTTGTCACGCAGCGGGCCCGGGTTCGATCCCCGGTAGGGGCAGTTTTCTTTGGTGAGGTTTTTATCACCTGTAAGACAAATGTCAGGAAAAAATTAAGGCCCAAACTGTCCCCGAAATAATATGGCCATCATCATTATCATCATCCTTATCATTATTATCATCATCATCATCCTTCACCGGTGTGGAAAGCAACGGGAAGCTACCATACCTACAATCCCATAGTAAAGCTGCAAGCATAGCATGAAAATGCCATGATTGCAGTGAAAGACCTGCTTTCGGGCAGAATTACTATGGATGGATATTAAAATATTGTATTTCGGTTAAAAATACTAGGCTTATAAGGGTCTTTTTAACACCTCATTCATTGTAGGTTGTAACATCTGTAACCCTGTTCATACTGCAATTGCAGCCTCTGAAATTCATAGGAAGTAAATTTATATCAAATACTAAAAAGTCAGAAAATTACAAGCCAGTTGAATCATGTGTATGGGGGAGTAAAGTTTGAGGAACTTCATAGAGGGATCAAAATGACCCCGCGGTCTTTCTAGTGTTGATCTCTCACTTTATAGGTACATTTACGTGTCACACGCCACTCGACCCTTACAATTGTACGATCTGTCGGGAGAGGGATTTTAACTATGGATCTCACACATAATTTTTTGACCACACAAGGACATGGATGGCTTTCTCAAATGAATGGTAGGCTCAATGTCGAGGCCTCCTCCGAGACTACACGACATTAAAACGAAACACACAATTCAAACACATTCACACTGTACATGGCGAATATGATGAAGATGACCAGATGATGTTTGGGGACCGTTAGCGCCTTAACGTTTCCTAACATTTGTTTTAGAAGGTGAGGAAAAACCCCGAGAAAAACCATCACCCAGGACATTTGTTCCGATCGACGATCGAACCCGGGCCTACTGCGTACGAGGCAGTGGCCTACACCGATACCACTGTATTGTTGATTGATGAATGTTTTATTATGCACTTGATATAAAAAGTTACTAGTTATAATAAAAGTTTAGGAATTATTAATCAAGTTATGAAACCATCCCTTGTACAAAAAACACCAGATTACGTTTATATAACACTTTGGCTAGACCAGTGTTGACCTATGGTAGTGAAGCATGGGCACTAAAAAGACAACATGAAAGCAGAATAACGGCTTGTGAAATGAGATTCATGCGCAGAACAGCGGGTTACACCAGATGAGATCGGAAAAGGAACACCGATATCTTAAAAGAATTGAAGACTACGCCAATTTTGGAATATATTAAACAGTACCAACTAAATTGGAAACACCATCTTGAAAGAATGAGTTCAAATCGGATCCCCAAAGCTGTTTATAATTATATACCAAGAGGACGAAGATCACTGGGCCGTCCTATGAAACGCTGGAGGGAAAATTTTCTATAAGATCGTAACAGGCCTTGGCCTAATACTTGGAAGGAAGAAGAAGAAGAAGATATTATTTTTAGCAATTTGTCAAAGCTTGATATTAACGTTACCGCTTGACTTACGGTGTCTAAGCTATATGTTCTTGATATATTCATATGTAATTTAAACACTATAGTACCATAGGATTACTGTAAATGCATTCTCCTACACGCGACATCCTCAGTTATGCATAGAAACTCTAATGGCACACCAGCGCAGAATCTGTTGCTCCCTGCGTACAGCCAATGTTCATGAAATAGGCCTATGCACTCGGTTTTTATGACTTCATCCCTTTACCGAAGTATTTAACATGAATCAAACCATTTTTTTTATAAAAACTATAATTCAGTGTACTCTTAATTACTCACTGGCACTATGGAACCCATAGGTTCATGGCCGCGCGGAATTAAGCTCTCCATACATCCCTAACCTGAGCTAATGCTTTCCAGTCGTTCCCTGTATAATCTACTTCCTTCAAATCATAGTTAATGCTATTCTCACACCTCATTCTTGGTCTATAAACTGGGCGTTTTCCATCTGGTTTTCCTACAAGAAGCTTCCATGCACGTCTTTCATTCCCCATACGTGCCACATGTCCTGCCCATCGCAGTCTACGAGACTTAACTGTTCTTATTATATCTGGCTTCCTATGAAGACTATGTAATTCATTGTTATGTAGTCTTCTCCATTCGACTCTCTGTTCATCTCTCTTTGGACCAAAAAATTTCCTAAGAACTTTATTCACAAATACTTATAATCTCCTTTCCTCCCTTAAAGTAAGAGTCCATGTTTCGCATCCATATAATATAACTGGTAGAATAACAGTTTTATACGTTTTCAGTTTGAAGTTTTTTCAAAGGAGTTGGAACGTAGTGTCCCTGTAATGCATAATAGGACGCATTTCCAGAATTGAGCCTATGTTTAATTTATTTGTGCATCTCATTCCTATTTGTGATTATTGTTCCTAGGTATTTGAATTCAGCCTCTTCCTCAAAATTTCCCTCATTTGTTATTTAACTTACATTTCCAGGCCTATTTAGTTTTATTGATGTTTATTTCCAGTCCCAATTTCTTAGTGTTACTGAATAGTGTGTGCTTGTTGGCCTGTACCAAATCGATAGCTTACTAAAATTATTTTATACTACATTACTGCCTGGTATAATTTTACGAATTTATCAATTTTTTTCCTCTTTCGTAAATGCAGTGTATAATTTTAATTCAACTTGCAGCAGATGAGCGACATTAACCAATTGTGAAAAGGTTCCTTGATGAAGAAATCTGAAGTTATGTGAAGAACACATTTTAAAGAGCATGCGGTGAATGTTGTATCGCTGGGATTGTGAGTGGAAAGAGCATTACCATGTTCCCGGCTCACTCCACCTCTCTGTCCTTCCATTAAGCTTGTACAGCCTAAAAAATTCAATCACATGCCACTGTCTCATTTACACAATCAGATTAATCGTTTTTATGTGTACAACCGCCATTCAGAGCATCTGCCCTTTAAAAATGTAACAATCTGCCACATAATTATCGGTTTTAAAGAGTCAGTATCTTTTTTAAACTTCGGAATATTATCATTTATCAATATGTAGCTGCTAGCTGTTTGTACGCCGCCTGCAATACCGATCCGGTCGTGTCATTAGTAGAGACCGGATATTAGTGAAAATGCCTGTAGTTATTTATTATAGATATTGAAAAAGTGACTACATATAAGTTCATACCGTCGACCCTAGAGTTGTTTTCCATGACGTTAATATTGCCTATAGATGCCTATTTCAGCTTATAATGCTTATAAATGCCTATTTGCAATTTGTTCTTGAAAGTAACTTAGTATGTCAATGAAATTAATTGAAATGGACATACTTCATGACACATATCATTGCATAGAAACCTTTAAGCGACTGGCAATATTATTTTTTATGTTGGTAACACTGCATTCGATCTGTAGTCTTCGTTTTTACCTTAAGAACAGATGTTTTATCATGCTTAAAGAACGGACAATGGTAAACAGTAAGACAAACTGACCAATTTCGTGAAAGAATTTGGTGCGGAAATATTCTCAAGTGACTGTTCAATATCGTTTTGCAAAGTGTGTAAAATTTCAGTGAATTGCGCAAAAAAGTGCCATTTGTTTCGCAGCACGTACACACTGCAAAAGATAAGTATTCTCTTTGTAAAAGGCAAAACGAAGTTCCAAAATCATATCTGATAATTTCGTATTCTATTGATAGCATATATTTATATTCTTTACGTAACTTACTTACTTACTTACTTACTCACTGGCACTATCGAACCCGAAGGTTTATGGCCGCGCGGACATGAGCTCTCCATATATCCCTATCCTGAGCTAATCATATTCTTTACGTAAGGCTGTAAAAATTTATGTTGTAATCCATTTTGTGTAAGAGCTTATTTTGAAAGATTTAGTGCCTATATTAATGATTTTTAGTGCATTTTTGCCTGCCTATTTTGAATTTTTTAAGTGCCTAACATCCGGACTCTAGTCATTAGTGTGTTTTTTGGTGCCGACCACCTTTCGGAGTCATGACTCTTTCTTTATGTTCTTGTATTGATGTGTTGTGCAGTTGTGTGTCAGCTAAGAGGATGATCTTCTCTTAGCTATTGATGTTTTTGTGTAATTATGTATGTGTGTTGAGAAATTTCGCTTAACCTTCCGTCGGGCTCAATATTCTGACTTTCGAGTTCGGGCGCAATGAGCCTGATCAGCACACACAAAAACAATTAACACATTGTTTTCCAATCTGAACAACGGGAAGTGGAAGAAATTGTATTGTTAGGGAAGTCTGAAGCATAAAATATTCAAAATTTGCTGCTAGAAAATGTTTTATTGGACATAATATTGATTAAACAAATTTGTGACAAGACTTCAAACAACATGATATAAAAGTAAGAACAAGTTAGGTTCAGTTCAAATATACTTAAAAAAGTTCACATTATCAACATTTAGCATGTGTTTTTAACAGGATTGTTCAAGAATATAACATTATTTATCCTAAATAAGTTAAATAAATAATTTTATTTTTGCAAATATTTTCAAAATATACATCTTCAATAATGTAATGACTTCGGGCGCAATGAGCTTCTCTGAACAAAATATTTACAACCTGCCGTGGTAACGGTCGAGAGTAAGCTGAGTGGGTGGTTGTTTAGTGCAGATAAAAAGAAACAGTAACTTGGATGTCCAGTCGTCAACACGGTCTGATGGCAGTGGAATGGGACAAAATTGACAACCTGTGCCTCTCAGATCAGAAGCGCCCGACGGAAAGTTAAACTTTTCTATCTTAAAATTCTTGGGTATATTCTTTGAGTAATTGTCTTAATTATTTAACTTCTTGGTGACTTAGTCATGTTAGTCAGCAGTGAGACTGTTTTCTGTAATAACTGTGGGTTCTGGAGAATTTTGGTTAAGATTATAAAATGTTGCTGGATTAAGTTGGTGTCGGTATTTGGGTTTGTGGGTTCATTAGGTGTGGGGAGTGCAGGGAAGTTGGATGGGTTGAGTTTGGGTGCTGGAGTGTTACTTTTGTGTAGGTGTTGTTGTCCTTGGTGTAGGTGTTTTTTGATTTAGGTTAGGTTCTGGTCTTGAGTCGGTGTATGTCTTGTATGCAGCACACTGTCTGTAACTGGCTGCATGTTGTTCGTTACAGTTGGCGCATATTGGTGTCTTTGTAGTGCAATTGGCAACCCTGTGATTGCCAGCGGGTCGCACAAATCGCTCAGCTCTAGAGCAGAACTGGGCTAGATGTCCGAAAACCTGGCAATTGTAATATTGCATGACTCCAGTAGGTCCTTTGTAAGTCTTAAGTGTAGTTTCTATTTTGAATACTTTTGTGAGTTCTTCCAGTTTGGTCGTAAGGTCGTCTTTCCTCTCGATGGCAAGGATACAGACTGGGATTGCAGTCTTGATCCTTTCTCCGTTCAGAAAACTTGTACGTTCTAGTTGTCTTACAGTTTTGTTTATGCCGCCCCATGTACAACTCTACGCTGAACCCAGAATCGCCGAATCAGGGGAACGCTCTCGAACGGGTTCGATAACGTCCAATCCGTTCGACTACTTCTCCGAATCCGAGTAGCAAATAGATCTCGAGTCGTTGTGAATAAGGGGGCAGAAAAGCTACTTACTGTTGTCTTACAAGAGTATGAAAAAAGAAAAGAAATACTTTACAAAGACTGTTTAACTCATGGTCCAAATGACAGTCAATGGCCAGTCACGTTCCGATGAATTTTGTTTTACAACCAATGACAATCGTGTTTTACCCCTCTATTTATCGAATTCTGTTCAATAAACTAAAGAAACCTCCTCATTTATAATATTCTGAACATATCACAGCATTATTTTGCCGTGACTGGCTCTCCAATAAATACGTTGAATATAGCAAATGATGAACACATTCCTGCGAACTACACATTTGATAATTGTGTGTTCAATAATCGTATTTTTAAATAATGCTTTTACTGAGTAATTTCCTAAAAAAATAATCAATAAGTTATTTATAATAACCTATAATGTTGGTTATATTATACTGTTTGATGTGTTTCATTTTTTCTCCACTAGGGTGCAACCTTACAACATTGCGATCCTATTTGACAATAAATAATATGATCAAGTTGCTGTGGATGAACAAATGAATGATATCGAAACATTTCTCATTTGTTTTCAAATATCGCCGTTTACATTAAATACATACATATTTTAAAATTACAATATTGAAATAATGATTTGTGAGCAAACAGCTTAATTTTATTCGTTAAAATAGTCCTAACAAATGCCACTCTTGATTTCCAAATCTTCTAGATAAATTCACTCGTCATTTCGAGACTCGTGAATTTATCGATAATTTGGAAATCACTCGTGGCATTACTTATGAAAAACTATATTTACAATAAGTAGGTAGTTGGTAATTTTGTCCCATAGTTATACATTTATACAATACACACATTTAACGGTTTAGATCACGTCAGTGTACAGGTGAAATGTGGTCAGCATGTCGAGTCCACCAGCTGCTGTAGCTGGTTTTCTCAAAGTGGAGCCGCTATTTATTTTAGCCGCCCAAATTCCTCACGATGCTGGGTGCTATACTCTAATTCAACCCAGGAAGTTACTACAGTCCTTACGGGCTACGCCAGTGTCCCCCTACGTACAGGGGGTAGATGTTACCAAACTCATAATAACGGTATTTGTTTGTTTAGGGAGCGAAGGAGGAGGAAGGTTAGCAGTACGTTTTACAAATCTATGCACTATACATTTAAAAAAACGTAGTTTTTCTTTTACGGCATGAAAACTAGTTTTAAAGTAAATATGAGAGTCAACACTTTCAAACAGGATAGTACAGGTCCGCACGAGCTCAGTATTAAGTGATAACTGTTTTTTTTTCTTTAAGAGGGGATGTCTTAGACGGCTACAACTTACAACTCTGTACCTACTGTGTTGCATACTTCAGTTTTATTAAGGGTTTCCCTCAATAAGACACTGTTAAAATGGCAACCCAGTTTTGTATTTCAAACACACAGTAACTTCCTGGGTTGAATCTGACTGTAATTTAGAATGATATCACCCCCATCATCAGTTACATTTCTATATATATATATATATATATATATATATATATATAGGGTTATTTCAGGACTACATAAACTGCAAAATTCGTATACTGAAGTACTGGTTGCGGCTAATCCAAGGTGAAGAAACAATGCTCAGAGCAATTTGTTACGATCACCAAATTAGGATCGCAAATATGAAATTCTGGGCAGACGAGGTTAGGAGAGAACTCCAAAAGATTGGGATGGGTTGGGTTGGGTATGGGAAAAAGGGACTGGAAATCGCAAGAATGTGTGGAGAAAAATAAGGAGGAGGTACATTGGTATAAACCGACAAAATATTTTGGCCGAATGTGCGGGAAAACCATTCAGCAGTTGTATTACTTCCTTATTGCTTAAATAAGAGATCTGTCGATGGAGTTTAGTGCCTTGCAGTTAAAAGGCAGTTTTTTTTTTCTATACGACCCTTGCACATCACAGTTCTTCTATGGTGGAAATTTCAAGGTATGTTTTGGCATGTATTGGTTGATTGTTTCATTTTAAGTAAAGTGGCCAGTCAAAGTGGTGCATAAATTTAAAATTCGCTGAATTAATGCCATATATCAGCCTAGCACGGAAACCGAATAACGAAAAGTAGAACGTGTGGCAATAAGCTGTTAGTTTACGCTGATGATATAGTACTATTGGGCGGTAGCGAGGAGATACTGAACACCAACACGCACACAGTATTAAGTAACACAAAGAAATTGGATCTGGAAGTAAATATCAATAAAACTAAATATATGGTCACACATAGAATTACATTATACGTCGTGTAATGGAAATGGACAGCTAATGACAAATGAGGGAAATTTTGAGGAAATGGCTGAATTCAAATACATAGGAGCAATAATCACATGTAGGATTGAGATGCACAAAGAAATTAAAATAAGACTCAATTCTGGAAATGCGTGCTATTATGCATTATAGTAACTCTTGATGTCCCAACTCTTTAAGAAAAACGTTAAACTGAAAATATATAAAACCATTATTCTGGCAGTTATATTGTACGGTTGCGAAACACGGACTATTACTTTAAGGCAGGAAAGGAGATTACGAGTATTTGAGAATAAAATTCTTAGGAAAAATTTTGGACCAAAGAGGGATGAACATACAGGTGAATGGAGAAGCCTACTAAACAGTGAACTACATGGCCTTTATAGGAAGCTAGATATAAAAAGAACAGTTAAGTCTCGTTGACTGCGATGGGCAAAACATGCGACACGAATGGAGAATGAAAGACGTGCATGAAAGCTTCTTGTAGGAAAAGCAGAGGGGAAAACGCCCAGTTGGTAGACCAAGATTGAAGTGAGAGAATAACATTAACTATGATTTGAGGGAAGTAGATTATACAGGGAATGATTGGAAAGCATTAGGGATGTATGGGGAGCTTATGTCCGCGCGGCCATGAACCTACGGGTTTTCGATAGTGCCAGTGAGTTAGTTAGAATGAGAGGCAATGGAACAAACATATTTAAAGAACAGTAGTGATGTTCCATTTAACGACACACTATAACTACAGAGGTGTATTTAGTGTCACAATTCAGTTGGCTTGCATGTTACGTGGAGCGGAGTATAACACTCCGACACTGATTCCTCTTATTAGGCTACATGTCTGCAAGTGAAGCATCAAACATTAACAACCTCGCATGCAAGTCTGCCAACCTCATCAACGCTCATTCTCAGCCTTTACGTTTTATAGAAAGCATAAAGCAAGTTCTAAACAGTTACCAGAGATAAAAATATTAATTAATAAATAACAGAAAGTAATAAGTTAAAATATTAAAAACTAGTGTTAGTCAAGTGGTCTAAATTCGACCATACATGTCACGTCACTTTATAATGTATTAGACATTGTTAGATTTAAATTATATTAGAACATACTCATAAAAATACAATTTATATATATAAATAAAAGTTTTCTTGGGTTTTCCGCGTCTTGGATTCAAGTTCGGCCTCTGGCCACTGATTCCGACGTTTCGGCATGATCCCACATGCCGAAACGTCGGAATCAGTGGCCAGAGGCCAAACTTGAATCCAAGACGCGGAAAACCCAAGACAACTTTCTTATTCATACTTATATCCGCGAAAATCTGCAATATATATATATATATATATATATATATGTGTGTGTGTATACAAAAGGACTTCATTAGACTAAAATAAAGATACTTACAATGTTATTTACAAATGGGTCACACGGGCAGTAAGCCGTACGTGCTGTTGACAGTCCGTTACAATAAGTTGATGTTTGGTGATAATATACTTAAAACAAAAACGAAAACACAATAATATTACAATTAGATAACAATACAATTACATTATACATTAACATAGTTAATTTGAATTATTAAGAAATAATGGTATTGCAGTTTTTCAACATATTTATTTATTCATGAATTAGTGTTTTTCTTATTTTCCGCGTTTTGTCCAGAAATCTACCCACGTTTATCCAATTTTCTGGGCTTACCAATACCTCGTAGCATGCCAATCTTTCACGATTTTAATTTAGAAATCTTTCCAGTAATAACTGACGCCTCCAATATACCAAATCGTTACATTTTCCTAATATATGTATCTAGTCTTCAAAGCTCCCACACATTGAACATATTCTCATATCGTAATCGTGCTAATTTAAAAAAAAATGGCATACCCTAACCTGGAACAAGGAAGCCCTGTTCTCTTTTTAAATCCTAGATTGAGTATATAAGATTTTTTCCCCAAACTTGTTTTAGGCCTCTTTGTAAAAACAGTCAATCTGCTCCGTACCGTGGGTTACCATCGCTGGATTCTGGCTTCGATTTATGTGTCATGCAGTTAAAAATGGGAGATTTTTTTTTGGACATAGCCATGGTACTTCACAAAACTTCTCTGGGAAAAAATTTAGGGTAGGTTTCGGCATGCAATGGTTGAAAATGCACTTATACGAAATTATACAATATTACTGTGTGCTGAGAAGTGTACTCGTATTAGTCTACAAAGGCAGGAATAGGATCGGCGTTTTCGAAACTATACCCAGTGACATCAAGCCCACGTCACAAGCACTTCAGTTTCTTTCTCCAATATACCTGCAGCTTGGCATTGAACATAATGCAGTCGTGCTGCTCATGCGCTGAAATTCAATGGCTTAATGTTTCGCTATCAGTCAACTTGAGCGGGGTATACCCGTGTTCATTTAATTTAGTTGTAAATTTGAAAGGCCTTAATTTACATCAACATTATTGTTATTGGTTATAACGTATCATCGCTTTGCGGCGATACCAGCTCAAGTACAAGAGACATGGGTTTTGATGCTAATTGGTTGAAAAAGAGGGAAGAGGATAACACCTATCTGGCTAGTGAGAGATGTACACTCAAGGAAAAAGTATTAGTAATGCATTTTGTTCACCGTGTGCCTACAGTTTAAGTTTTGTACGTGGTGGCGTATGGTTCAGGTATCATGCTGTGATTGAAGAGGGAAATACTGCATAGTCAAGCTAGGCAGATTACATTAAATATGATTAAGTTTTGTGAATTAAAAGTGTTAAATTAATTTCGCGCATCGTGCTCCGTGTTAAATCACCTGTCGGGACGAGTTTCCTGGGTGCTGTTTTTTTGGGGGGGAGGCGGATTTGTACATCTATGAGGCAAATGTTATAAAACTGTAAGGCCCAAATGGTCCCCAAACATCATATTGCTATCATATTAGCCATGTTTAGTAAGAATGTTTGTGTGAATGGTGTGTTTCGTCATACTTTGTGTTGTCTCAGTGGAAGCTGTGACATTGAGCTGGATTCAGGGAGGCTCTCCAATTGGGTGGGCCGAAAAAAACTCATTTTTTTATTTCGAAGTTGTAATAGCGCGGAAAAGTTGCGAATTTTATTATTCAAAAGAAAAGAATATATATATCAAAATCGGTTGACATCTTCCAGTCGCTCGAAGGCTCTAAAGATTGACAAAATATGAAAAAAAGCTTCATTTTTGAGATTATTTCTTTAACTTTTCGCAATTTAATAGTTTGTAACGTCTTCAAATAGAGCCTAAAACATTGCGTTTTAATTTGGTTTAGATCAGCTGATATCATCCGGTCGCGCATCACCTCCAAAATTTGCCAGATTAATGAACAAGTTATATTTTTACGCATTTTTAGTAATTGATAAATAATTTCCAGAGCATTGATTGTCAGATAGACATAAACGTGCTAAGCAAAGATCAGAAATACCTATTTGATATTAAAAAAATAAATTATTGCAAAAATAAAGTTTTTACATGTTTGCCAAACTTCAGAGCCTTTGCACGACCGGAATATGTCAACCGATTTTGGTATTTTTTCTTTTCTTTTAGCTATATAATTCGCAACTTTTCCGCGCTATTATAACTTCGAAATAAACAAAAAAGTTTTCTTTTCGGCCCATCCTACTCTCCAAGTCCTTGTGTATTCAAAGAGTGTGTGCATGATTTATAGTTCAATATCCCTCTCGGCAGGTCGTATATTAATGTTAAAAGTACCATGAAATATATAAAAATATACAGAATATCCCCAAGTCACCATCCGTTTCCATGAAAACACTACTATTTTTTTCCCCACTTCAATTCAAACACTGTTAGCTCAGTGCAACATGTTTAGCACGGAGGAATGGCTTGCCATTGATTGTTCACGGGTACACGGATTGTCTTATGAAGACGCCAGAGCTGAATTTACCCATAAATTCCGTAAACCAGCCCCAACAAAGGCATACGTTAGTCTGCTTGTAAATAAATGTAAGCGTACAGGCAGTGCGTATGATGAGGCACGTCATAGACGACCACGCGTATCAGTAGAAACAGTGCAGTAGATCAAGTTGCCAGTGATATTCCGAACGCATCAACTCGACACCTCAGTTGCCCCTAACAACACAGTGTGGAAAATTTTACGTTTCACTCTACGAAAACGTCCTTATCACGTCTGCTTGATTTACGGAGTTGTTTCACAGAAGCAACAGGCTTTTTTACGGTTTAAATGTTAAGGTCTACATTTAGTTTCACAGCTCAAAGATGGAGTATGTGTTTTCACCTAGTTGGCGGTCACGTAGAACGGCGTAGAATATGTGTAAAACGTCACAATAGCATTGTTTTCTCAATAATTGCCTTCCTTCAATGACATTGGCTTTAGAAACACTCTGTATTTTATTCTAATTATGTTCATCGATTGGGAATATTTTTGACTTGTAGTAAAAGTATTTAACTGTACGATCACTTTTTACGCACACTTTTTGTTCCTAAAAAAATAATTCATCTCCATATGACCTATCGTTTCTAGATTTTGTCGTTGGGATCCAGCAACAAATGATAATAATAATAATAATAATAATAATAACTTAATAATAATAATAATAATAATAATAATAATAATAATAATAATAATAATAATAATAATAAAGATGATGATAATTATGATAATGATGATTACGATGATGATGATAATGCTTTATTTTAGCTGGCAGAGCTAAGGCCATAAGGCTTTCTCTTCCATTCAACCAGCGAATAGTAGAATTATACAAAAATACATAGGCCTACATACACTGCTCAAAAAATTAGGGGATATTGTAGGATTAACTATTAAGACTATGTTTTTTGGAATAGTATTAGATGCAATCACTTTCTATTACTCCAGGATAATGTAAACAAGAGTTTGAAGTTGTTACGTAACCTCGGTACCACACCAGAGGGCAGTGTCTGTACTGTTGATGTGAAAGGGTGGTGTGGAAGTGAATGTTTTGTTGCTGTTTTTAAATCCAGTCCAGTTTTCAGTTAGTGAATGACTTGCCTTAGGGACAGTTATGCCTCGACAACGTGATTTACCTGAACCAATGGCTTGGAGGGTCATAGGAAGGATGGAAGCTGGACAGACACAACAAGAGGTGGCACAAGCCATTGGGGTGTCTCAAAGCGTGAATTCCAGACTTTGGAATCGTTTTCAAAGAACAGATACTGTTCACAGAAGAGCCGGACAAGTCGACCACGGGCAACAACAGCAAGGGATGACCGTTACCTCATGTTAACAGCCCGTCGGAATAGACAGCAGAATGCAACTCAACTGCGAAATACACTTCAAACAGCAACAGGACGCAGGTGTTCAACTCAAACTGTCCGTAATCGACTGCATGGAAGTGGTCTCTATGCCCGTAGGCCCATGGTGTGTACCAGGTTAACTCCACAAACCGTAGAGATCGCAGAAACTGGGCGGAGGAACATCGTGGGTGGAGGCATGCCGAATGGAGATCAGTTCTTTTTCTGGTGAGTCGCGATTTAACGTGGAATGTGATAGTCGGCGTGTATTCATCTGGAGGGAAAAAGGGACACGAAACAATCCAGCTTTTGTACGTGAAAGATCCCCATATGGTGGCGGTGGATTGATGGTGTGGGCAGGAGTCAGTAGTGGTGGACGTACGGACCTCTACGTCATCCAAGGTGGTACTTTGACTGCGGTAAGGTATAGAGATGAGATTATCCGACCTTTTGTCGTGCCTTATGCTGGTGTCATAGGTGATTCTTTTCTTTTATGGACGATAATGCACGACCTCACAGACCTGGCTTGGTGGACGACAACCTGGAAGTGGAGGGTATCGAGCGTATGCAATGGCCAGCTTCCTCCCCGGACTTAAATCCGATTGAGCATATGTGGGATGCATTAGGCAGGCGCATTGCAGGCAGACCAGCACCTCCCACAACTGTTCCAGAGCTGCACATTGCTCTTATGGAAGAGTGGCCACGTATCTCCCAATAACTCATTGCTAACCTCATTGCATCAATGGCACACAGGTGTGAGGCAGTGCTGGCCGTTCGAGGAGACCATACACTATACTAAAGAAACATTTTCACCTACGTTAATGGTGCTTTGTTTGTTTGCCATATTCCTAATCAAGATCTCTTTGACATCTGGTGTGGTACAGAGGTTACGTAATGACATCAAACTCTTGTTTACATTCTTTTGGAGTAATAGAAAGTGATTGCATCTAATACTGTTCCTAAAAACATAGTCTTAGTAGGTTATTCTACAATATCCCCTAATTTTTTTGAGCAGTGTATTATAATATAAATTTATTATTAAAATACAGACTAAACAAAATACAATGATGATGTGATCTAATACTAGCTAATACTAACAAAAACATGGAATATAGTAAAATTAAAATAATATAAAATAAAGTAAGTAGCTTCCTAGATGATTATTTATAGAATGCTCTATATAGTTGTTATGAAGTTAATGTTTTCATTGTGTCGAACTTAAGATATCAGTTAATTTGGATTTAAATCCATCCATATTAATTTTTCCCGAAGGCAGGTCCTTCACTGCAATCATAGCATTTTCATGCTATGCTTGCAGCTTTACTAAGGAATTGTAGGTGTGATAGCTTCCCGTTGCTATCCACACCGGTGATGGATGATGATAATAATGATGGCCATATGATTTCGGGGACCGTTTGGGCCTTAAAGTTTTCCTGACATTTATCTTACAGGTGAGGAAGAACCCCGATAAAAATCTCAGCCAGAAAACTGCCCCGACCGGGGATCGAACCCGGGCCCGCTGCGTGACAAGGCAGCACGCTACCTCGAGACCACAGCGGTGGTCTGGATTTAAATAATGATAGCGATTGACAGTCCCTGACATGACTGGAAAGTGAGTTCCATGCTCTAGTCATAGATATTGCCCTGTGCTGTGGCATCAAAAGTAAAGAAGAGTCTTGTGATCTTGTTCCTAAATTTCATTGTTTAAAAAAAATTGAACGGAGATATGGTTTACCTGGACGCAAATATTCTTCGTATACAAACTTCTATGCAAAATTAAAGATTCCATACACGTAACGGACTGCCAGAGTAATTTAAGTTTGTCGCTCTCTGAGCAACATCCAGCTCAAGATCTGTCAGATAATTGAAAAGAATTTGTTGCTTTCCACATTGATTGATTGCTGCATTCTTATTGCGTATTCATGACCACGCTATCTTCGGAAATAGAGTTATATACATCATGTTGTCGTTACTCTTCTTATATATTTGTCATTCACTTCAAATTTCACAGACCCAATTTGCATTGGCTGGAATAATTCAGCCGAGCATGATTTCCAATCTTTTCTTAAGGTAACGAAAAATTTGAACTGTTTTTTCACTGAATAGGTTTACCATTAATAATTTTTAATAAAAAGCAGTTGGCGAATCGTAGACTGATTTATGTCACAGAGAAGAGCGAAAAACAACCTTCTTTATCGTCATAATATTTAAAAGGTTTCATGGAAACATAAAGTCTACTTCGACATTAGCTTAAATTTAAATTTAAAAAATATGGTTGTTAAATTGAATTAATTTCCATGAGAATATTAAATGTATTAATTGTTTTCGAATTGTGATTTTATGTAACAATGATCATGATGACGACAACGTTGTTCCACCACTGTGATCTGGTCGTAATATCGTTTCCTCAGACACAGAGGGCCCAGATTGGTTTTTATCCTCGTTCACGGTACTTTTTTCGGTTGAGGGTTTTTATTTTTTGACAGAAAACTAAGTCCCAATAACCTCCAAACACAATAAATGAGTGCTTAAACTAAGGGAATAAGTAAATGAATGATGATGATGATGATTAATAATAATAATAATAATAATAATAGGCCTAATATTTTTTAAATTAGGAATATTCCACAATACAGTGTTTCTCCTTCAACCCAAAATGATCTGTCGCCAGATGTTCCTCTCTAGAGCATCTTCTTCCCTCAGATCTCTAGCTTCCATACTTCTCCTCACTTCATTCATCCAACGTTCTCTAGGTCTGCCTTTTCCACTTCTTCCATTAGCTTTCCAATTAAGGATCTTCGTTGGTCTTCTCTCTTCTTCCATTCTTATGAGGTGTCCATACCATTTCAAACGTATTTCTTCTATTTTTTTTTCAACTTGCATAATTTCCCTTATTGTGCTGTTTCTGACCTTATCCCTTTTTTGAAATTCATGTCGATTGTCTCCAAAAATCATAAAATAATAATAATAATAATAATAATAATAATAATAATAATAATAGTAATAATCCATCGGTGACGTCTCGGGATAGCGCCGATGCCTCGTACGCAGCGGACCCGAGTACGATCCCCGGTCGGGACAAGTTTCCTGGGTGATTTTTTCGGGGGTTTTCCTCATCTGTAAGACAAATGTCAGGAAACTTTAAGGCCTAAACGGTCGCACAACATCATCTGGCTATCATAATCATCATTATATTCCCCAGTTTAGTACGAATGCGTGCGTGTGTGTTTGTGTGTGAATGGTGTGTTTCGACCTATGTTGTGTTGTCTCGGAGGAGGCTCCGACATGGAGCTGAATACTGATTCAGGCAAGCCTTCCATGTCCTTGTCTTTGGTCAAGAAGTATGTGTGTGATCCATAGTTTAAAATCCCTCTCCCGACGTGTTGTGCCACTATAAGCCCCTGGTAGCGTGTGACACGTAAATTAATACCTATAAGGTGAGTGGTTTAAACTAAGTTAAATTTAATTATAATAATAATAATAATAATATCAATAGTAATAATAATATTAATAATAATATCAATAGTAATAATAATAGTAGTACAAATAGTATTATAATAATAATAATAATAAATAATAATAATAATAATATAATAATAATAATAATAATAATAATAATAATAATAATAATAATAATAATAATGGATATTTAATTAGAAATCTCTCGTAAGTTTGGTACATATTTCTTCCCTTTGTATAAGTTAGGCCTACTTAAGCTGTGTTTTCTTACAAACATCATTTGGAAGATTGTTCCATCTTCTTGATAATCATGCTTTCAGAGTTCTCCTGTTTTGTTAAATGCAATAATTTCCCCACTATACTGTTTTCTTCATATATTTCTATCTACTTTTTATACTTATTTCTTAGACAATGCTTTTTGAACATGTGGGCGTATGGATACGGACATCGGCGGCTTAAAAGTTTTCTTTATTCAACATTTTGTCTCGTTTTACCTTCTTATGTATTGTGATATATACTTTCGTGAGAAGGTCTAAGAAAATATTCTTGGAATCTTAGTTACGAGTAAGACAAATATTTCATGACTACAATTGCGCTACTTCTCGTCTTTTATTTACCTTACAATCGGTAAAATATGTCTTCTACCTCACAGACGAAGGAATAAATCTTACGCCATTACGGGCAAGTAACAGGTGATCAAAACTAACGGTAAACATTTACCTTTGTAAGTTGATGTTGCTGACCCGATCTGTAGCCCCATAGTAGTTGCATTCGCCATATTTACCATAATATGTAAACAAGTTTATCAACCATGTCAATTTTTTTTTAATTTTGCTATTTTCTCTTTTTTATTTCGTTGCTCTAAAATACGGAAATGATATTTAGATTTTAAATAAAATAAATTATCATAAAGAGTCCACCGCTGTGGTCTCGAGGTAGCGTGCTGCTTTGTCACGTAGCGGGCCTGGGTTCGATCTCCGCTCGGGACAAGTTTCCTGGTTGAGATTTTTCTTGGGGTTTTTCCTCACCTGTAAGACAAATGTCAGGATATTTTAAGACCTGAACTGTCCCCGAAAATCATCCGTCCATCATCATCATCCTTATCATCATCATCATCCTTATCATCATCATCATCATCCTTCGCCGGTGTGGAAAGCAACGGGAAGCTACCACACCTATATATCCCTAGTATAGCTGCAAAGCATAGCATGAAAATGCAGTGAAATACCTGCTCTCAGGCACAATTAATATGGATGGATGGATGGATGTATGTACTTAGGAGGGTACAAGAGGGAATTCACGTGATATGTGATCAGCATATCTTTACTTTGTTGTGGTGAAGTGGCTTGCGTGCTTAAATGACCCGAAGAGCTTTTCCGACGGTAGCATTGCTGCCGAATGGGTTACCCATGCCGGGCAGGTCGACGGCGATAAGCCAGACGAAAAAAGTACCTTGTTCTAAAGAGTGACAATATTTCACCGTGATAATACAACCGTCAAGAAACGCGGACATGGATTCCACTGGGGTAAAATTTCCCGGAGGTGATTCTGTTCTCCGGGCGGGGACTACTTCAGGGAATCCATGTCAAAGACTCAAACAGAGGGACATGTTTCTAGGAACATGGAATATTAAGAGAGCTACATTGTCTTTATAGGAAGCCAGTTTAGTGTCGTATACTGCGATGGGCAGGACATATAGCTCGAATGGGAATGAAAGAGGGGCATGGAAGCTTATTGTTGGAAAACCAGACAGAATATGTCCAGTTGGTAGACCAAGAATGAGGAGGGATATAACATTAACCGTGATTTAAGGGAAGTAGATTACACAGAGGATGATTGTAAAACATTAGCTCAGGATAGGGATGTATGGAGAACTTATGTCCGCTCGGCCATGAAATTACGGGTTCGATAGTGGGTTAGTTATTACGCATAAATTATCGCCTAGACACATAGATACAGATATCTAACACAATATATAGAAACGATAGTCTACGTAGAATTTAAATTCCAAAATCTCGGCAACTAATTAAATCCAAGAAGAAACATGGCGCGGTTACCACTCACATTTGAAGTAGTATCTGGCGTCTGGTCTTGGAGTAAACTTTCCAGACTTCAGAGTAGTGGATGTAATTTCAATTCTCGGACTTGAACTTATAGATTTTCTCTAAAGGAACAGCAGTATATGCATTTCTTGAGAGGAGGGTTTAAAATCGATAATTATTTGTTCCAAGAAATCATATTTTGAATCAATACATTTAAAAAACATGTCTGATTTATCCATAAATATAAAAATCTGAATTTTATTGATTCAAGTAAAAACAATGGTCACTCCTTGAGCGATATATTTTTCAATTTATAATTATGATTAATTTTTTAAAAAAAAATCACTGAAAAAATACAAATCAGACTGAATGATATACTTTATTTTTCTAAAGTTGTTTAGGTAGATGGTAATTCTGGAATATTAAATATTATTAAGTTAATACTTTTCTTTATTATATACAACTTTCCTCTTTAGAGGATTGCCTCAAGGACAAAGTGATACAGACAATTAATTTTTGGAATTTATGAAATACATTTTGTAAAATATATTTAAAAAATTAAAATTGTAGGCCAAATTGAAGTATACATACTATAAAGTACAAATTTTGTAAATATGGTTTCTAAAAATTGAAATTGATCCTCTAATGGCAGCGATAGCAATTTTAGAAAGATACATCCTGTCCAAATCTAAGGAATTCCAAAATTTGGTTGAGAATCCTGGTATAGTACCTCTTGCCCCGATCATCAATCCTGAGACAGTTAAACTATCTAGTTGATATTTATGTTTGTAATAATAATAATAATAATAATAATAATAATAATAATAATAATAATAATAATAATAAAATAATAATAATAATAATAATAATAATAATAATAATAATGATAATAATAATAATAATAATGCATTATTTATTCTGGCAGAGTTAAGACCTTCTCTTCCACTCAACCAGCGCAAATACAAATAAATATTTGACAAATATAGATATACACTATACTAATTATAAACAGTTAAAGATACATTAAATATAGCAATGTAAATTTTATGTACAAACAACATTTTATACGATAATAACAATAATAATACTAACGATGATAATAATAATAATAATAATAATAATGATAATAATAATATAATATAATAATAATATAATATACTAATAATAATAATTAAATAAATAATATAACCACTCTTACCAAAAAAATATACCTATGCTAATCATACAAATCCTAGTCCTATAGTATCGTATAATCTGTATATAAGCTGTTTTAAATAAGTCATCTATGCTGGAGGCGGACAAATAAGGCCGCAGAAGGAAGTGCAGGAGGGAGAATAGATCACGTTAATCACTCATTCCGCTCTTGAGATTCAAGCAAGAAAGGTATCTAATCGGAAATCTGTCGAATTTTCTTTACACATATCATGAACAGACTATAGTAATTATTGTATACAGATGGATGTAGTAACGTGCTTCTGGTAGCTAAGTTCCTTAATTCTGAGATGTCATTTAACTAATTTATAAAATGAAAGTGGAATTCCCCAACAAACTTTTTTTTGCTTTCTAGAATACGTGGTCGCGTGAGACAGTTATCAACGTTCTGAGAAATTTTAAGTGAATGCACTCATAAAATGCAACCTCTAAATCCTAATAGTCAATTGTTGGCTCAGATATGACTTTCTTTTCAGAGTCAACTTCCTCAGGTAGGTCACTATGAGTCTCAAAACGAATTGTGGGATCTAATATCATACCAAATACAGTATGTAACATTCTTATTTGTACAGTCGACATTTCTATAAACAATAATTCATATTCCTTTAAATACGGTTTATGAAGAAGCCGATACCGTTAAATCTTATCTGTGTACTTACGTATTATCCACTAAGTAGAGAAGTACACGTATTGGTGCAACATTATACCTCATATTCTAATTAAATTGAAAACAATATTTATATTACTGCAACAGTTTTATTTGTACACTACAGCAAACGTCCTTGATGAACACAGTACTTACGGAGTTACTGGACGTAAGAGGTGGTTAAATCCAGTCAATTGTTTACTCCTTTATGTACTAGAGTTCAATATGAATATGTCCACCGCTGTGCCTTGTCACGTAGCGGGCCCGGGTTCGATCCCCGGTCGGGGCAGTTTTTCCGGGTGAGGTTTTTATCGAGGTTTTTCCTCGCCTGTAAGATAAATGTCAGGAAAACGTTAAGGCCCAAATTGTCCCCGAAAGCAGGGCATGTTGCACGTATGGGGAATGAAAAACTTGCATGGAAGCTTCTTGTAGGAAAGCCAGATGGAAGGTGCCCAGTTGGTAGACCAAGAATGAGATGGGAGAATAACATAAACTATGATTTGAGGGAAGTAGATTATACAGGGAATGATTGGAAAGCATTAGCTCAGTATAGGGATGTATGGAGAGCTTATGTCCGCGCGGTCATGAACCTACGGGTTCGATAGTGCCAGTGAGTAAGTAAGTATGGTCCCCGAAATCATATGGTCATCATCATCATCATCCTTATCATTATCATCATCCTTCACCGGTGTGGAAAGCAACGGGAAGCTACCACACCTACAATTCCCTAGTAAAGCTGCAAGCATAGCATGAAAATTCTATGATTGCAGTGAAGGACCTGCCTTCGGGCAGAATAACTATGGATGGAATATGAATAAAGGAAAGGAGCTGGGGAGCCAATTTAAAGAAGCTATATTTAATTTTGCATTGAGGTGCTACTCATTAAGAAAAATAGGCCCAATGGTTAATAAGCCCCATTCAACTGTAATTATATTGTTAACAAGTTTAAAAACAATGGTTTAACTGCAAATATTCCAGGGAAACCGAAGACAAAGTTGTTTATTCAGAGAGAAGAAAATTGTATTATCATTAAGTAAAAATTAACCCTAAAATAAGTGCACCTAGAATAAAGAAATTGTTGGAAAAATTATCGCAAAAGAAAGTATCCCACCAAATACTCCGTCGAGTTTTATGGCAGCATGGCTATCGAGGCAGAATCCCTAAGAAGAAGCCATACGTAAACAAGAGGAACCGTACAGCTAGACTGAAATTTGCCAAGAAGCATCTGGACAAGAGTCTATACTTCTGGAACAATGTGATCTGGTCAGACGAAACGAAAATAAATATGTTCAGTTCCAATGGGATAAACTGGGTATGGAGAAATAACACAGCCTATGGGAATGCAAATACTATTCCTACAGTTAAATATGGAGGAGGTTCCATTCTTCTTTGGGGCTGTATGACCTCAAAGGGAGTGGGTAATATCCACTCCATCGATGGCACTGTGGACCAGTGGGTCTACAATGACATTCTGAAAAAGAACTGCTGTAAAAATGGATGTCCGCACCTCATGCATTTCAGCAAAACAATGACCCGAAACATACACCCGATATTAATAAACGCTGGTTGATCTGAGAAGTTCCCAAGCAGCTAGGAACGCCTACATAATATCCAGACCTAACCCCGTTGAGCACTTGTTGTGGGGAATTCTAAAAAGAAAGGTTCGTCAATGGTACATTTCATCTAAAAATGAAATGAAGAGCGTTATTTTGGAAGAATGGGGAAAAATTATCATAAGTAATGCCATGAGTGATTTCCAAATTATCGATAAATTCACGACTCACGAAGTCAGGAGTGAATTTATCTAGAGAATTTGGAAATCAAGAGTGGTATTTGTTAGGACTATTTAATGTATAAAATTAAGCTGTTTACTCACAAATCATTATTTAACTATAGTTATTTTAAAATATGTATATATTTAATGTAAACGGCGATGTTTGTAAACAAATGAGAAACGATAGATACGCTTCATCTGCTTCTTTTGTTTATCACTGCAATCAGATCATACTATTTATTGCCAAAGGAACGCAATATTGTAAGAATGCTCTCTAGTGGAGAAAAAATGAAACACATCAAACTGTATATTAATTCATTTCTGATGTCGTATGATGTAAATATGACAATTATATTTTTCTGGATTGTTACCTGGGAAAAAATACATTTAAGAAAGTGCAAACAGTGGTTTCTTTTTTTGGTGGTATAATCAATTGCTACAAATGTTTTTATATTAACTCCCGCATGTGGTATGTGTTGACATTCATGCACTATATATACAATCTGGTAGCCGTATTTCTCACAGGCTCAGTCACTGCAAAATAATGGTCAGACCTGTTCAGAATATTAAAAAAGAGGAGCTTTCTTTAATATGGTAATTATAACACTGATAAATATTTCGTGAAAAACGACTCTGATTGGTTGTAAAACAGAAATCATTGAAACGTGATTAGCCATTCAGTCCCATTTGGGGCATGAGTTAAACAGTCACAGAAACTTGTTTCCAATTAGTAGAATCCATGGGGAAAAAGTGTCAAGCTATTATTAAGGGCAATGGACATTCCACAAAGTATTAAGTGTTTCAGTTGTGTAAATAAGTTCATAATTTTTTGTTAATTTATTTCAAGTGTACAAATAACAATGTAGCACAAAATAATACAAGTTTTGTTTTATAATTGATTAATTTTTGTTGTTGTTTGAAAATTTGTGAATTTAGCATTAATTTTATGTTTCTGTTAAATTAATGAATACTTACTATGAAAGAAAACAAAATAAAGTTATATTTAAGTATAAACCTTTCATATTTTATTAAAAATGCAACTGTGCAAATATAAATGTTACATACTGTACTTATCTCTCCTTCTCTCTTCCTATTTTAAAGAAAGATTAGGGTTGCTAAGTTAGTAAACAAGCTACGTTTTCTTTTCCGAGCAATGCTAACAAATCCACAATTATGCAAGCATGCAGCAGACAGTTTATTCCTGATCTTCAGTGAGTTCACATCGTTTATAGCCTACAAAATTGAAAATAATATGGGGCGAAATAAAAATTCGTGCATCCGTGAAGCCTACAATATAAATTCTGAAGAAAACACAAGTAAGTGCAAAAAATTGTGAAAACAATTGTTATTTGTGTGTATGTGTGTACATGAAACGCCATGTTATCAAAATTGCCTAGGAAGAAAATTATTTATAGCCTGTAAGCCAAAAAAAATAATAATTTTGTAAATCAAACTTTATATTTCAGATTTTAATTAATGTTGCTAAAAATTATCATTATTATTATCAATTGAAAATGTTTTGATGAGAAATTATGATCAATATATTATATTTTCAACTATTGATAACAAAATAAGCGCCGTAGCCGAGTGGTTAAGGCAAGAAGCCTTGGCGCAGAGCTAAGGGACTTGCGCTGGTTCGAGTCTCTATGGGGGAAGACATTTTCTCGTGGAATTTCGGCCAGTATGGGACCAGTGCCACCCAGAATCGTTGAGGTATTTGGGTATCTACAATGAGTAGCGACTTCAGGTTGAGAAGGCCAGATATAACGGGGGGGACCCTATATGCTGACCATATGTCACCCCTACACTGGCTAGATGATCGTCTACCTCTTTGATAAACATATGTGGATGTGTGGCAGCAGCCGGCTGGTACGCCAAGGGCCTTCTAGGCCTATCGCGCTTGGAGTTGTTTTATTTACTTTTTTATTTTTTTGAGGAGATAAAATAAATATCACTCTTGATAAAAATATCTTCCTGGCAGTTTTACTATTGTATCAGTAATATTTTGAATGAAGGATATATTGAATTTTTACTTTGATGAAGCAAGATACTTTTTTCACCAAAACTATTTATCAAAATACGGTTTTTGAAAGATTAATCCACCGGTTCTCTACAGAAGCCTTGTCATATAGGTGAGTGAAATGTTCCGAAAATTTCATGGCTCTATTTCAAGTCTAACCTGAAAAGATTATACCAATATATTGATAATTGTGATTTTTTCGGAATTCTTTAAAAATTAATGCAGACAGATATCTAAAATAACACATATATGTATTTTAAAGCTAAATATGCCATTAATTAACAGTAAAATTTTTTGTCGACGTGAGGTAATTAGAATAAGATATATTACGTTTATTACGACATAGTTTTTACCCATCTTCACAACATGCTTCTCCTAATTAAAGTTTATAAGAAAGTCAGTCAAACATGAATAATTAAAATGGAAAATTCTGTTACGCAGAAGAATTTATGGTCACAATTAGCTGGTTTACGTAATATACAGGGTGTAGTTAAATTCCCATTACAAACTTTGAGGATGTGTAGTGGGGACCAAGACTGTTAAGGTTAGCATAGAAACTCATGTCGTGAAACGTGCCGATTTCTTGCTACACGCAAAACACCGTAACACATGTTGCCCCCTCTGACGCCTGCTGCTTGTCGTCTGGGTCCACAAGGAGGGCTCGATGTGATGACCACCTTCAGATACGTACCTTCTCTCCATGTTCTGATACACACGATCACCAATCCCTGGTCTTGCAGCTTCCGCGCTAGTAGGTCTTCCTCGGATGCCCAGGGGTCTCGTAAATCAGAGATTTCATGTGACCTCTGAAGTAATAGTCTAGCGGCATCAAGTAGGGAAAACGTTCAGGGTCTTAGGCGCCAATAATGTGGAAAAGTTGAACGTGAGTTTTTGTTTCTTTTGCTTGTATATAGCGGGAAAACTGTGCGTTTTCGGATATGAGTTCCTATGTTATACGTAGTCGCCTTGGTCCCCTCTACACTTCCTCAAAGTCTGTAATGTGAATTTAGTTACACCTTGAATAAACTGTTTCTTTTGTTAAATTAAAAAAAGTAAAGAGTAAATTTCTGATGCCACAATATTTAAAGTGTCGGACGGCAGTGAAAAAATCACGCAAAACCGTAAGTTATTACGTATTTTCATATTGTATAAGTTGGCACCAATAAAAACAGTGTCTGTATATTAATTTTCCTTTAGTCTTTATTCCATTACCGCAGTTTAACCTCTCACCTTATAGGTACTTTTATGTGTCTCACACCATCCTGGTCTTACAGTGATACGATCTGTCGGAAGAGCGATTTTAACTATGGATCTCAAACATACTTGCTTTACACATAGTCAATAAAATCCCAAATTAAGAAGTTAAATATTCAAAGCGTTTCAGTAGCGACGCTATCATTATCAACAGTAATCTAACAGGAGGTTGCGCTTTTCTGAAAAAAATCACGAGGACAAAGTGGCGAGAGATTTTGTCTAATGAAAAACTCAACCTCGCGTTGGATTTGGAGTGACCATTTAGCAAATAACACATCAGAATCTAAAAATAATAATGTTTAATATTTACCAAATGTGAGGTTTTGTATTCCGATCTTACGTCAGGGATATTTATAAGCCGGCTGTATAGTAATAAATGGCATATCTTTACTGTTAGATTTCTTTGGGCTTGGGAAAAATCAATAACAAATGATTGTATGAGAAATAACTGTTAACAATAATACAGATCCATTATACAACACGTATTAAATTGTTTGAGCAACACAAATAACCCTTTTTCTTGGATATTTTTGAAGTAGTTTTTTTTTGGCATTTCTTGCTGTACCATATCGATCGTACATTGTTGAATCCATATCCTTGTCAAATAAGTTAATTTGCGGAGATCTCTCTCATTACGAAAAGGAAGAGAACATTTTATCAACAGTAAGAACAAAATTATCGGTATATGAGATAAATAGTCAATAAAATCCCAAATCACCGAATTAAAAAGTTAAGATTCAACGTGTTTCAATAGCGATCCAATATTTATCAAGATTTGATACTGATAGCGTCGCTATTGAAACGCGTTGACTCTTTTAAATTTTTAATTTGGTGATTTTGTGATTTATTGACAATGTGTAATACAATTTTATCATAAGTAATGACACGAGCGATCTCCAAATTATCGATAAATTCACGTTCACGACTCACTTCGTGAGTCGTGAATTTATCTAGAGAATTTGGAAATCAAGAGTGGCATTTGTTAGGACTATTTAACGAATAAAATTAAGCTGTTTACTCACAAATCATTATTTAACTATAGTTATTTTAAAATATTTATATATTTAATGTAAACGGCGATGTTTGAAAACAAATGAGAAACGATACGTACGCTTCTACTGCTTCTTTTGTTTATCACTGCAACCAGATCATACTATTTATTGCCAAAGGAACGCAATATTGTAAGAATGCTCTCTAGTGGAGAAAAAATGAAACACATCAATCTGTATATTAATTCATTTTTGATGTCGTATACATTTAAGAAAGTGCAAACAGTGGTTTCTTTTTTTGGTGGTATAATCAATTGCTACAAATGTTGACATGTAAGCACTATTATATACAATCTGGTAGCCGTATTTGTTATAGGCTCAGTCACTGCAAAATAACGGTCAGACCTGTTCAGAATATTAAAAAGGAGGAGCTTTGCTTAATATATGATAATCCTAACACTGATAAATATTTCGTGAAACACGTCTCTGATTGGTTGTAATACAGAAATCATTGAAACGTGATTGGTCATTGACTCCCATTTGGGGCATGAGTTAAATAGTCAATAAAATCCCAAATCACCGAATTAAAAAGTTAAGATTCAACGTGTTTCAATAGCGATCCAATATTTATCAAGATTTGATACTGATAGCGTCGCTATTGAAACGCGTTGACTCTTTTAACTTTTTAATTTGGTGATTTTGTGATTTATTGACAATGTGTAATAGAATTTTATCATAAGTAATGACACGAGCGATCTCCAATTTATCAAGAGAATTTGGAAATCAAGAGTGGCATTTGTTAGGACTATTTAACGAATAAAATTAAGCTGTTTACTCACAAATCATTATTTAACTATAGTTATTTTAAAATATTTATATATTTAATGTAAACGGCGATGTTTGAAAACAAATGAGAAACGATACGTACGCTTCTACTGCTTCTTTTGTTTATCACTGCAACCAGATCATACTATTTATTGCCAAAGGAACGCAATATTGTAAGAATGCTCTCTAGTGGAGAAAAAATGAAACACATCAATCTGTATATTAATTCATTTTTGATGTCGTATACATTTAAGAAAGTGCAAACAGTGGTTTCTTTTTTTGGTGGTATAATCAATTGCTACAAATGTTGACATGTAAGCACTATTATATACAATCTGGTAGCCGTATTTGTTATAGGCTCAGTCACTGCAAAATAACGGTCAGACCTGTTCAGAATATTAAAAAGGAGGAGCTTTGCTTAATATATGATAATCCTAACACTGATAAATATTTCGTGAAACACGTCTCTGATTGGTTGTAATACAGAAATCATTGAAACGTGATTGGTCATTGACTCCCATTTGGGGCATGAGTTAAATAGTCAATAAAATCCCAAATCACCGAATTAAAAAGTTAAGATTCAACGTGTTTCAATAGCGATCCAATATTTATCAAGATTTGATACTGATAGCGTCGCTATTGAAACGCGTTGACTCTTTTAACTTTTTAATTTGGTGATTTTGTGATTTATTGACAATGTGTAATAGAATTTTATCATAAGTAATGACACGAGCGATCTCCAATTTATCAAGAGAATTTGGAAATCAAGAGTGGCATTTGTTAGGACTATTTAACGAATAAAATTAAGCTGTTTGCTCACAAATCATTATTTAACTATAGTTATTTTGAAATATTTATATATTTAATGTAAACGGCGATGTTTGAAAACAAATGAGAAACGATAGGTACGCTTCATCTGCTTCTTTTGTTTATCACTGCAACCAGATCATATTATTTATTGCCAAAGGAACGCAATATTGTAAGTATGCTCTCTAGTGGAGAAAAAATGAAACACATCAAACTGTATATTAATTCATTTCTGATGGCGTATGATGTAAACATGACAATTATATTTTTTTCTGGATTATTACCTGGGAAAAAATACATTTAAGAAAGTGCAAACAGTGGTTTCTTTTTTTGGTGGTATAATAAATTGCTACAAATGTTTTTATATTAAATCCTGTGTTGACATCTATGCACTATGTATACAATCTGGTAGCCGTATTTCTTATAGGCTCAGTCACTGCAAAATAATGGTCAGACCTGTTCAGAATATTAAAAAGGAGGAGCTTTCTTTAATATGGTAAATTTAACACTGATAAATATTTGGTGAAACACGACTCTGATTGGTTGAAAACAGAAATCATTGAAACGTGATTGGTCATTGACTCCCATTTGGGGCATGAGTTAAATAGTCACCAAGAAGATCCTATTTATTAATATACAAACACGCACTTTTTGATCACACAGGGACATGGAGGGCCTCCCCGATTGACGATCAGCTAAATGTCAGAGCAAATTGCGGTCCAAATAATGGTACAAAAGTCACTGCGACTAGTAGGTTGCAATTGTTTTATTAAAGCAATGTTTTGAAGTTACTTTCAAACATAAGCATATGTTCGATACAGGAGTTTGAAGCTGATGCTGATTTCCCACGAGAAGCAGTTACCTTGTTCAAAACCAGAATAACTATGTGACCGTTGTTAAATACAGTAAAAAATAATGTGTAGGATGAAATAAAACTTGAACATTTTGTTATATGATGGACTCACATTACTTGGTGGATGTGAAATATAGTTGGACGCGGGAAATTGTTGCATGAACACAAGCTGCCACCGGTGCTTCAAGTTAGAGAGATCACTTGAGGAGGTTGCTTAAACAAGCAAGAACTTCAACTTCATATCCTTGGTTAAAGGTGAAACTACACAAGATTCATAACTAGCGCAGTTATTACGAGTTTACAGCAGACGCAGGACTCACTAACACCTCCAGATCTCTATTTTAATCAAAGTTTCTAACTCTATTCACTTTGGTGCTCTGCCTCACGCGGTGATACCGTTTCCCTCCTTCGTAAATTAAGAGATATCGCCCTTTTAATCGACATATTAAACTGCTGTTAACACGCAATGTTTGATATACAGTAGCTAAATTTTGTTATAAACTTGCCTTATATATACAGGGTGTTTCAGAATAAGTGTTACAGACTTCTAGGAATTGTAGAGGGGTCTCAGTAGATAAAGTTTTGATAAGGAACCCATGTTCGAAAACGTACCATTTCAATGTAAAATCGATTTGAAGATTGGGCTCAACAGTACATTACCTTTCCCTTCACTTTTCATAGTACAGGATAGCGCATAAGTCTCTCATAGTGACAATCGGTAACATACTACCTTGAATAAGGTTTACTTTTAAATTAAAGATATTATTCGCTGTGTTCCCCGTTATACGCCCTGCAGGTTAATAAAAATTATCCATCCATACATCGTATTCCTGCCCGAGGGCAGTCTTTTTCACTCCTTCAATAGCATTTCCAAGCTATGCGTTTGCAGCTCTTCACTAGGGCAATTGGAGGTGTAATAGCTTTCCGTTGCTTTCCACACCGGCGACGGATGATGCATGATGGCCATATAATTTCGGGGACCAGTGTGTTCCTTAAAGTTCTTCCTGACATTTGTCTTACAGGTGATGAAAACCCGCGATAACAACCGCACCCAACAAAAACTTGCCCCCGACCCGGGTTCGAACCCGGGCCCGCTGGCGTGACAAGCAAGTCAACGCTAGTACCTCGAGACCACAGCGGTGGACAATATAAATATATACAATAGGATATAAATACTAACCACTCAACTCGACTGTCGATCTCAGGGTCGTTTCGAGGGAGCTGCGATGAGCCCCTATATATAGAGGTCTGTGAATGACAAGGGTGCTGGCCCCACCGCCACGCCGGACACACTATCACCAGGGGCAGATGAATGAAATGAAATGTAATGCATGATACACGAGTATGTAGAAAATTGGTGGATAGAAATTGGTGGTCATTAGAGGGGAACGCAAGGAACCCCGAGAAAAACCTGCCCAACCTGAGCTTTCGCGCCCAAGTCACGAAACCCACAGGTAGTGCCCAGAGATTCGATCTGCAGGACCCCAGCGGTGAGAGGCCGAGTTTCTTCTCGAAAGACCTCAGTTTTTCGACAACAACGTAACACATGCTCTTAATGCCTACTAATTGTGCTCTCGCTCTTGCCTGAAGACCAAGAGAGTATGCCTTCTTATATTTTTCCTGACACGCGCTTTGGAGAACTGGTGATTTCCTTGAGTACTTTAGCAAGCAACTCTTATTTCCGTAGTTTCCTTAATTTCTCTTGTGTAGCATAAGTCCAGGACACCCTTGTCTGTACTGCTACTTTAAAAAAATCCTCTATTTGTCCCTTTTTTCGTCTTTCGCTTTCAGCTCAAATCCTTGAAATGTCTTCGTTGGCCACCCTGGTTCGACTCACTACCTTAGGAATTGGTGGTATTATCCCTTGAAGCCAATCACTATTTTTCTCAAGAAATATATCCTCTTTCTTACTGAGTTGCTCGCCCTTTCTTGTCATTCATATTTAAAAAAAAATGTGGAAAATTTTTCGTTTTTTATTTCCTTTATTTGTTCGTCTGAGTAACTATTATACTGTAAAAGGTAATTTTCCAATAATTATAATTTTGTCATTAATATTCGGAAAATTTTGCTGTTGCATAATGTTAAACAACTTTCTTTTTCTTTCTTCGAGTCATTATATATTGACGTCCGATGACCCTAAATACAAAAATTCGACAAATTTAACAAGAAGAATAGAATCATACTTATAAAAAAATATAACAATTTTTTACTACATGTGTCTTTATAAACCTATATAGCATCGAAAACCTGCGCGAATCCGCGGCCAATTTTCAGTAACACGCCTAAGCCAATACTTCAACATTTCTATGACACTAAGGCGAAATTGCCCGTACATACACGGAAGTTGTAACTCAAATAACTGAAGTTTGTTAAAATTGGCTTAAAAAAATAACCGAGAAACGGCTATACCCTCCCCTACTTGAAGAAGCTTTATCTGAATCACAAAGACTATCATCAACGAGGATAAAAACAATTAAAATATGTAATTACTATATAGGTTTACTCACAATCCATAACTATTCACTTAAAACTATAATCCCTAATTAGCAATAATCTATGTTACACATATATCTTGTACAAAGAGCGCCGTCTGAGAATAAATTTTGTATAACATGAGACCGTCAATTTTCCGATTGAGCGTACAGACTCAAGATAACATTGACTGATGAAAATTGGATACCCCGTATCATCGGCTGAATTATTCAGCTCTGGGATATTGCTAATCTTTTTTTCCTCTTCTAGAATAAAATTCAGAGAAAACTACTTTTGTGCCGCCTCAATCGTTCAAATACTCCACTGTGCGGCGTGTGCTGCGTTCCTAAATAAATGTCATTGTGTTTTTACCACAGTCGTGCGCTGTTAAGCTTGCCCGTGAATCTGCTTATCCCAATCTTCTTATTCTTATTGTGAGTTATCCGTTGAAGATAAACATATGCTGTCGCGGACTTTTTTGTAGAGTTTTTTTTTTGTGATATTCAATTCTGTGAACATTAATTTGGTGTATTTGTTAGGCAGCGTAAGCTATTTAAGCGTCAAAATAGGGACTTTATTTCACGTTTTTCACTACAATTGGTAGTTTTTAAGGCTGAAGAGATTGAGTATTACAACTCTCTTATAGCCTATGTTCATCCCCGGAATCTCCAGATCATTTTTCAAAAAGCCCCATCTCAACCGGATGAACGGTATGATAGAGCACGCTTGCCCGGGAATCTGCTTGTCCTGATCTTCTTGACATTAATGAAAGACAAAAATGGTTATTGTGAGTTATCCGTAAAAGATAAACATATGCTGTCTAGGACTTTTTTGTAGAGTGTTTGAGATATTCAATTCTGTGTAGATGAATTTGGTGTATTTGCTATGATTTAGTCAGCGTAAGCCATTTAAGCGTCAAAATAGGGACTTTATTTCACGTTTTTCATTACAAAGGGTGATTTTTAGGGGTGAAGGGGTTGAGTATCACAGCTCTCTTATAGCCTATGCTCATCCCGGGAATCTCCTGAACATTTTGCAAAAAAAACATCAAAATCGGATCTGCGGTATGGCTGCGCATAGAATACGAACGAACAAACAAACCAACAAACAAACATTAATTTTTATATATTAGATTGTGATACAAACTACTTTCCTTCCAATTTTACCAACATCAGAAACTCAATTACACATATTTTTGTTAGGTTTGTGTTAGTTTAGTTAGTGTACATCAAGTTAGTATACATTTCAGTAAATAATTTGCATATAATATATTTTGTCAGGTTAGGAAGAGTGAAGTTAGTGTATATCTATTTCTAATAAACGTTTGGGAATTTATTTCCAAGGTTGGTCGTACCGCACGTGCTGCCATTTAGCACTATAAAATTTCTGTAGGACTTCAAATATATGTGGTTCCACCTTAGCGACAGTTCACAAACTCTGGCGAATGCCCACTGTTAATCTGTAGGAATTAGAAAATATGTTGAGGAAGATAAAGTATTGTTTTTCCAAAGATCGAAACACATGGGCAGTTATCGTGTCTTGTGTTTTAGGAGAAGTATTACAGGCTTCTAGGGGTTGTGCTGCAAGTAATGTTCCACGTGGCGACCATATTGTTCTTTGCACAAAGTGTACTTGCGACGAATGTTTTCATTCGCACGCCCCACATGACTTGGTGTGTGCTCAATAATTTCTGCTGCCGCCAGAATTCGTGCAAGATCTTCTTACGACTCGATGTGCAACTCCTAGAAGTCTGTAATACTTATTCTGAAACACAAGACACACGATATCAACCCCATTGTGTTTCGCTCTTCAAACATATTTTACATCGAAATGATAAGTTTCCGGACATGGGATCCTTATCAAAACTGCATCTACTATGTCCTCTCTGCAACCCCTAGAAGTTTGTAATACTTATTCTGAAATACCCTGTATAACATTTGTGTAATTTCATTCAAAAAATCTGTGAACTGAAATTTGGAAGGACCGGTGTTACAAATCAAGATAAATGCAGGTGGGGCATAAACACCCGATGTTTTTAAAAATAATATTTCTCAACATATTTTCGACCAACAAACAGTGTTAAAATATATCATAAACCATCAGGAGTGTGTGCCGTACCCTATATTTATATATAACTCCATTACGCGACAGCCCTAGAAGGTCTTTGGTCTGTCATGTGACTGCTGGCCTCACATCCACGTATGTTAATCACAGAGGTAAACGATCATCCAGGCAGTGTAGGAGTGATATGTGATCAGCATGTTGGGTCTCCCAGCCGATATATTTATGGTTTTCTCAATCTGGAGCCTCTACATATTGGTCCCATGTACATTCATGTTTGAAAGAAATATCTTCCTTTTTCCATTCTCGTTTGTATGTTAAATTATTTTATTTTAGGCTTTCTGCTAGATGTATCGGTAGACGATACATTAGGAATATTAATTCAATTACTGGCAATCGCTGTGGTCTCGAGGTAGCGTGCTGCCTTGTCACGCAGCGGGCCCGGGTTCGACTCCCGGTCGGGACACGCTCCGGGTGAGGTTTTTCGGGGTTTTTCTTCACCTGTAAGACAAATGTCAGGAAGCATAGGACCCAACGGTCCACGAAAATCATCCGGCCATCATCATCATCATTCTTATCATTACCATAAACATCCTACACCGGTGTGGAAAGCAACGGGAAGCTACAACACCTATAATTCCCTAGTAAAGCTTGCAAACCATAGCATGAAAATGCTATGATTGCAGTGAAAGTCTGCCCTTGGGCAGAATTATTATGGATGGATGGATGGTTTCAATTACCAATTGCGGTTGCGATAAAATGAGTGCCTGTGTCGGAGGATACATTTTCTGGATCTTCCTCTTGTTCCCCATCCTCTCCAATCTAGACCCTACATCACCAACCCTCGCAAATCTACGTATTAGTCATTCAAAATATCTCTGCAGGCGGAAGAATTACGAAGCTCTGTTTGTTGCTACATGTGACGTCATATAAGGCAGTGTACACTGTCAGCGTCCCACGTCCCATTCTCCTCTGCACTCATAGATAGCAGTGTCACGTGTTCTATTCCTGCATAAACACGACTGCAGTGCCCTCCGTCAACAACTGCACTTACTCCTTAAACGGGTAATACTTTGAATTTGATAGTCCCTCAGAGTTGATTTCCTGTTAAGTGTTTATGTCACTTTCAATATCCTCCGGTCCTGAATCCTCATCACTTAAAGCTACTTGCTCAGGGGGCTCCAAGATGATTCCTGCATCTATGAAATTATCTACCCCCGTTATGACAGCAATTCTTTTGTTAAAAGTCCATAAAGCAATAATTTTATTTACGTACATATTTTCAATGTTTACACGTCCTTCTGTGCCTAAATTTGTATTTTCCTTCTCCACTCGTCCCCATGAATCCACTGCACGTACTCCGGTCCTCTTGTTCTCATTCCAGTCCTTACTTCTTGCATTCATGAGTTTCGAAGTCTTCCTGCCTTTCTTGTTCCATGTGGACAGCATTCCAATGTTTTTCTTCTTGCATTTCGTATGTGACCATAACAATTTAATTGCTTATATCTTACACAATCTACTATTGAATATCTAATAGTTTTTTTTCTCGTATGGTTTTTTTTATCATTTTTCAAATTATGAACAACTTGCTGCTTTTAACAAACATCCATTTCCATCGACATAAAATGTTATTGTAAGGTTTTGTTAAAGCATTAGTAAATCCATATAATTCACCAATCCCTATCGTTTCCACTACCCAAATTTGTGGATTCAAAGTTATTCTCAATTTTTTTTTCAAAATGTACTAGAACATCAATTAAACATTTAAAAATAATGTTATAATGAGTAAGGTTGTATAATGTAATCAAGAAATAAAGAAAGTAGAATTTCACATTTTGTAGTAGTAGGCCTGCATAACTAATAAAATAAGCTTCAAGTCCTTCACTTTTAATACTAAACTGAAAAAGATAATTGAACGTGCAAATAACACTTTATTATTTGGAAATGCCATGTGTCATTTACTAGATTCATTAAAAAACCTCATATAAAGTTAGAAGCTTGCGGTAGCGTTGCTGCCTCGTACCAGGAAGCCGGGGTTCGGTACCTGTTCGGGAAAAGTTTTCTGGGTGACGCTTTCTTCAGGTTTTTTCCTCACCTATAAGACAGAAGTTAGGAAACTTTAAGGTCCAATCAGTCCCTTAACAGCATCTCGCCATCATAATCATAATTACCATATTCGCCATGTTCAGTATGAATTTGTGTACAATGGTGTGTTTCGCTTTAATGTTGTGTTTTCTCGGAAGTGGCCGTGACATTGAGCTAATCACTCATTCGGGAGCTCTCCAAGTCCTTGTTTGATGAAAAAGTGTGTGTGTGGTTCAAAGTTTAAAATCTCTCTCCCGACAGGTCGTGCCACTGTAAGGTCCGATTGGAGTGTGGCACGTAAAAGTAACTAAAAGACGATAAGTTAAACTGCATTAATGGAATATAATTGAATAAAGATTCCTTCTGGCTTTTTTCGTGCGGTGTCGACAGGAAAACCCATGGACAAGCTGGAGTAATGATTTGGATTAATAAAACCATAAGAAATAAAATTCAACACTACACTTACTGGAATGAAAGAATATTAGAGCTTCGACTGAAAATAAATAGAGGTAATTTGACAGTTCTTGGTGTATATGCACCAGAGGAAGGCCGTGAAGAAGACAATGAAGAATTTTATAAAATATTACAAGAAATTTATAGCAAATTAATAGAAATGATTACATTCTCATAATAGGAGATTTAAATGCCAGAGTGGGCAATGCTCAAGTCAACAATAATATTGGAACATTTGGCGAACCAACCAGCAATAGGAATGGGACAAGATTAACAGATTTTGCTATCTACAATGAACTGAAAATAACGAATACCTTTTACAATCATAGAAACATACATAAATATACCTGGCATCGTCAGGACTCAAAATCAATCATTGATTATTTCATTGCAAATAATAAGATTTTTAAATTGTTTCTCGATGTCAGAGCCTACAGAGGATATGATATTGGTTCAGATCACTACCTAGTAGAAGCAAGAATAAGATTTCCACCAAGATGGTTAAAAAAGAAGAAACAACAACAGAGCATAGAACAAAAGTACAAGGTAAAATTATTTTATGATGACAGTATTAAATGGTATATTCGAGAAGAATTCAGCAATATATGGCTACAACTCCAGAAAGTAATGATGTCGAAGAAGAATGGAAAAACATTAAAATGATAATTCAAAATGCAGCTAATGAAACTTTAGGAAAAGTAAATATACAACAAAGAAGAAATAGAACTCTAAAAATCTGGGATGATCAAATAAAACAATTGATTGAAGAAAAAAATGCAGCTTATAAAAAATATTTGAACACAAAGAAAGTAGAAAATGAAATAGAATTCAAACGCTGTAGAGCTATTGTTAAGAGGAAATAAGAAAGAGACATAGGAAAACATGGTTAAATTTTGTTACACATTTAGAATCAGATTTGCATAAGCTCCAACCTAATGCCTTCAAAATATTAAAACATTTGAATAAAGATATTAAAGAATCTACCAAAATTAATTGCGGAGTAACAAAAGAAGATTTTTTCAATTATTATAAAAGTCTTTGGACTGACAATAGCTATGAAGATACAATTTTCCGAAATAATAATGAGACAGATTCCATAATATCATTGGAAGAATTGAACAATAGTTTAAAGAAATTAAAAAATGGGAAGGCAACTGGCACAGATGGCTTGAATTCTGAATTGTACAAATATGCAGGCAAACAGTTCCATGAAAGACTGTTGTCCTTCTTTAATAATGTATTCAAAAATGCAGATATACCACAAGAATGGAAGACAAGCATTGTTATACCCCTGTTCAAGAAAGGAGACAAGAGAAAAATGGACAACTATAGGGGATCAGTTTGTTAAACACATGCTACAAAATTTATGCAGACATTTTAAATGGAAAATTGAAAAGTTTCAGTGAAAAATTCCTTATGGAATGTCAAAATGGATTTAGGAAAGGACGATCTTGTATTGATTCAGCATTTTCTGTTAAACTATTGCTTGAAAAAAGAAGAGAATTCAACTTAGAAACACATTTTGCTTTCATAGATTTTGAAAAAGCATTCGACACAGTCAAGAGATCAAAACTCTTAAATATATTGGAAGACAGAAATATACCAAATTTACTTCGGCAGAACATACAAAATATTTACAAAGACAACACCATAAAGATTAAATTAAATAACAGATTTTCTGAAGAAGGAATTATAAATCGTGGTGTGAGACAAGGCTGCCCCCTATCCCCAACACTCTTTGCAATTTATATCAATGAAGTAATATGTTGCTGGAACAAAACATATAAATTTGGAATAAGAATATCAGAAAATAGAAAATTAAACACCCTATTGTTTGCAGATGACCAAATAATAATAGCAAATTCTGAAGATAATCTACAGAAAGGTCTGTATGAACTTAACAAAATTACAGAAGAATATGGATTAAAGATATCTACAGAAAAAACAAAAATTATGGCATTTCAAGGTGTAGATCCTGTCAGAAGTAAAATTGTACTGGACAATAAAATTTTGGAGCAGGTGAATAATTTTTACATATCTAGGATGCAATATCTCATATGAAGAAGAAAAGGATGTAAATGCAAAAATATCTAAATTTTTAAGAATTTTAGGGTTAATAAATTCTATCTTCAAGCCACAGTTAGTCCAAAAGCATTCAAGACTGAAAGTGTATAAAACACTGGCTCTTCCAACTCTTTTGTATGGTAGCGAAGTATGGACGTTGAAACAGAAGGATATACAGAGACTTAGATCTGCTGAAATGAGATATCTTCGGAGGACTGCAGGATACACACTACTAGATCACAAAAAAAATGAAGACATCTTAGAAGAATTACACATGGAATCTTTAGAAAACAAAATTTCTGATTATAAGTCAAGATGGATACAACATGTTCATCGAATGGAAGATCACAGAATACCCAAACTAATGTTAAGATATCAACCTGCAGGAAGAAGAAGACCAGGACGTCCACTCAAAAGACTTCTGGATGGTGTTTCTCTTGAGGCCGAAACAGGTCAACAAATGGCCTAAATTCGTGAATGTACTATGATGATGATGATGAATAAAGATAGAACCAGTTTAAAGGTACAGCGCCATTTAATGTGGGGAACAGGCACTAATAGATGGAGAAATGTATATATAAACATTCCCTAAATTAATATTTTACCAGTTAAATATTACAATTTCCCTCAGGGGTCCTCATCTAGGGGATATGTGGATGGCGACCACAAGGTGCCCAAGCTGAGCAAAACATTTCTTCCACTTACTTGTGTTTTGCACTCTTTTAACTTTACTATCTGACCTCTCTTGGTTAACTCTTGTTTTTTCCGACCCCGACGCTATTAGGGCATCCGAGGGCTAGGGAGTCTTTCCTTTCTTCCATTTCTTCTTTCCTTTATTCTCTTTTCTTCTCCAGAAAAGCCTGACCAGAGGCTATAAGATGGCAGCCCCATCACTGGTCTTGCCTTCCTTTGGCCGGCAACCATTCGAAGGGACTATTATTATGCTTTCAAGTCTTATACGAGAATTTCCCGGAGATCACTGGGCCGTCCTATGAAACGCTGGAGGGAAAATTTTCTATAGGATCGTAACAGACCTTGGCCTAATACTTGGAAGGAAGAAGAATATTACAATTTATTGCAGTGTATATTTCCGAGTCCATTTCCGTTAATATGTGCCTATTGTCCATTAAAATAGTTCTCAAAGCAAATACATTATCTTAATAACCTAGGATATTAAATGAATGTGTCAATGTGTCCCTTGAAGGGCGAGGGCTTCCGAGTAGGGATGGCCCAGGGGGACTTATCAGTGGGCTATTAAAGTGAGATGACAGGATATTAGTGGTGTGTGTATGTGACTTGAAAAAAAATGTTCAGTTGGGATGAGTCGTGCAGAAAGAGACAAATTCCCATTTGGCCTGGAGTGCTGGACGGCTTTTATATACGATGAATTGAAATCAAGCGTACACTATATTTTCTTTGTAACTATTTAACTTTCCTGCCCCCCAAATGGGAGTCGCATTGTCTAATCACGATTGAATGAATTTTGTTTTACAGCCAGTGACAATCATGTTGCACCTCGCTCTCTATCGAATTCTCTTTACCAGCTCCTGTTTTTGAGATAAAGGAAGCTTCTCGTTTTTAATATTCTGAACAGGTCAGAGCATTATTTTGCAGTGACTGACTCTCCAACAAATACATTGAATATAAGAAATAATGAACAGATTCCTTCGCAACTACACATTAGATAATTGTGTTTTTAAATAATGATTTAACTGAGTTGTTTACTAAAAAAATTAATAACCTATAATTTTGGTTATAATATAGAGTTTGATGTGTTTCATTTTTCTCCACCAGGGTGCATTCTTACAATATTGCGATCCTATTTGGCAATAAATAATATGATAAAGTTGCACTGAACAAACAAATGAAACGAAACCAAACATTTCTGGTGTGTTTTCAAATACCGTTGTTTACATTAAATATATACATATTTTGAAATACCAGTAACTATATTTAAATAATCATTTTTGAGTAAACAGCTTAATCTTATTCGTTAAATAGCCCTAACAAATGCCACTTTTGATTTCCAAATCCTCTAGATAAATTCTCCAGTCATTTCGTGATTCGTGAATTTATCGATAATTTGAAAACAACTGGTGACATTGCTTATGATATATTTTTTTTTATTACACCAGCGATGTAAAACACAAGCTCCGTGAGACGGTGCGCTCCGATGTGTGCCAGGAGCGCTCCGCTGGGCAGGTAACGCTACCTGGTGACTTGTTTCAGTTTTACTCATCAAACGCAAAGATGAACATGCCTACGTTCAGCATGAAGACCTTGCGAGAATTAAGCCTCCGTATTTGTTTGGCACAGAATATCTCTTTCAATTTTGAAACCGTTAAATTAGCTAATTCGATGAAAAAACAAGACAAAAACATAAAAATCACCTTTAAAACTAATAACAAACGCAACAACATCGTATCAAACAAAATTGAAGTAACAAATAAATACTAAATAAAGGCGTTTATAAACTAAAGTACAAAATTGCGATAAGTTTTACATCGGCGAAACAACAAGAAATGTTAACACAAGATATACTGAACATTAAAAAAATTATTAATAACGAAGAAAAATCATGTTTTGCTAAACATATACTAGAAACGGGTCATCAGTTGGACAAAATCGATAACACTATGTCAAAATTACACAGAAAGAATAACGAAACTGGATTAGCATCCTAAAAGACAGACATTTTAAAAGAAGCTGAGAATAAAGACCTGCTCAACAAGAACGTGACCGCAGACCGGAACCCGTTGTACAACTTATACAAACAACAATAGTATTTTATCCTCACTATTATGGTTGTCCAGCGGTTCGCTTTGTTTCCCCGCAGCTATTATATATAATTAATTACAATGATGCCGACTACCGCCACTATAATAATTCCGCATGTTAATCATTGTCTAGCATTGTCGCTCCACCCGCTTTTATATAAACTGACAACCATCATAGTGAGGCGATAATACCAGTTGAAATTCAGAAGATGAAACATTGTTTTGAAAGGCCATAATATTTTTAACTACTTGAAGTTTTCAAATAGAACTTTATTATTGTTAAGGACGACTGGTTTATCAGGTACTAATTTTATATTTTTAATGTTAAATTAGTTAATGGGAGTAATAGACGAATAAATATTATTGCATTTAGACCATCTTCTAAAATTGGTATGGTATTAGATCCCACAATCCGTTTTAAAACTCATAGTAGCCAACCCGAGGAAGTCGATTCTGAAGAGAATGCCATGTCAGCCAACAGTTGACTATTACCAAGATAAGTAGCAATTAGATAGTATAACTGTTACAGGATTGATGATCGGGGCAAGAGATACTATACCAGGATTCTTAGCTAAATTTTGGAATTTCTTAGATTTGAACAGAGTGTATCTTTCTAAAATTGCAATCGCTGCCATTAGAGGATCAATTTCAATTTTAAGAAATCATATTTACAAAATTTATATTTTATAGAATATACTTAAATCACAATTTGAATTTTTTAAATGTATTTCATCAATTTCGAAAATTAATTGTCTGATCACTTTGTCCTTGTGGCAATCCTCTAATGAGGAATGTTTTATATAAAAAATATAATAAAATAAAAAAAAATGTCAAGTGTCAAGTAAGAATGCCCGGGAAGTAACACCCTGAAAAAAAGGTGATTTATTTTGCTATAGTAGCAACAATAAATATACCCACTATTTTTTCCTGTACCAAGAAATAATAAACCATGTTTGTTAAAATGGTGTAGAAACACATGAACATTTTAAGCGTATTCTCATTTTTTTGTACGTAGAGTCTTGATGGTTCTTAATGATTTTTTAGGCAAATATTAAATATTGCAGATTAAAATCTTTTGAGGTATTATTTAATATTGTAAACCATTCTTTTTCATACTTATTGTTCTTAGGTATTTGAATACCAGCCACTTTTCAAAATTTTCCTAATATGACAACTGTCCATTAACTGTCCATTTCCATCATATAATGTATTTATACGTATGACCACATGTGTAGTTTCATTGATTTCAGTCCCAGTTTCAAACTGTTATTTAATATATGGTGTTTATTGGCTTTTATATGCAAAAGTCCAGGTTTAGATGATTTAAATTTAGAACTTTTAAGTATGGAGGAACTGCCTTGAAAGAGAAACTATTAGAACTTTTTAACAATATTTGGCATTGTCTTAATATTCCAACGGATTGGGAAACGGGTCTAGTAATTAATATACATAAAAAAGGTCAGAAAAACAAATGTGATAACTACCGAGGCATTACCTTACTCCCAACTGCATCTAAATTATATGCCAACATAATTAAAAATAAGTTATCAGTAAGTACTGAAACATTTTTGGAAGAAGAACAATGTGGATTTAGAAAAGGGAGGAGCACTATAGATGCAATATTTACCCTGCAACAAATTATGGAAAAAAGGAGAGAATTTAATCTCCCACTGTACATACTATTTATAGATTATGAAAAGGCATATGATAATGTAAACCGAGATAAACTTTGGCAGATACTGCATGAAGAACATATACACTCACATGTAATACGAGCCATACAAAGCTTATATCAAAATTCTAAAATCAAAATTAAATTACCAGATGGAGAAATAACAGAACACATAAACACAGGCAAAGGTGTTCGACAAGGATGTGGACTATCTCCACTCTTATTTAATATATATATTAACAGAATAGTGCAAGAATGGAAACAAACAGTAAACAGTGGAATTTCAATAACTAGGAATAAAATAATTCAAACAATATTATATGCTGATGATCAAATAATATTATCAGATTCTGAAGATAGCTTACAAATAGCAGCATATCAATTATTCAAAATTGCCAGCAAATATAATATGAAAATTTCCACATCAAAATCCAAAACAATGGCAATGTGTGGAAAAAACATACAACGGGTGAAAATTGAGATTGATGGAAAAATTATAGAACAAGTGTCAGATTTCTCTTACTTAGGAAGTGTATTTGCAGAGTATAAGAGTGACATTGATTCAAAATTACAAAAATATAATAAAATGAATGGGGTAATACGAAGACATTTTGGTAAACAGATGAGGACAGAGACAAAACTAAGATTACATAACGTCACATCAAAGCTGCTCTAAAATACGGAAGTGAAATTTGGATTTTAAATAAAAGAAACTCTCATAAACTTCAAGTAAGCCAAATGCGCTTCTTACGATCATTGTTAGGAGTTAATAGACTGGATCACCAAAGGAACACTACTATCAGAGGAAAACTTGGAGTAGCAAGTTTAAATGAAGATATCCAAAGATACCAACAAGAATGGAAAAATCATCTGAGAAGAATGGCAAGAAATAGACTTCCAAAATTGGCATTCCAATATACCCCAACTGGACATAGGGACCAAGGAAGACCAAAACATCGGTGGAAAGATCAAGACCATCTTCGCTAGGTTTACCGTACAGGCCACATGGCCTAAAACGAATTTGTTCATGATGATGATGATATGCAGTAGTATTTTATCGTTATTGCCTAATAGCACTACGTAATCAGCATGTGCCAACAGGCCTTTTTATCATCTATATACACACACTAGTATAAAATTGAAAAGCAGAGGAGATAGTGTATTTCCTTGCTTTAACTCATTGTGAATTTAAAAAAAATATCTGAAAACAGTTTGCCTACTCGCACTTCACCCTTTGTGACATTTAGACACATTCGTATAGGTGTAATGAAGTTTTTAAGAATTCCGAATTGTAGCAGGATTCTTAATTGAGTCAGGTGACATTAAAATAAATAGTACTCTTACTTACTTACTCACTGGCACTATCGAACCCGTAGGTTCATGGCCGCGCGTACGTAAGCTCTCCGTACATCCCTATCCAGAGCTAATGCTTTCCAATCATTACCTGTATAATCTACTTCCCTCAAATCATAGTTAATGTTGTTCTCCCACCTCATTATTGGTCTACCAACTGGGCGTTTTCCCCTCTGGTTTTCCTACAAGAAGCTTCCATGCACGTCTTTCATTCCCCATACGCGCAACATGTCCTGCCCATCGTAGTCTACGAGACTTAACTGTTCTTATTATATCTGGCTTCCTATAAAGACCAAGTAGTTCATTGTTATGTAGTCTTCTCCAGTCACCTGTCTGTTCATCTCTCTTTGGTCCAAAAATTTTCCTAAGTACTTTATTCTCAAATACTCGTAATCTCCTTTCCTCCCTTAAAGTAAGAGTCCATGTTTCGCACCCATATAATATAACTGGTAGAATAATAGTTTTATATATTTTCAGCTTAAAGTTTTTGAAAGGAGTTGGGACATCAAACGTCCCTGCAATGCATAATAGCACGCAATTCCAAAATTGAGCCTATGTTTAATTTCTTTGTGCATCTCATTCCTATTTGTGATTATTGTTCCTAGGTATTTGAATTCAGCCACTTCCTCAAAATTCCCCACATTTGTCATTAGCTGTCCATTTCCATTATATATTGAATTTCTACGTGTGACCATATATTTAGTTTTACTGATATTTACTTCCAGTCCTAATTTCTTAGTGTTACTCAATAGTGTGTGCGTGTTGGCCTTCAGTATCTCCTCGCTATCGGCCAGTAGTACTACATCATCAGCATAAACTAACAGCTTATTAATACCATTGAGTTGTAAGCCTTCCTCATTCTCTAAAGAGTTAATGGCATGCTCTAGTACAAAATTAAATAGTAGAGGAGATTAGTGCATCTCCTTGCTTCAACCCATTCTGGATTTCAAAAGTGTCTGAAAACTGTTTACCTACACGCACCCTACTCTTTGAGCCATTTAGACACATTCGTATAAATCTAACTAACTTTTTAGGAATTCCGAACTCCAGCAGGATACTATATAACTTCTCCCTCTTAATTGAAGTAACATAAATTTAATTAAGTCAGTATTTATTTTGCACTTCAGTATGATTTTGATCTCTTAAACAATATTCTAAGACATTGGAACGTTTTGACTTTTTCATAACAATTATAATTCAGTTATCCTGTCATATAGTTCTGCACTCCGTTCACGACTCATCTCCATTTTTTTTACATCTAAACACATTTCTTGCGTGGATTAAAAAAATTATAGATTTTTTTTCTTTACAAAATATTTCCTATAATATTGATGTTTCCTGTGTAGGGCAAATCTACTGAACCCATTCTCATATTAACCGAAGCTGTCTTCAGATATTTTTATAATGACATTCAAAAGCGAAATTTGTAATTATGGTGATATCTTCTTCTTCCTATCCATACCCGATGGAGAATCAAATTGACATATGGTTACCTATTTCTTTACTCTGTATACCATCAAAGCATACCTTTATAATTCATACTACCGTGTTGCTTGTGTAAGACTGAATTCAAACAAAATATTGCAAAGTGTATCTATCCGAATCGAGTGATAAGCTTTTGTGAAATCTGTAAATAACTGGACACTGGATTGTATTCTCATTTATTTTCTAAAATTTGTTAATTGGGCCCTGTTAAATATTTGAGTACAGGAATTACAAAGTAAGCATTTTTTTTATCGAAATGTAGTTTGAGGTTTTATTAGATTATCATAAGTAATGCCATGAGTTATTTCCAATTTATCTAGAGAATTTGGAAATCAAGAGTGGCATTTGTTAGGACTATTTAACGAATAAAATTAAGCTGTTTACTCACAAATCATTATTTCATCATCATGAACAAATTCGTTTTAGGCCATGTGGCCTGTACGGTAAACCTAGCGAAGATGGTCTTGATCTTTCCACCGATGTTTTGGTCTTCCTTGGTCCCTATGTCCAGTTGGGGTATATTGGAATGCCAATTTTGGAAGTCTATTTCTTGCCATTCTTCTCAGATGATTTTTCCATTCTTTTGGTATTTTTGGATATCTTCATTTAAACTTGCTACTCCAAGTTTTCCTCTGATAGTAGTGTTCCTTTGGTGATCCAGTCTATTAACTCCTAACAATGATCGTAAGAAGCGCATTTGGCTTACTTGAAGTTTATGAGAGTTTCTTTTATTTAAAATCCAAATTTCACTTCCGTATTTTAGAGCAGCTTTTGATGTGACGTTATGTATAATCTTAGTTTTGTCTCTGTCCTCATCTGTTACCAAAATGTCTTCGTATTACCCCATTCATTTTATTATATTTTTGTAATTTTGAATCAATGTCACTCTTATACTCTGCAAATACACTTCCTAAGTAAGAGAAATCTGACACTTGTTCTATAATTTTTCCATCAATCTCATTTTCACCCGTTGTATGTTTTTTCCACACATTGCCATTGTTTTGGATTTTGATGTGGAAATTTTCATATTATATTTGCTGGCAATTTTGAATAATTGATATGCTGCTATTTGTAAGCTATCTTCGGAATCTGATAATATTATTTGATCATCAGCATATAATATTGTTTGAATTATTTTATTCCTAGTTATTGAAATTCCACTGTTTACTGTTTGTTTCCATCTTGCACTATTCTGTTAATATATATATTAAATAAGAGTGGAGATAGTCCACATCCTTGTCGAACACCTTTGCCTGTGTTTATGTGTTCTGTAATTTCTCCATCTGGTAATTTAATTTTGATTTTAGAATTTTGATATAAGCTTTGTATGGCTCGTATTACATGTGAGTGTATATGTTCTTCATGCAGTATCTGCCAAAGTTTATCTCGGTTTACATTATCATATGCCTTTCATAATCTATAAATAGTATGTACAGTGGGAGATTAAATTCTCTCCTTTTTTCCATAATTGTTGCAGGGTAAATATTGCATCTATAGTGCTCCTCCCTTTTCTAAATCCACATTGTTCTTCTTCCAAAAATGTTTCAGTACTTACTGATAACTTATTTTTAATTATGTTGGCATATAATTTAGATGCAGTTGGGAGTAAGGTAATGCCTCGGTAGTTATCACATTTGTTTTTCTGACCTTTTTTATGTATATTAATTACTAGACCCGTTTCCCAATCCGTTGGAATATTAAGACAATGCCAAATATTGTTAAAAAGTTCTAATAGTTTCTCTTTCAAGGCAGTTCCTCCATACTAAAAAGTTCTAAATTTAAATCATCTAAACCTGGACTTTTCCTGTTCTTGGCCTTCTTTAAAACTTCTTCTAGTTCGTCCATTGTTATGTCTGGTTTTTCTATTTCATTTTCACAAGTCAAATTCGAAGTAATTTTTTCAGTGTGAGTGTTCGGTTCTATTTAACTATAGTTATTTTAAAATATTTATATATTTAATGTAAACGGCGATGTTTGAAAACAAATAGAAACGATAGGTACGCTTCATCTGCTTCTTTTGTTTATCACTGCAACCATATCATACTATTTATTGCCAAAGGAACGCAATATTGTAAGAATGCTCTCTAGTGGAGAAAAAATGAAACACATCAAACTGTATATTAATTCATTTCTGATGTCGTATGATGTAAATATGACAATTATATATTTGTGGATTATTACCTGGGAAAAAATGCATTTAAGAAAGTGCAAACAGTTATTTCTTTTTTTGGTGGTATCATAAAGTGTTACAAATTTTTTTTATATTAACTCCTGCAGGCGCTATATGTTGACATCTATGCACTATATATACAATCTGGTAGCCGTAATTCTTATAGCCTCAGTCACAGCAAAATAATGGTCAGACCTGTTCAGAATATTAAAAAGGAGGAGCTTTCTTTAATATGGTAAATATAACACTGATAAATATTTCGTGAAACACGACTCTGATTGGTTGTAAAACAGAAATCATTGAAACGTGATTGGCCATTGACTCCCATTTGGGGCATGAGTTAAATAGTCTATGGAAAGAACTTTCATATAGAAGTTTGAAACAGTAAAATATACAGGTTAGTCATGGGTTTATGTACCTCAAAATTTTAGCAATTGGACGTACGTACGCTCTACAATTAAAAATACGTTTTATAGGTTTCAAGGAAAAAGTCACTTATCTAGTTTTTTCCCTGTACCCATCATTTTATCTTTTTTTTTAATCTATTTGCCTAAAGCTGCACTGGTAATCTCGTATAATTTCATCTGCATATGGAGTTAATCTCGCTAAAATAGAATTGGATAGAAATTTATATGTTGTCGATAGAAGATAAATTTCACGATAATTATTACAATCGCGTTTGTCACATTTTATGGATAGGACATGTAATGGAATGTGAAATATTATCAAATTTATTATTATATTTTATTGGGGACACTCCGCAACACAGTTGCATAAGAAAATACGCTACAAGCTGGAAGGTCAGGGGTTCGAATCCCGATATCAGTATTTTTAAATTGGGCGTAAATCTTCTGACGTCACTATGATCGAGGGGTGGACTCCGTCTCTGACAGGAAATACGTACCATATATTTTGATGAAGGGTTGACAACCCAGCTGACATCTCCTGCGGATTTTTTTAGAAAGGTGAGATTCTTACCATTTACTACTCTAAAGGCCCTCTAGGTTCTGTTATGGGACAGCTTTTTATCATATTTGTTGCCTTTTAATAATTCAGCGAACGTTTTTATTATAAAGAAATTCCTACTCGCCGACTAGCCGTGCGTTGAGATACTTAACTAGAGAGAAAAAGCTCTTGTTCTGTATCTATCTCCAAGCGTGCGACAGGCCTAGAAGGCCCTTGACCGACCAGCCGGTTGCAGGCCTCACATCCACATGTGTTAATCAGTGGTATATCATCTGGCCAGTGTAGGGGTGATATGTGGTCAGCTTATCGGGTCCCCCAGTCGTTATAGCTGATCTTCTCAACCTGGAATCGAAATTATTTCAGCTACCCAAATGCCTCACAATGCTGAGTGGGCACCGGTCCCATACTGGCCGAAATTCCATAATAAAATTTCTTCCTCCATGGGGACTCGAACCAGCGCAAGTCCCGTAGCTATGAGCCAAGGCTTCTTGTCTTAACCACTCCGCTACGGCGCGGGACGTTCTGTATCTATAGCCGTGGCGAATTCGGTAGAATACTTATCTTCACTCCGGCGTAACGGTTTTGATTTCCCAGTGAGCTAAGATATGTTAAGGCTGGTATGCGAACTCACCAGGAGACCTTCTTAAAATATCTGCGGACGACACTACTACTGCCATCTAGTAAACCCTACAATGCACTTCTACAAGCCTTACGGGAGAAGAAAAAGAACATACCAGCTGCGGAAGACAGAATCTACCTAGGAATAGAACCTCTCGTCACAGTTAACAGTTTCAAATATCTGGGACTGACGTGCAAACCACTGCCAGGTCATATAGAATACACATAAAATCCCGTGCAGCAGCTGCCACAATAGCCATGTTTGACATCAAAGGAATATCCAGAATGTCACTAAAAACGGCCATGGCCTTTTTCAACGCAATAATAGTTCCCATCGCAACCTATGGAATACACCTCATTTGGGAGAAGTTGAGTCTGAGATTTAATAACTTTTGGAAGCAGTCAAATCACGATTCTTGAAAGCCGCCCTAGGTGTCTCAAAACACACAAAGTCGAGGCTAGCATATAAACTCGCCAAGGAACCCTTCTTCACAGAAGAACTGCGTATGAGGCTACCATCCACAGACAGCTCAAATAAACTTCTTCAGGAAAGGGAGAAGAAGAAACAAGAGATATGGCTGGACTTTTATATAACAGAAGCCATGACAAACAGATTCTGGGCCAACACCAATCAAGAACTCTTGACACCTGGTGAACTCAATAGAAGTGCATGGATACCACCACAAGATATGCAAGACCAAGTGTTTCCACGATCCCGGGAACAACTGTGTGTGTGAACTGTGAGAGCAACCATGCGACCGTTACCATGTAACCACCTGCAAAAAACGAGGAAAATCCCTGGTACAATTCTGCAAATAACAAGCTGTGTGAATCAAATTAATGACAAAACTTATGTGATATATATTTTCTGCACAACTTGTGCGCATTTATTCTATTATAAAAAGAACATACCATCGGTATTCTATGCAACCTGTGCGTTGCAAGACAGACGATAGAGTCAAACTATGAAATGGTCCATGGGATTACAAGATTGATAATCCACGGCTTCTACCACAAGCTGTTCTCTAATAAGACTTCCACGAACCTGATGACACGTGCATATGTGATTTGTGTTCAGAGAAATGTGAAAAGTGTCATATTCTGAAGTGTAAAATATCGTGTAAATCAATCGCCGCTTATGGTAAGGACAACTATGTTCTTTCAATGTAATACTTATATGGTTTGTAGGCACTTCTCCTTTATTACACTCAGCAACAAAAAATAAACTTTTTTTTTTTGTCTCAGAAAGAAAAATATGTGATTCTGATAGTAATTTTTCTCCTGAATTCAAATACGATATCGGTTTTTCTCCATCATGCAAGGTTTCCGAGAGACAGGTATTTATAATTTCAAACATTCTAATATTTTCTACATTCGTAATTACACAATATCCGAACATTCGGACTCGCCTAAAAAGTAAGAAATGACGGTTTTCTGCTATATTTCGCCTGTGGAGCATCCATCTTGATGGTCCAACAATAATCGCCCAGCATATTAGGATTCAATTTGCCTTGATATATCTTTTTCATAGCTAAAATCTCCTGAGTTAGCTCATTTGGTTTTATTTTACAATGGACAAGTGGACGAAAGAACGTTTATTAAAAAATTAATTATTTAAATCCATTAATTGAAACTGAAATAAAAAAACTGTGGGTGATGGAGAAATTCCGAATACATGTTTGAAAACACGATAAAAAACTGAATTAAGTACAACTATTGGTACTCATAAGACAAAAATCATGTTGACCTGCGTTATTATTCAGATATTTTAATTCTCCAATTTGAGTCTGGGTTTGTGTCTATGCTTGTGTGAAAAAGGAAAACAGAGAAATTACAAACGATGTACAAAGTAAAAGCAAGAATACATCAGTTTCAGCACACGTGAGGTCTCGGGGATTAATGAGGGAGGGTAAATTTGTTTTACTTATTTTTTATATGGTATTTTTACCCGACATGCGCTGTTACACCTAAATACATTTAATATTGACGGTTAATTAATTATATGGGATACATTGCAACGAACCAAACATGGCGGGTTGCTAGAGTAAATTTTTAATTCCAAATTTTAGGTAAACCTCCATTTCTAAAAGTCGGATTTCGCTGATGTTTGGACAATACATACCTCGGTTTAATTTTATAGGATATTCCGAGTTTTGTTGTGATACGTGGAAAATTTCGATCGCTAGAGCTATTTTTAAATTTTTGTTTCGGATGAACTCCTACGCCTAATGATTTTGGGACATAATATATAACGGATAAACACTCGCCGTATCTAACACCCAGTATATACAAATTTTGACGAATATCGGTTGAACGGTTTAGAAATCTATAAAGGACAATCAGACATATATATATATATATATATATATATATATATATATATATATATTATCCATCCATAGTAATTCTGCCCGAAGGCAGCTCTTTCACTGCAATCATAGTATTTTCATACTATGCTTGCAGCTTTACTAGGGAATTGTAGGTGTGGTAGCTTCCCGTTGCTTTCCACACCTGTGAAGGATGGTGATGATGATGATGATGATGGCCATATGATTTCGGGGTCCGTTTGGACCTTAAAGTTTTCCTTACATTTGTCTTATAGGTGAGGAAAAACACCGATAAAAACCTCACCCAGAAAAACTGCCCCGACCGGGGATCGATCCCGGGCCCGCTGCGTGACAAGGCAGCACGCTACCTCGAGACCACAGCGGTGGACTATATATATCATCATCATCATAGTACATTCACGAATTTAGGCCATTTGTTGACCTGTTTCGGCCTCAAGAGAAACACCATCCAGAAGTCTTTTGAGTGGACGTCCTGGTCTTCTTCTTCCTGCAGGTTGATATCTTAACATTAGTTTGGGTATTCTGTGATCTTCCATTCGATGAACATGTTGTATCCATCTTGACTTATAATCAGAAATTTTGTTTTCTAAAGATTCCATGTGTAATTCTTCTAAGATGTCTTCATTTTTTTTGTGATCTAGTAGTGTGTATCCTGCAGTCCTCCGAAGATATCTCATTTCAGCAGATCTAAGTCTTGTATATCCTTCTGTTTCAACGTCCATACTTCGCTACCATACAAAAGAGTTGGAAGAGCCAGTGTTTTATACACTTTCAGTCTTGAATGCTTTTGGACTAACTGTGGCTTGAAGATAGAATTTATTAACCCTAAAATTCTTAAAATTTAGATATTTTTGCATTTACATCCTTTTCTTCTTCATATGAGATATTGCATCCTAGATATGTAAAATTATTCACTTGCTCCAAAATTTATTGTCCAGTACAATTTTACTTCTGACAGGATCTACACCTTGAAATGCCATAATTTTTGTTTTTTCTGTAGATATCTTTAATCCATATTCTTCTGTAATTTTGTTAAGTTCATACAGACCTTTCTGTAGATTATCTTCGGAATTTGCTATTATTATTTGGTCATATATATATGTTTTTTTTTTCGCCCGAGAGGTGTGTCTAATTAGCTAAATGTTAGGGCGTCAGCGCATAAATTTGGAGTCCTCGGGTTCAAATTTCGCTAAGGGGCAACATTTTCTTTCTAGTTAGGTTAATTGATATTTTAAGTTCATATCTGTGAAATATTTGCTGGTCCATATATTGATATTACCTTGTCATGTGGCAGGAATTGGGAATGAGAGTGGGCATGGAATATCCTTGTAGGAAAACTACAGGGAATGCGCCCATTAGGGAGGCCAATAAAGGAATCGGAGAATAATATAAAAAATTATTTGGGAGAGGCAAATTATACAATGGATGAACTGAAAGCATTAGTTGAGGATTGGTATACATGGAGAGCGGGGCAATGGACATATGGGTTTCATAGTGTCATTAATTTAGTTTAGTTGAATGCAGGCTAATTTCTGAAAACACATGCTATTAGGCATTACATTGACTCATGTCATCTCAATTTTTCCAAAAAAAAAACGTTAAACTAAATACAGGGTGGACCGCTCGAATGGACCTAATTTCAATTGCTTGTTACTGGCAAACGGTTGAAGATAGAAACTTAAAACAACGTTCATATTACAGAAAAACTCACCAAGTTTTGATATCCAGATCACCACATCTCTATATGAGCCCCAGCAGTCACTGTGACGATATCAAAGCGATGAACAATTTCTTGCCAAGTACGTTGGAGTATGTCTTCTGGAATGTTCTCAATAGCCTCTATGATGCGCTCACGAAGATCACGAAGGTCTTTGACTGGGGTGGTGTAAACTTTATCTTTGACATAGCCCCAGAGAAAGAAATCCAGTGGTGTTAAATCGGGAGATCTCGGGGGCCACGCGATTGGTCCTCCCCTACCAATCCAAACGGCCAGGGAAAATGTTGTCCAAAGTCGTACGAACTTCATTGGACCAGTGGGGAGGAGCACCATCTTGCTGGAAAACGATGTTAGGCTGCAGTTGTTCAATTTGTGGAAAGAAGAACTGCTCCAGCATGTCAAGATATGTGGTACCACGAACAGTTTTCCTCGGCGAAGAAAAACGGTCCAATGACCTTATTATGTGACAAACTGCACCAAACATTCATCTTCGGACTATCACGAACATGCTCTTGAATAGCGTGAGGATTCTCCGATCCCCAGATCCGCACATTATGCCGGTTTACCTTGCCTGACAAATGGAAAGTGGCTTCGTCCGAGAAGAAAATCTTGGTCATGAAGTCAGGATCAGCGCCGAGACGGTCCAGCATCGTATTGGCGAATTCCACTCGTTTCGGCATGTCATTCGGCTCCAGACGTTGCACTAACTGCACTTTATATGCGTGCAGTTTGAGGCGTTTGTGGACAATCCGTTGTAATGTCGATTTTGGTATTTGAAGTTCCCGCGAAGCTCTTCTTAATGACTTCCGGGGGCTTTCGCTCAAATGCGGCTTGAACATTTGCTACCATTTCATCGGATGCTCTGGCGACCACCACCATGCTTCTTCAACACAGATCCTGTAGCTAATAATGTATCACGCCACTTCTTTATGCTTCTAGCAGTTGGAGCATCACGGTTAAACACACGCCGGAACTCCCTTTGAACTCTAATGATTGATTTAAACTCCGCATACCACAAAACAGCTTGCGCTTTCATCTGCGGAGTCGCCATTTTCACAAACAATTAAATCTAAGAACAAGAAACGTATCTTTGTGCCATCTACCGACAGGATTCGAAACTTGGTGAGTTTTTCTGTACTATGAACGTTGTTTTAAGTTTCTATCTTCAACCGTTTGCCAGTAACAAGCAATTGAAATTAGGTCCATTCGAGCGGTCCATCCTGTATACTCTATATAGGCCTATAAAACTGTTATTCTTCCAAAAATATATGGATACGAAATGTGGACTCTTACTTTAAGGGAGGAGAAAGGATTACGAGGATTTGAAAATAAAGTTCTTAAGAATTTTTTTTTTATAAATAGAGACAGATAGGTGAATGGAGATGACTACATAACAGTGAGCTACATGATCATTATATAAAACCAGACATGTTAAGAACAGCAGTTAAGTCTCGTAGACTGCAATGGACAGGTTATGTGGCATGAATGGGGAATGGTAAAGGGACATGGAAAATTATTGTAGAAATACATAGAGAAAACCCCCAGGTAAGCTAAGAATGAGGTGTGAAAATAACATGAGCCATAGTGTGAGGGAAGTATTTTAATATTATAATGATATTGTGAAAAGAAAAATTAATGTCTGAACCAGGAATCGAACCGTGGACCTCTAGTTCTCCGTACTAGGGAAGTATTTGTACATAATATTATTTGAAGATATTAGCTTAGGACAGGATGTATGAAGAGCTTATGTCTATGCGACCTTGAGCCTCCGGGTTCGTTACTGCCAGTGACTGAGTTTTATAACTGAGTATGCAGGGAATAAGTAAAGTCGAAAAAGTGGCAGAAATGAGTTAAGTGTGCTCTTACAATAAGAGATTTGCTTACTGTGCGAAAGTCGGTTACCCAGGACTTTAATAGTTTCCAAATTATAAAGATGTTTATACAGGGTGTTTGGAAATTCATATTAGAAACCTCTAGGACTAGTGGAGGAGTTCTGAATAGACAACATTTTGAATGAAAACTCGTGTCCGGAAACGTACCGTTTCCGTGCTACAGTCATTACAATGTGTCGGATTTGGCGGTGTTGTTTCGAAACCATATAGGCAGTACATGGCGTCAGAAGAGCACCATATCAAATGAGGTGTGACGTAAGGTACAGAATTAAATGACGTTTGACTCATTACAGGAGACATTTTTTTTAACAGTACCAAAGTAACAAAAACACTTTTATTGATCATAACACTTGTGTCAACAATGGATAAAAATAAATTTGTTTGTCTTCTGCACTGCGTATGTCCCATACGAAAGTGCTCACTACAACAGAGGCTCGACATGACGACCATCAATGTCGTTGCACACATTGTACCTACGAATCATGTTACGGTTCACTTGTTCCATCAAACCTGGTGTCCTGTTAATCTCTTGTGCAGCGACCTTAACTCGTGCCAGCAGTTCTTCCTTGGTCTCTACAGGAGTCTCGTACATCATACCCTTCATACTACCCCACAAGAAGTATTCCAATGGCGTTAAATCCGGCGATCGTGGGAGCCATGCAATAGGACCACCTCGGCCTAACCATCTCTGCATGAATCTTCGGTTAAAGATCTCCCCGAACGTTGTGTGTAAAGTGCGGCGGTGCGCCACCGTGCTGAAATCACAGTTCCTTACGGACATTCAATGGCAGGGTAAACGTCACATGCAATGAAACGATCTTCTGACGTCATGTTGCAAAACAACACCGGTAAATCAGACACATTCTAATCGCTGTAGCGCGGAAACCTACCGTTTCCGGATACGGGTTCCTATTCAAAATATTTTCTACCCAGTCTCCTCTACTAGCCCTAGAAATTTGTAAAATGAATTTCGGAACATCCTGTATCTTGGATTATCTCAAAAATAAAGTTTTATTTATTTATTTCCAGAAAAGTAAGGTTTTTATACGTAGGCTATCACAGATAGGCATATATCTATTAGAAATTGGACAGTTAAAATTGAAGATACCAAGAAGCAATAGCAGATGGAAATAACGGTTCGAAATAAAATAATTAGGATGCAATATCTCATATCAAGAAGAAAAGGATGTAAATGCAAAAATATCTAAATGTTAAAGAATTTTAGGGTTAATGAATTCTATCTTCAAGCCACAGTTAGTCCAAAAGCATTCAAGATTAAAAGTGTATAAAACACTGGCTCTTCCAACTCTTTTGTATGGGACGTTGAAACAGAAGGATATACAGAGACTTCGATCTGCTGAAATGAGATATCTTCGGAGGACTGCAGGATACACACTACTAGATCACAAAAAAAAGAAGACATCTTAGAAGAATTACACATGGAATCTTTAGAAATCAAAATTTCTGATTATAAGTCAAGATGGATACAACATGTTCATCGAATGGAAGATCACAGAATACCCAAACAAATGGTAAGATATCAACCTGCAGGAAGAAGAAAACCAGGACGTCCACTCAAAAGACTTTTGGATGGTGTTTGTCTTGAGGCCGAAACAGGTCAACAAATGGCCTAAATTCGTGAATGTACTATGATGATGATGATGAAATAAAATAATGTGCATTGAGAAATATAGTATTAGGCTATAAAGATTAAATTCTAAATGAAATGTTCAATATTGTTATTACAGAGTGTATTACCATAAGCGCCTGGAGCTATGTAGTCAACGTGTATCACAGCTGATCCAGTTCCCAAAGACTTAATTATATTACGTGGCTAAACTCACTATGAATTCTAATTCATACGTCAGAATTTAATACGTCATCGCCTAATAAAAACAATGCTATAAAACTTATTTTTCCTTTCCAGGATTAGGACAATGTGACCTGTTCCGGTCTCAAGTCCATCGTTTTCTTGGCCGTCCCAAAAATCTTTTTCCATGTGGTTTGTAGGTGTTGATCGTTTTGGGTAGTCATGTATTGCCCATTCTGTATAAATGTTCTTTCCATTGGTATTTGTGCTCTTCTAGTTTATTGAGTATTGAAAATATCTCCAGTTCATTTCTTATTGATTCATTGAGTAATCTATCCATGCGTGTACATCCTTTTACGGATCTTAAAAAATTCATTTCAGTGGCTTGAATGTGTGAGATATCTTTTTTTGTATATACCCAAGATTCAGAACCATATAAAAGAACAGGAACAGCCATAATTTTATAAAACCTGAGCAGAGTTTCTCTTCGACTCTTTCGGAGGGTTTTCTTATGGTGCCACACATCATTTGATATCGGTTTAATTTATTATGCATATCCCAATCATAGCTATACGAGTATGTTATATCTGATCCAAGATAGTTAAAGTGTGCTATCTGTTCTATTATTTCATTATTGATTACTATTTTTGCTTTGACTGGCACTTTGACCTGAAAAGCCATAATTTTAGTTTTTGAAGTTGGGAATTTGAGATTATAATAGAGTCCTAATTGATTCAACGTGTAAATGGCTCTTTGAAAATCATCCTCTGACATGCCATAAAACTAATTCAGAAATATATTGCGATATTAATCAAAATTTATTTAAATTTTGTGTTGTTATACTTGTCGCCGCGCTGGACTAGTGGTTATGCTCCTTGCCTCTGATTCCGAGTGTCGCGCGTTCAAACCGCAGTCGATGTATTTTTCTAGGATAGAAAAATCCAAGGAGCTGACATAAGGGAGTCTTGGTGAATAAATTAATTAAAAACTCGATAAATTTTATTATTGGACTTTATTTGACATGTATCATCGTTTTATTCACTTGAATCTTTGGACTTTGACGCTGAAACCTATTCCCGTAAAACTGGAAGTAGCCTAATATTATATTATTCACTTTATTTATTAGGCGTAGTATTTCTGACTTAGGCCAACACGCACACGCTATTCAGTAACACTAAGAAATTGGGACTGAAAGTAAATATTAATAAAACTAAATATATGGTCACACATAAAAATACATTATATAATGGAAATGGACACCTAATGAAAAATGAGTAAAATTTAAGGAAGTGGCTGAATTCAAATACCTAGGAAAAATAATCACAAATAGGAATGATGCGCACAAAGAAATTAAACACACGATAAATTCTGGAAATGCGTGCTATTATGCATTACAGAGACTCTTGGCGTCCCAACTACTTTCAAAAACGTTAAACTGAAAATATATGAAATTATTATTCTTCCAGTTATATTATATGAATGCGAAACATGGACTCTTATTTTAAGGGAAGAAAGGAGATTACTAGTATTTGAGAATTAAGTTCTTAGGAAACTTTCTGGACCAAGGAGAGGTGAACAGACAGGAGAATAGATAAGACTACATAACAGTGAACTACCTAGTATTTATAGGAAGCCAGATATAATGAGAACAATTAAGTCTCGTATACTGCGATGGGCAAGACATGTGGCACGTATGGGGAATGAAAGACGTGCATGGAAGGTCTTGCAGGAATACCAGAGGGAAAAGTCAAGTTGGTAGTACAAAAATGAAGTGGGAGAATAACATTAACTATGATTTTGAAGGAAGTAGATTATACATCGAGTGATTGGAAAGCATTAGCTCAGGATAGGGATGTATTGAGAGGTTATGTTCGCGCGGCCATGAACCTACGGGTTCGATAGTGCCAGTGAATATGTAATTTCTGATTTATACATTATTAGCCTATATCTTATTCGCCTGTATTTAATTCTCTACTTTGTTGAACAAAGTATACAGTAGGCCTATTAGTGGTTAATATTTTATCAGTTATTTCACCATTTATTTCTCTTACTTTGTCCTTGAGGCAATCCTCTAATGAGGAAAGTAGTATGTAATAAAAATTAATAAGCATTGGAATACATTTATCACTTAGATATACCTTAATCACCCTAAATATACTTAGTGCTCGATTCATATTATTTAGGTTAGCTTCTACCATAACGTTGGGATGTATTTATAGACTGTCCGACAATATTCAAAGAGCTCGCAACAGCATGGTCCGATAATTAAAAGCTAATTACAGTAAATTTAAAATTATTAAAAAAGGAGAGAGAATGATATTACATCGCATTACTTCAATTTTTATTTATATTGGCCAACACGTTACAATTTCTTCTTCTTCTTCCTTTCATGTGATAGACCTAGGGGTCTGTTACGATCTCAATCCAACGTTTGAAGGGTCTGCCCAAAGATCTCTTGCCTAGTGGCTGGTAATTTAATATTTGACGTGGTATTCTTGTTCTGCTCATTCTTCTTAAGCGAGATTTCCAGTTGTTTCTCTATTTTTGTACATATTCTATGATTGGTTCTGTTTGTAAATCTTTGAGAATCATCATAATTTCTTTTATGGTCTGTTCTTGAGTAACCTGCAGTACGTCTCTTTCATTTCTGCCGCAGTTAGTCTGTGTTCATCTACCCTGCGAATTGTCTAGGCTTCACTGCCGTAACATAATATGGGTCTGACCAGTGTTTTATAAATTCTAGTTCGTATGTGTTGCCATACTGTGTTTGGCTTGAAAATATTATTTATAATTCCTGTTACTCTCTTAAATTTTATATTTTTTTTTACTAATTTTTTTTCCTCTTCGCATGTAACTTGGTACGCGAGGTAGTTTTCATATATATATATATATATATATATATATATATATAGTGTCCACCGCTGTGGTCTCGAGATAGCGTGCTGCCTTGTCACGCAGCGGGCCCGGGTTCAGTCCCCGGTCGGGGCAGTTTTTCTGGGTGAGGTTTTTTATCGGGGTTTTTCCTCACCTGCAAGACAAATATCAGGAAAACTTTAAGGCCCAAACGGTCTCCGAGATCATATGGCCATCATCATCATCCTTATCATTATTATCATCACCATCATCATTCTTCACCGGTGTAGAAAACAACGAGAAGCTACCACACCTACAATTCCCTAGTAAAGCTGCAAGCATAGCATGAAAATGCTAAGATTGCAGTGAAGGACTTGCCTTCGGGCAGAATTACTATGGATGTATATATGTACATCAAATAATGGCAGTGCCTTCTATAAAACAATATCAGTACCTACTTTAACATTCTATTATATAGTGTTCTGACCTAGCCCAGGTCTTTCACTGCAATTCGTAACATTTCCATGCTATGTTTGCAGCGTTACTAGAGAATTATATGTGTGGTAGCTTTCCATTGCTTTCCACAGCAGAAAAGATGATAATAATGAAGATAGCCAGATGATGCTCGGAGACTTTTGGGCCTTAAATCTACCTGGCATTTGTATTACAGGTGAGGAAAAACCCTGGGAAAAAAGCTCACCCAGGAAAATTGTCCTGAGCGGGAATCGAATCCGGTGCAGCACGCTACCCCGAGACCACAGATGTGGATATTCTTTTGAAAATTGGACACTTAATGGATCAGATGAAATAAAAAATAGAAGTAGCTGAAAGGAAATTCTTACGTTGAGTAGAAGGTTATACAACATACATTGTTAAATAAGAAATATGAAGAAATAAGAGCCGAATTAAATATCTACAGTGTTATAGATAAAATTCAAGATCTAACTTGCTCCAACATATAGATAGAATGACACCAAATAGACTCCCACAAATTTTGCTTCACTACCAACCCAAAGGAAGAATAAATATTGGGCGCCCCATAACTAGGTGGTGGGATACGGACTCTTGATGTGGAAACGGGTCTATGGCCTAATTCCATGACGTAGAAGAATAAGATCTAACTGCCAATTTAAACATACTCCATTAATACACTTTAACCAATATGAATCAAGATACTACAATTAAAATATTCCTTGAGAATTTAAGATATTAACGATGTATTAAATATTTGGAAATTTTTTAAACATGTGATGCGAAAAATGTATATTTCTAAGTTCCAATCATACACCATGCGCATGCGCAAACAGACGTGAAGAGGTTAACACTATGGAATCACGGGATGCAGCCAACAGTTACATGCTATTTAACGAACCTAAAAGCTAACCTAATGCAACTTAAATACTCTAACCTGTGAAAGGCCAACCTAAAAGCTAACCTAACGCAATATAAGGACTCTAACCTGTGAAAGAATGCAGCGCCCAAAAGTAAATAGTAAATTCAGAAATTCTGAAGTACTCTATGTTGGCTGCACTGGAACAGTCCTTGTTGTATAAAATATTAATTAAAATCAATATGGCTGCCACGTCTTCATGCTACGTGTGTAGTTAAATGTTAGAAAAATAAATTGAAATAATCGTTAGAAACAATGTGAAGGTCATTGTAAATGGTGGGGAATAATTTGAAAAAATGAAACCCTAAGAATAAAATTTAAGAGGCGTTTAAGAAGGAATTAAAACGTTGCGTTACAGATTGTAAAGAAAAGCCATTTTATAAGTAAATTCTAAATGATAACTAACTCACTGGCACTACCGAATCCGTAGGTTCATGGCTGCGCGGACATGAGCTCTCCATACATCCCTAATCTGAGCTAATATTTTCCAATCATTCCCTGTATAATCTACTTCCCTCAAATAATAGTTGTTATTCTCCCACCTCATTATTGGTCTACCAACTGCGCGTTTTCCCTTTAGTTTTCCTATAAGAAGCTTCTATGCACGTCTTTCATACCCCATTGATGCCACTTGTCCTGCCCTTCGCAGTCTACGAAACTTAACTGTTCTTATTATATCTGGCTTCATTTAAAGACCATTTAGTTCACTATTAAGTATTCTTCTCCATTCACCTGTCCATTTCTCCTTGGTCCAGAAATGTTCCTAAGAACTTTGTTTTCAAATACTCGTACTCTAATTTCTTCCCTTAAAGTAAGAGTCCATATTTCACGTCCATATAATATAACTCAATGATAACTAACTCACTGGCACTATCGAACCCGAAGGTTCATGTCCGCCCGGACATAAGCTCTCCATACATCCCTATCCTCAGCCAATGCTTTCCAATCCTTCCCTGTATAATCTACTTCCCTCAAATCATAGTTAATGTTGTTCTCCCACCTCATCCTTGGTCTACCAACCGGGCGCTTTCCCTCTGGCTTTCCTACAAGAAGCTTCCATGCAGGTCTTTCATTCCCCATACGCGCAACATGTCCTGCCCATCGCAGTCTACGAGACTTAACTGTTCTTATTATATCTGGCTTCCTATAAAGACCATGTAGTTCATTGTTATGTAGTCTTCTCCATTCACCTGTCTGTTCATCTCTCTTTGGTCCAAAAATTTTCCTAAGAACTTTATTCTCAAATACTCGTAATCTCCTTTCCTCCCTTAAAGTAAGAGTCCAGGTTTCGCATCCATATAATATAACTGGTAGAATAATAGTTCTATATATTTTCAGCTTAACGTTTTTTGAAAGGAGTTGGGACATCAAAAGTATAACTCAATGATAACTTGAAATAATAATTTTAACAATCTTATCTAAATTATTTGATTTATATTAAATCTCTTATATTCACAATAGTCCACCGCTGTGGTCTCGAGGTAGTGCTGCCTTGTCACGCAGCGGGCCCGCGTTCGATCCCCGGTCGGGGCAGTTTTTCTGGGTGAGGTTTTTATCGGGGTTTTACCTCCCCTGTAAGACAAATGTCAGGAAAACATTAAGGCCCAAACGGTCCCCGAAATCATATATATATATATATATATATATATATAGGCCTATATATCATCATCCTTATCATCATCATCCTTCACCGGTGTGGAAAGCAACGGGAAGCTACCACACTTATAATTACCTAGCAAAGCTGCAAGCATAGCAAGAAAAATGCTATGATTGCAGTGAAGGACCTGCCTTCGGACAGAATTACTATGGATGGATATTCACAATAATAAATTTTAATCAAATAATTAATACAATTATAAATAAAATATATTTAATAAAATAATTAAGGATCTAAATATCCTGCATCAGGATTTCAATTGAAATGTATAGTAGACCAATGTTCTGATCATCCATTTGTAGAAGTTCAAGTGCACTTAATTCCTGTTTAATTTATTGTACTTGGGAACTTCTTTACTGCGCATGAGTGACATCTAATGGGAACACTGATTTTCAAAATTACTGTAGTATGTTTCGATTGCTTTCAAGTGTTCGTGTTGTGAACATAATAAGCACGAGGATATTTGAGGTTATTTATCGTTTTTATCATTGGATTGCTATGCAAAATATAGGGAAAGAGTAAACAAAACACAATTATCTTCATTTATGAGCTGTCCAAAATTGTTTTCAAATATTCAGTTAGATAAATATGAAAAAAAAATTCTCCACTTTTAAAGTTATTGTTATGTAGTTTTATCAATACTCCTGTTTTTATGGAATTCTCTCTTTAAGTGAAAACTAAGCACTAAATTTAGTTCATATTACATTGACTATTTAAAGTCAATGACCAATCACGTTTCAATGAATTCTGTTTTACACCAATTACAGTCATGTTACACCTCGCTCTTTATCGATTTCTCTTTATCAGCTCCTGTTTTTGTGATAAAGAAAGCTCCTCCTTTCTTAATATTCTGAACAGGTTGGACCATTATTTTTCTCCAACAAACACATTGAATATAGCAAATAATGAATAGATTCAGTGATTTTACTGAGTTGTTTATTCAAAATATAAATGATTAACCTATACTGTCGATTATAATAGTTTGATGTGTTTCATTATTTCTCCACTAGAGTGCATTCTTACAATATTGCGATCCTATTTGGCATAAATAATATGATCGAGTTGCAGTGAATATACATAACCTCACATTTCTAATTTGTTTTCAAGCATCGCCGTTTACATTAACTATATAAATATTTTAAAACACCGGTAATTATATTCAAATAATTATTTTTAGTAAAGAGCTTAATTTTATTCGTTAAATAGTCCTAACAAATTCCACTCTTGATTTCCAATTCGTGAGTCGTGAATTTATCGATAATTTGGAAATCACTCGTGGCATTACTTATGATTAACCGCGTTAAAAAGCGTGAACCAGTTTTATTGAAACTATATATCTTTTTTCCAATATTGCGACAGTGGACGAAACGTCGAGTTTCAACACAACTGGGCCACGGTCATTTAACCCGAAAATAGTTTTAACAAGAATCAAAATACCGGTCGTGAAGGCCTATAGCTTCAATATATTCTGTGTAAATTAGATATTAAAGTACGTATGCATATATGTGACGAATTGGGAATGTAGGAAAACCAAAGGGGATACGCCCAGTTGGTAGACCAAAAATGAGGTCGGAGAATAACATTTATCCATGATTTGAGAAAAGTAGATTAAATAGGGAATCATTGGAAAACATTAGCTCAGGATAGAGATGAATGGAGAGCCTATGTCCGTGTGGCCATGAACTTACGGGTTCGATAGTGCCAGTGAGTTAAAGTATATATGTACCCCATTACATTATATGTTTCTCGAGGAGACATGGGCTCTCCACTAGCGAGAGTTTCTTGAAGCTAATTTAGTTGCGCTTTTTTCCCTACAGATATCAGTGAGTGACATGTGGTCAACATATTACCTCGATAAGATATCTAATAGGTAACTAGTTCTAGTATATATTTGGCAAAACATGATTTTTCTTCGTTATTAATATTTTTAAAAAATGTTCAGTTTATCTTGTGTTATAGTTCTTGTTGTTCTACCGATGTGAAACTTGTCGCAATTGCGGTACTTCAGTTTATAAACGCCTTTAATTTAGTGTTTAATTGTTTCTTCAATTTTGTTTAATACGATGCTATTGAGTTTGTAATGGGGCACGCCGTAGCGTAGTGGTTAAGGCACTGAGCTACAAGCTGGAGGGTCGAGGGTTCAAGTCCCGTTGGGGCCAGGATTTTTAAACTGACCCAAGTCCTCTGGCGGGACTATGGCCCTGTGGTCGACTCAGCCTCTAACGGAAATTAGTACCAGACGCTTGTTCTGGGGTAAAGGCGGCCGTCACGCAGGGCTGACAACCCGGCTGACATAAAGTGTCGATTGTCTTGAAAAAGTGGGAGCCTTAACCTCCTACTACCCCAAAGGGCCTCCGGGCCTGTTATGGGATCACTTTACTTTATTAGCTAATTTAATCGTTTCAAATTGGGAGAGATATTCTGAGCCAAACAAATATGAAGACTTGATTCTCGCAAGGCCTCCATGCTGGACGTAGCCATGCTCATCACTACGTTTGACGAGTGAAACTGATCCAAGTCACCAGGTAGCGTTACCTGTCCAGCGGAGCGCTCCTGGTGAATATTGGTGTGCACTGTCTCATGGAGCTCGTGTTTTACATCGCTGTTCTAGGGCATCCGTCAGCAGGAAGTTTCTTCTTAGCCAGTGATCAATTCAATTTCTTTTCCCCTTCTTTATGGGTTATGTAGTGATTATTTGAGAAGGAAGAATATCGCGGATGATTGTTTTAATTTCACAGTCTATTTTTATAAGATTGTCCATTTGTATCCATCTGGCTTAATATTTCGAGCTTGTCAATAATTAGAATTTCGACCTGACTGCGTTACGAGCGCAGCGCAGAACTGTCCTGGTGATAGGGCTGCTATCTTACCGCTTCCAGGACTACGGGAGTTGATTCGAGTCATCTTCTCTAGACGTACTGCCTTCTCCGCGGCTCTTGAGCTACGTCTTCCAATGAGAAGCCGTCCAATCTGGTCAGCCGCTCCACTTCGCTGGTTGATTCGCCCCAGATATTTGATTTCCCTGGTATCTGGTATATCTGCCGGGCTTCCCCTTATGCACCACCTGGGGAGGCGCCCGTTGGGGGTCCAGCTCCCCTTACGGGTACCAACAGATTGCCCAGGAAAAGTCTAAACTATCAACCAAGAGGAGGAAAATGAGATATAGGACGCCCATAAAAGAGATGGACACAGCAGTTACAAAACGAACCAAAAAGTTTTTAATCCTTGCAAGAAGAAGAAGAAGAAGAAGAAGATTGTTATAAGATTAACTAATTATTCTGATCAGAAATAAGTACTGATTTACTATAATGACAGTTGTACCAGGATCTACATCAATAAATATTGCAGAAAATTCTGATTACTCTATTATTAAAGTCTTCTATAACTCTCAGTTTTAATGTATAAGAGTTTACACTTGCGAAACTGTGAACAAGCGCTTATACATTTTCAATATTTCACAAAGTTTAATCTCGGGCGGTGTGAAATGTGTGCTGACCGGACTGTAATTTCACCACACAAGCTGGTACAGTAGTTCCACCGAATAACTCGAAGTGCGTTTCAAGCGATGTAAACCGCAGGTACACCCGTGTGCCATCTGATAAAATGTCTGCCAAATGGAATAAATACATGCGCATTCCTTTACTTCTATACACGTTCTACGAGAGAGATGGACTCTCTAGTAAAGTGCTGCATTTTAAACTTACAAATGCAGTGCTCTTAAAAAAATTACATTATAAACTTCTAGGACATACAGTTAAGCTCAATAGGCGAAGTTGTGAATAGCTACAATATGAAGACTACAAAGGAAAAACAATCGAAGTCCACTTTTCACAAAAATTGAGTTATGGGTATATTATCATTCCTGGACCACCGCTGTGGTCTCGAGGTAGCGTGCTGCCTTGTCACGCAGCGATCCCGGGGTCGATCCCTGGTCGGGGCAGTTTTTCTGGGTGAGGTTTCTTTCGGGGTTTTCCCTCACCTGTAAGACAAATATCAGGAAAACTTTAAGGCCCAAACGGTCCCTGATATCATATGGCCACCATCGTCATCATCACCCTTATCATTATCATCATCACTATCCTTCACCGGTGTGGAAAGCTACGGGAAGCTACCACACCTACAATTCTCTAGTAAAGCTGCAAGCATAGCATTACAATGCTATGATTGCAGTGAAAGACCTGTCTTCGGGCAGAATTACTATAGATGGATCATTCCTGGCATAGAGTACTAACTAACTCACTGGCACTATCAAGCCCGTAGGTTCATGGCCGCGCGGACATAAGCTCTCCATACATCCCTATCCTGAGCTAAAGTTTTCCAATCATCCCCTGTATAATCTATTTCCCTCAAATCATAGTTAATGTTATTCTCCCACCTCATTCTTGGTCTACTAACTCGGCGTTTTCCCTCTGGTTTTCCTACAAAAAACTTCCAGCACGTCTTTCATTCCCCATTCGTGCCACATGTTCTGCCCATCGCAGTCTACGAGACTTAACTGTTCTCATTATATCTGGCTTCCTATAAAGACCATATTGTTCATTGTTATGCAGTCTTCTCCATTCAACTGTTTGTTCATCTCTCTTTGGTCCAAAAATTTTCCTAAGAACTTTATTCTCTGGTTTTCCTACAAAAAACTTCCAGCACGTCTTTCATTCCCCATTCGTGCCACATGTTCTGCCCATCGCAGTCTACGAGACTTAACTGTTCTCATTATATCTGGCTTCCTATAAAGACCATATTGTTCATTGTTATGCAGTCTTCTCCATTCAACTATTTGTTCATCTCTCTTTGGTCCAAAAATTTTCCTAAGAACTTTATTCTCAAATACTCGTAAACTCCTTTCCTCCCTTAAAGTAAGAGTCCTTGTTTCGCATTCATATAATATATCTGGTAGAATAATAGTTTTATATATACGTTTTTTTAAAGGAATTGGGAAGTCAAGGCATAGAGTACTACTATTTTAAATGTCAATACATGGAAATATCATTCGTAGTCCACGTAAAATTGACTTCAAAATAACATGTACAATGCAAGATCAATCAAAATCCCACAGTTGTATGTTAATTCAACCAGAGTCCACCCAATTATAAGTATGAAATCTTGGAGTATAACTGATTTTTGTTATAATTGATTTTATTAAGCACAATGTGTACATTTAGAGTTTTTACCAGTCTTTTGTAATTTTGGTGAGAGGCTGAGTTCTGCTTTGGGATTTCATTAGGTGGTACCTGGAGCATGGCTCGTCGCAAAGCTTACATCTGCAGTCCTCCTTCGGGTCGTGGTATGACGGATTCTGACATATTTTCCAGTGGAAACCATGCGCGGCGAAGCGTGTGTATAGATGGCGAAGTTGGAAGTTCGGTCCTTTCCACACATCAGTTTTCATCGTTTCTGTGTCCATTATCGGTATTGCATTGGCTTTGTTTTGTCTCTCTTTGATGGCGTCTTTATATGCCTGGGTTTCTGGTAGATTGAAGCGAAGCTTGATGTCCTCAATGAAGTAGGATTCATGTGCTATTCTGTAGGCGTAGCTGTTTCTTGTGTACTTTGAGAGTGTTATAAATGTTTGTAAACCTAAATTTTAATTATTGAAACAATGTGTTAATTTGTGAGGCAATCCAGTATTGTGTGCCTTTGTGGAAGTCTGATGTTGTATAACATGAATAGTGAGAGTAGTGACGAAAATACTAACGTTGTGAATAATGACAGATAAAAAATATCACCAGTCAAGAGTAACAAATATAAATAATGTACTAAAATCAGGGTGCCTACCGTTCATAACTGTCACTGTTCATTACTATCCCCAATTTTGCAATTTAAAGAAGAAAATGATGTGGACTTTGATTGTTCTTTCATACAAAGATGTGCTGACAGTGTTTCCATTGTTGTTTTCATTGTTAGCTACTCTTCGCAGGACGACACAAATATCAATTCCAATATAATAACTTGTTATACAAACAGTGTTTGATACAATTTCATGTTCATAATACTTTTACTGTAAGAACATTTTTAATTTTTGTTTAAAATTTACTCAGAATGAGAAATATGTGACTTTGACTGTTTTTCGTTTGTAGTCTTCATATGGTACCTTCGAACCTTGTAAATAAACTAATACCAATCACTGTCACATATGGAGCTGAAGTATGGAAATTCACCAAAAACTTAAAACAAAAAGTTACGTCGATCGAAATGGATTTCCTGAGGAGAGCAGCAAGATGTTAGAAATTTGGGAGAAAAAAAGTCATTCGAGAAAAAGAATATTAAATATTCAATAGCAGATTATATAACACACTAGCTAATACTCGGCCTGCGCTTCTACGCCTAAATATATGATAACGTGTTTTTGAATTTAGTTGAATAAGTAAAAGGAAAAATAAATATAAATTTATATCGTTATTATTTTTAGATACCTCGTGATGATTACCCGGCGTTGCCCGGAAATCTACGTATCCCGATATACTTGGCATAAACGAGCTGAAAGCAAAATTCGCTATTTTGAGTTATACCATAAAAGGATACCCGCCGTGCGCTGCTATGCTTGCCCGGGAATCTACTTATCCCGATCTTCTTGGCATCAATGAAAGACAAAAATGGTTTTTGTGAGTTATCCTTAAACGATAAACATATGCTATCGTAGACTTTTTTGTAGAGCTTTTTGAGATATTCAATTCTGTGTACGTTAATTTTGTGTATTTGTTATGGTTTAGGGAGCGTAAGCCATTTAAGCGTCCAAAGAGCTACTTTTTTCAAATTTTCCACTAAAAAGGGCGATTTTTACAGGTGTAGGAATTACGTATCACAACTCTCTTATAGCCTATGTCCATCCCGGGAATCTTCTGAAAATTTTTCAAAAGCCCTGTCACAATCGGATCAACGGTATGGCCGCGCATAAAGTACAAACAATCAAGCAAACACATTTTTATATATTACATAACAAGTAATTCAATATAGAAATTAAAATATGTATAAATAAATAAGAAAACATGAATACAAAACCATAATTTAATATTTATGTTTTATAATATATAGTATAATAATGTTATAGTAAGCTACAACCCTAACATGCCTTTGTGGCGAAATAGGGTTTCAAAATATTTGGAGCTTCAATAATAATAAAGATTAATGCAGAAGACCAGGACGTCCACTCAAAAGACTTCTGGGTGGTTTTTCTCTTGAGGTGGAAGCACGCCAACAAATGGCCTAAATTCGTGAATAAACCATGATGATGAAATATGAATATAATATTGGAAATTAATATAGTCAGACTTGCTGTTAGAAATAATTAATAATACAGCTAAAGAAAAAAAAATGTATTCCTAAACGGGTTTTGAACTCAAGATCTCCAGCTTTACACGCTGGCTCACTAACCAATTGTGTTACATAGGCAATCCGGCGGCAGACATGAATTTCAAATAGGAAATATTTGTATCTGCTTCCTGATTGCCTATGTAATACAATTGGTTAGTGCGCCAACGGGTAAGGTTTGTAGAATCTGGGTTCAAATCCCGGTTTAGGCAGATTTTTTTATTAATTAGGCTTATAGGCCTATATGATACGTATGTAAATAAATAAATGTACATATTTATATATTTGTGTGTGTTTTTTATATATATATATATATATACAAAAGGGCTACGATGAGGAATAATCTTATTTATTATTTCAGAAGTATTTTTCTTCCTTTCATTTTTTCACAAAATTATTTTAGCTATATAAGAATATAATTGATCTATAAATATAAATGGAGTAAGAAATAAGTAAATGAATGAATTAATGAGGTCATACGGAATGGTATTTCCACCGCAAAGTCGTGGCTGTTAAGAATATCTACTGTAACTTAGACTTCTCGGGTTCGTTACGCGGCAAGGTAGGAAATATTAAATATTCATTTTGCGTCTGGATATACGTCTCTTATCTTCAGCGGTAAACTGGATTTCTAGTAACCACAGAACCTGGAAGATTCGCCATTTTGAATCCAGTCTAGTTATAATAGTTATTTAATATTTTACTTAACACGCTTTTAGCAGCTTAGGTCATCAGCGTTGCAATTCAAATCCGTTGAAAGGTGACAAATTTTCCTTAGAGGCCTCTTATTAATGCTACAAGTTCTTGTGCGTGTTGTCAATTTACGACACGGGCTTATCGGTTTTATTTTTTTTCCGACGGAAGTCATATTTAAGATAACTAGATGGCCCGGCGAACTTCGTATCGCCTTTAACCATTTTTCCGTATGGTTTTGCTGATTGAGATGAATTTATGTTGTCTGCATTCTCAGCATCATCTATAAGTGTATCATAAGGATTATATACATTTATTGATGGAATATTTTGAGGAGGCTTGCTGATTTCTTTATACTTTCGTTTTTTTTCTACGAACTTGTTGGCAGTTTGGATTCTCATCATCATCAAGAAGTCTCTGTAAAATATCACCTTGTGATATATTATAGGCATCTTGTTTTTCATTTAATTGAGGCATGGAGATTGTTTCTGTAATATTAGGCATATTATTATAACTAACAGACTTACTTACATTCTGTTATTCCGTTCCTTAGGACCTTCATATGTTGTTAAATTGACATTCTTCTTAAATGTAAGATTTATGTCACATAGGCCTATACCAATTTGGGGAAATTCACTTGATATCATTCATGGTCTCTAGAACTGATTCGCCATATTGTTCAATGTCCCTTCTCGGTCCAGTTAAATTTAAATTAAGTTGCTGTCTTTCAGCCAGATTACTTAAAACTAATACTTACACACGAAATTAATATTATTATCAATATATTGAAAATAAAATAAACACTGAACACACTTAAATTATGAAATAATCAATATTTGTAATTCAATTGAAATTCGCGGTTGCAACAAAAACACAGCCACCTGGTTAAATAATAAACCAATTACCTTACACCGTCATCTGTTAGAATCGTATGGAACTCACAGATAATTATAGCTCTTTGTTAAATAATAAACGAATAATTTGCAATAAAAATATTGCGACTATAAATTTAGTTATAAACAACCGTAGGTCTCAAGTTGGATCAAAGAGAATACAGTGTGCAAAATTTTATTAAAATCGGTTCAGTAGTTTAGGATTCCATCGCGGACAAACAACGTGACACGTAATTTTTATATATTAAGATAACACTAATTTAATCGTTATTTCAGTCAAATGTTAAATTTATTCAAGTCTACGATTCAGTCTCCATGTGTAAGATCATTTTCAAGACTTTGACATTTCCAGTTATCCATTTTGCATGGTTGCTTATACCACATAGATACCACTACAAATACAATTTTGAGCGTTTTTTTAACAAAATTAAATTAACAAATTAATGACATGGAAACAAAGCTGCAAAGGTATGGCTATTCCAATAGGCAACAGATTTTTGCTGTCATTACAATTTGCTGATGATCAACTGGTTTTAGCGCAAGACAAATTTGATATGGAATTCATGATAAAAAGGTTCAATAACACATGAATCATGGGGTCTCACAGTAAATTTACAAAAACCAGAATATTTGGCAATAAATAGTAATGAAAGAGAAAATGTAATATTGGAAGAAAGAATTCAAATAAAGTAAGTGAATCAAAATGAATATTTGGGAATAATTGTGGATAACATTGAAGGTATAGACTAAGAGAACATAAAGCATAGAATTAAATTGAGTAGCAAAATAATACTTACTTACTTACTCACTGGCACTATCGAACCCGTAGGTTCATGACCGCACGGACATAAGCTCTCCATACATCCCTATCCTGAGCTAATTCTTTCCAATCATTCCCTGTATAATCTACTTCCCTCAAATCATAGTTAATGTTATTCTCCTACCTCATTCTTGGTCTACCAACTGGTCGTTTTCCCTCTGGCTTTCCTACAAGAAGCTTCCATGCAAGTCTTTCATTCCCCATACGTGCAAAATGTCCTGCCCATCGCAGCAAAATAATATCATCGTTAAATTCTATATGATGGGATAAGCATATTTGGAAAGACACGAAAATATATATTGGTAAAGCATTGGTGGAATCTGTTGCAGTGTATGGACTTGAGGTGTGGACAATCGATAAGTACTGTAAGAATAGACTAATAGCTCTAGAAATTGATTATTTACGCAGAAGTGCCAGAAAGATAAAATTAGAACATTTCACAAATAATGAAATTAGAACATAATGGGAGCAGAAGAAAACATAATTGAAAGTATTGAGGGGACATGAATTAAAATGGTTAGTTAGGAAATTTTTCAGAAAGGACGGATGAGGAAGGGAATCGACAGAACTCCCTAAGAAAATGGCAACCGAGCCCAGAGAGACGAATATAGGGAGACCAAATGTGAACATGGACGGAAAGCATGAAGATAGTAAGTGGCAAGCAAAGAGGGTTGAAGCATTGAAGATGCCCAAGATCGTAGGCTTTGGAGGGTTGGCAGGGGAAGCCGGCATCAGCAGCGTAAAAACTCGAAGATAGACAGATAAATTACAAAAATTCATAATTTCAATTCCATGATTAAAAATATTTTAACAAGGAACAATTCACTTAAATATTTTTGTTTATTCAAATGTCTTGAAAATAATCTCACAAAAGGAGATTTAAACGTCGACTTGAAAAATTAAATAGGCCTATTTTGCTGAGATAACGCAATAATTAGTGTTATTATTATTAATTACTCTGTTAAAGGGTTTGATGTTCTTAAAAATCCATCGATACCAACAAAGATTTGAACCCGCGAACTTATCCAGAGACATAAGGAAGGTTTGATTAATAGTAATAATTAATTATTTTAATAATTATTTATTTTACCTGATGGACTTAAAACCTAAGGACTTCTCTTCCACTTTACCAAAGTTAAATTATACAGATATTAACAATTGTCTTCTTCTTTCTTAGCATTTTAGTCCTTTCAGTTCAACCTTGGCTTCCTTTAAGACAAATCAAAATTGGGACTGGAAGTAAACATCAATAAAACTAAATAAATGGTCACACATAGAAACACATTATGTAATGGAAATAGATAGTTCATGGACAAATGAGATAAATTATGAAGGACGTGGCTGAGGTAAAATACCTAGAAACAATAATACAAGCAAGAATGATGTGCAGAGTGAAATGAAATATAGGCTCAATTCTGGAAATGCCTGCTATTATATATTATAGGTACTTTTGTCGTCCCAACTTTTCTTTAAAAAACATTAAACTGAAAATATATAAAACTGTTCTTCTTCCTGTTATATTCGATGGTATGCGAAATCAATGCACTCTTACTTTTAAGGAGGAGAACAAATCTACTGATATTTGAGAATAAAATTCTTAGGGACGTTTTGGACAAACGAGAGATGAACAGATAGCCAATTGAAAAAGGTTAAATAACTGAGAGCCAACTGTTTAGGAAAAACCAGATATGATAAGAGTTAAGTCACGTAGACTGCGGTGCGAAGGACACGTGTAACGATGGAAATGAAAAGAGAGGCATGGATCATTTCTTCGAAGGGACACCAGGAGAGAACGTTCCAAGGTAGCAGGCCAAGAATGAGGTGGGAGTATAATATTAACCATGGTCTGTGGGAAGTAGATTATACAGTGGGTAATTAGAAAACATTAGCTCCAAATAGGATTGTATAAAAATCTTACGTCCGCGTGACCATGAACCTACGGGTTCGTTAGTGCCAGTCAGTTATTAACAATTAGGAATTATCTACAACCTTATTAATATACATGATTCATCATAGGCTGCACAATAAAAGACGACGTTGAATGAAAGAACAAAACAATATTAAACTGATGATAATATTATAATATCATCAACTAATAGGCCTAAAACACGAAATTTGATCTACAATAACACTGAGCAACAAAACATAAACTATTTTGTCTCAGAGAGAAAAATATATGATTCTGATAGTATTTTTCTACTGAATTCAAATATGATATCGGTTTTTCTCCATCACGCAACGTTCCGAGAGACTGGCATTTATAATTTCAAACACTTTAATATATTCTATACTCGTAACTACACAATATTCGAACATTCGGACTCACCTATAAAGTAAGAAATTACGATTTTCTGCTATATTTCGCTTGTGGAGCATCCCTTTTGATGGTCCAACAATAATCGGCCAGCATATTAGGATTCCCTTTGTCTTGATATCTCTTTTCCAGAGCTGAAATGTCCTGATGAAAGTGTTCCCCGTTTTATTTTACAACGGACAAATGGACGAAAAAACTTTTATTCAAAAATAATTATTCAAATCCATTAATTGAAATTGAAATAAAAAAAACTGGGTGATGGAGAAATTCCGAATACATATTTGAAAACACGATAAAAAAAACTGCATTAAGTACAACTATTGGTGCTCATGAGACAAACATCATGTTGACTAGAGTAATTGGCTTGGAAAAGAAAGTGCAAAATAGTTAAGTAATAGAGGGAAAAAGGAATAAAAGAAATAAAGTACTGTATACAGTCATACAAGAAACAGCATTTGTATAAAATCGGTATATAGTAATATACTTAGGTCAACCTCTTACTAGTTACAGATACTTGGTCTGTTTAACTCTGAATAGGCTAAGTATGGTTCGTTCTCATTACCACATTCTTCTATAATTAATTACAATTCCACTACTTTTATAAGAGCAACTACCAACATTTCCACTTAGGAAGGAATCTAGAGTAATTGACTGAGAAATGAACAAACTAATTTTGAATACACTTCCTCTCCCGTGGCTTGCCTCTCAAGCTTCCCTTCCATCAGGTTTTGCGGTCAGAGAATCCAGTAACTGACCTTAGAGTTTTCATGTCATTTGATTAAATTACTGACTCCCTTGAGTGGTTGTTTGGGTAATATCTTCTGAAAACAAAATGAAAGAAGACAGCAATTCGTGGAGGAAGTATCCAGGCAGATATTCAACTAAGCAATTAAGAAGAAACGGCGAGAAACATTTGGCCTAATCAGATTTTGTTGACAACAGTATTTGAATCCGATTTCTTTGGAATGCTTGATGCATGTAGCTACTTCCCTTGTTAAATACCTATTTATTAACTAGCTTTATTAACTAGCTGATATCCGGCGTGCGCTGCTACGCATAAATAATTCAAATGCGTTTTTATGTTTAGTTGGATAACGCCCATTTGGTAGACCGGTAGACCAAGAATGAGGTGGGAGAATAACATTAACTATGATTTGAGGAAAGTAGATTATACAGGGAATGATTGAAAAACATTAGCTCAGGATTGGGATGTATGGAGAGCTTATGTCCGCGCGGCCATGAACCTACGGTTTCGATAGTGCCAGTGAGTTGGTTAGTTTTAGGTTTAGTTGAATCCATGCATAGTAATTCTGCCCGAAGGCAGGTCCTTCACTGCAATCATAGCATTTTCATGCTATGCTTGCAGCTTTACTAGGGAATTGTAGGTGTGGTAGCTTCCCGTTGCTATCCACACCGGTGAAGGATGATGATGATGATGATGATGGCCATATGATTTCAGGGACCGTTTGGGCCTTAAAGTTTTCCTGACATTTGTCTTACAGGTGAGGAAAAACCCCGATAAAAACCTCACCCAGAAAAACTGCCCCGACCGGGGCAGTGAGGTTTTTATCGGGGTTTTTCCTCACCTGTAAGACAAATGTCAGGAAAATTTTAAGGCCCAAACGGTCCCCGAAATCATATGGCCATCATCCTTATCATTATCATCCTTACCATTATCATCATCCTTCATCGGTGTGGAAAGCAACGGGAAGCTACCACACCTACACAATTCCCTAGTAAAGCTGCAAGCATAGCATGAAAATGCTATGATTGCAGTGAAGGACTTGCCTTCGGGCAGAATTACTATGGATGGATGGATTATTATTATTATTATTATTATTATTATTATTATTATTGTTATTATTGTTGTTGAAAAAAGTTTAAACTTTTTAGAAATTTTCATTCGGAATATTCACATAAATAATAGCTCAGTAAATATTATTATTGTTTATGGAGAGAAAAAGACAGATCGGATTGACATGTTTGTGGGTTGGATGGTGCTGAATTCGACGCTCGGTTTTACATAATGCGATGTGTTTTGCTCATTCACAGTTGGCTGTATTGATTCCACACACCTGTTTTAGACTATGATGGATATTGGAGCAGTGATAATGATAGTTCATACCCATGTTAATGTTGATTTAATGATTAAGTGAAAGCAAGCGGTTTCGGACATGCCTCCTGGTGCCTCAAATTCCACAAAATCATTAATGGATTACATACAGTGTGTGACTTTGATTCACAAAATTATATCTCGAATATAACATTATTAGGATATTCCTGTAATTCTACGTCCTTTCTCTAGAAGGGAACAAATACACTACTTTTTTCCCTATCAAAATCATAGTGTGTCAATTGATATCACAAATTTTTAACAGTTATTCACTCTCGTCAAACTCGTCCTGAAATAAGTACTAATAACACTGAGCAACGAAAAATATACTTTTTTTCTCAGAAAGAAAAATATGTGATTCTGATAGTATTTCTCTCCTGAATTCAAATATGATATCGGATTTTTTCTCCATCACGCAAGATTCCGAGAGACAGGCATTTATAATTTCAAACACTTTAATATTTACTACATTCGTAACTACACAATATTCGAACATTCGGACTAACCTAGAAAGTAAGAAATGACGATTTTCTGCTATATTTCGCCTGTGGAGCATCCCTTTTCAGGGGCCAACAATAATCGGCCAGCATATTAGGATTCCATTTGCCTTGATATCTCTTTTCCATAGCTCTGCTGATGGATGTGTTCCCGTGCTCATCGCTCACTGCGCCAAGATAAAAAATGGACGAAAAAATTTTATTAAATAAATAATTATTCAAATCCATTAATTGAAATTGAAATAAGAAAAACTATATGGGTGATGGAGAAATTCCGAATACATATTTGAAAACACGATAAAAAAAACTGCATTAAGTTCAACTATTGGTACTCATGAGACAAAAATCATGTTGGCCAGTGTAATCGAAATATTAGAGTTTTTATAACAAGCCGGTATAGAGATTTATTCAATAATTATTTCATTTTTCTTAATATTGTCCTTAAGTTTGTTTCTGATCTATGGCAATATCCGGGAAAAAATAATGGAGTTTGAATTAAAATATTATTGAAGAGGTATCCAAATTTAATTACCTTTGACTATTTAAACTCATACCCCAAATGGAAGACAGTGACCAATCACGTTTCAATGAATCTTGATTTACAACCAATCACAATCTTGTTTGACCACGATAATTATCGAACTTTGATTACCAAAATAAAGAGAGCTCCCCTTTTCAATAATATGAACAGGTCAGAGCATTATTTTGCAGTGACTGACTCTCCAACAAATACTTAAATATAGAAAATAATTTCCTTCGGATTAGATATTTGATAATTCTGTATTCATAATAATTGTGTTTTTAAATACTAATTTTAATGAGTTGTTACTGAAAAAAATGAATTGATAACCTATCCATCCATAGTAATTCTGCCCGAAGGCTGGTCTTTCACTGCAATCATAGCATTTTCATGCTATGCTTTGCAGCTTTTCTAGGGAATTATAGGTGTGGTAGCTTCCCGTTACTTTCCACACCGGTGAAGGATGATGACGATGAGATGAATATGAATGATGATGATTGCGATGGCCATATGATTTCGGGGACCGTTTGGGCCTTAAAGTTTTCCTGGCATTTGTCTTACAGGTGAGGAAAAACCCCGTTAAAAACCTCACTCAGAAAAACTGTCCCGAGCGGGGATCGAACCCGGGCCCGCTGCGTGACAAGGCAGCACGCTACCTCGAGACCACAGCTGATAACCTATAATGTTGGTTATAATATACAGTTTGATGTTTCTTTTTTTTCTCCACTAGGATGCATTCTTAAAATATTGCGACCCTATTTGGCAATAAATAGTATGATCATGTTCCAGTGATGAACACATTAAACATTACCAAACATTTCTCATTTGTTTTCAAACATCGCCGTTTACGTTAAATATATACATATTTTAAAATATCTATATTTAAATAATGATTTGTGAGTAAACAGCTTAATTTTATTCTTTAAATGGTCCTAACAAATGCCACTCTTGATTTCCAAATCCTCTAGTTTAATTGGAAATCACTCGTGGCATTACTTATGACAATTAATTTTCTTAAGCAGTTGAAAATATAGAACTATTATACGATAAATGGAATCATTAAAAAATGACAGTTTGGGAAACAAATGTCCATACTAATAAAATTAGGATTACACAATATAACAGCAAAAGCCTTCATAAAATATAGCAGTGAAAAGTGGATTTTGGATTTTACACATAAAACGAAGTTACAAGCAGCACAGATGCGATGTTGTATCCTCTATTAGGTCTAATCAGAACTTAAAAATTAATAGATATTAACAAAATTAAAGAAATGCTTTAAATTAAATTTATTTTCAATGAAACTTTTATGAATGCAGTTCAAGATCGTGGATCCACTATACATTTTATAAACTAATACACTATATCAAGGGAATATTTGTAAATTGTGCCAACCATTGCATGCCGAAACCAACCTTGAAATTTCTTCCAAAGAAGCGTTATGATGTACCAAGACTGTTTCCAAAAAAAAAAGTGTCTTTTTAACTGCAATGAATTAAAATGCAACGCCAAATCTCTCATTTAAACTAAAGGGAAGTAATGCAACTCCTAAATTAGTATATCGAATAACCCGCCTCCTGGCCGCGCCTCGTTCTGCGGCCTCATTCCACTCCGCAGTGAGTTATACAGGGAGTCCATCTGCTCCATAGAGTGGATTACCATTACTGAATTCTGGCTTCGATTTCTGTGCCTTCTAGTTAAAAACGTCAGATTTTTTTGGACATGGTCTTGGTACATCGCAACGCTTCTATGGGAGAAATTTCAAGGTAGGTTTCGTCATGCAATTGTTGTTAGTTCCCTTGTAAGTAGGTTGAAAAATAAAATAAACGTAGAAATTCGTGAAAGGTAAAAGATCATAACATAGCAGAAGACATTATTCTTCTTCTTAATCATAATTGATAGGATTTTCATCCTGTTTATTTCCAAAATCACTAATCAGAGGAAGACGTATTCGATGTGCATTCACTATCTATCCAACTCTTGACTGGTTTTCCTCCTGTTCTTCTCCCGTCCATTGATCTATCTTATTTCGCTCTTTTTGCAAGTCGGTTGTCTTCCATTCTTTCTATGTGGCCCTTCCTATATTTTCGTCTATCTATAATAAATTTGGTTATGTCTTGAATATGACATATATACGGGCGGATGGGGTTCATTAGTCCGCAAGACAATCCATCTAGGAGAGACAACTCCGAAATAAAACGGGGCAGGCTGAGCTCTGGAGCTGAGTGAAGGCAGTCGGCAATGAAAACGGGCTAGCAACCCACTTCAAGGTGTATCTTATACATTGTTAGCAGTCCCAAGGATCAAGCCTCGGATCAAAACGGTAGTTCGACCAGTTATCGTATATGGAGCAGAAACTAGAATATATTCAAATATATCAAAATAATTAATAAAATCACCGCCACAAAATTGATTCAAATCGTTTAGAAGGTATTTCAGTACCAATCTAAAGGACGCAGAGACCTAGGAAGACTTAGACAGCGTTGAAGAAATGAACGTATTGAGATATAGGAACAGGCTCAACCGAGGCTAAACCTAAAATGTTCATGACGATGATAATTAAGTTTGTTTTGTAGCGTAGCGTAGTGGTTAAGGCACTGAGCTACAAGCCGGAGGGTCGAGGGTTCAAGTCCCGTTGGGGTCAGGATTTTTAAACTGACCCAAACCCTCTGGCGGCACTATGGCCCTAGGGTCGACTCAGCCTCTAACGGAAATGAGTACCAGACGTTTGTTCTGAGGGTAAAGGCGGCCGTCACGCAGGGCTGACAACCCGGCTGACATAAAAGTGCCGATTGTCTAGAAAAAGTGGGAGCCTTAACCTCCTACTACCCCAAAGGGCCTCCGGGCCTGTTGTGGGATCACTTTACTTTACTTTGTAGATTTTCTTATTGTATGGAGGAACCAGTCGGAACTATAATTACAGAAAGAGAGAGTAAAAATGAGACTGAAATTTATTTGCATAACTGTTTTTATTGTTGTCTTTGTTTATAATTGATATATAGTTGTGATGGTAGTAGTAGAATTAATAGTATGCATGCGTCCTGAATGGGGACATGGGTGCTCCCTATCGGGGGTTACTTTTGGTTAAACTTATTTCCCTACAAATGTTACGATTGACATATGGTCTGCATATATACCCACTGAGATATCTAGTAGTAACTAAGGTGGATGTTGAAGTCGGAATATTTTGCTTACAGGCTTCTTTTTTTTCGGGATTAATTTCTTTTACGAGCCTTAAGAAATTCAGAATACGTATCCATGGCTTAAAACCCCTCTCGGAGGACTTGTTCCTTGGATGTTCCCATCTTAAAAATCCATCGATCCTGGCAGAGTTTGAACCCGCGAACCTCGGTACTAGAGCCAAGAAACATTGCCACTAGAACACCGCGGCCGACCCACGTTTTAAAGTCCTATATACATTTTTGTAGTTATGATTGTAATTATGGTTCAAAACTGAATGCAGCCCAATTATTCCATAAATTTCCCTATCTGCCTCGTAATGAAACTATTAACATAATTATTATTCTCAGATAATTAATTTCGATTCCAATTATTTTTCAATTCTTCTCATTGCTGGTTTTTTTTCAGAATTCAACTTATACTAGATAATTGAAGGGGTGTATGGCACATTGGTATAGGCCTAAGTCAGTTTTTGTTTTTACAAAAATGAATAAAGTATACATTTGTGAAGAAGAAACTGTATACTGTATTTCAGAAATATCAACAATAAATTATTACAATCACTAACTCGCTGGCACTATCGAACCCGTGTGTTCATGGCCTTGCGGATGTAAACTCTCGATACATCCCTATCCCGAGCTAATGTTTTCCAAATAATTCCCAGTATAATCTACTTCCCTCAAATCATAGTTAATGTTATTCTCCCACCGCATCCTTGGTCTACCAAATGACAGTTTTACCTCTGGTTTTTCTACAAGAATCTTCCATGCATGTATTTTATTCCCCATTCGTGCTACATGTCCTGCCCATCGGAGTCTACGAGACTTAACTGTACTTATTATATCTGGCTTCCTATAAAGACCATGTAGTTCACTGTTATGCAGTCTTTTCCATTCACCTGTTTTTGGCATGGATTCCCTGAAGTAGTCCCCATTCGGAGAACCGAATCGGGGACTATTTCACCTCCGGAAAATTTTTACCCCAGTGGAACCCATGTCCACGGTTGTATTTTTACGGTGAAAGATCGTCACTCTTTCGTCCAAGGTACTTTTGTCGTCTGGCTTATCACCTTCGACCAGTCCGGCATGGGTTTCACTATCGTCAGCAACGCTACAGCCACTCTGCCACGACAAGATAAAGATACAATGGAGGGTATTGCCATTACTTAGGACAATAAATATCTCCATGACCATCAATATTGAGCTATCTTGATTCTTTGTATACTGACTAATAAAACACTTTTTTTCAAAATGTAGAAAAATGATTTACACCAGTATGCCATATGCCCCCTCAAGTAGGCCTAATAATTATATTGAAATGGTACTAGGAGACGTGAACAGACAGGCGAAAGGAAATATTTTTATTCAAAACTTTTCTTTAACATTTTTAGATAAGATTTGATCAAAAGATAATATCTATTATATTACTTACTCACTTACTTACTCACTGGCACTATCGAACCCGTAGGTTCATGGCCGCACGGACATAAGCTCTCCATACATCCCGATCCTGAGCTAATGCTTTCCAATCATTCCCTGTATAATCTACTTCCCTCAAATCATAGTTAATGTTGTTCTCCCACCTCATTCTTGGTCTACCAACTGGGCGTTTTCCTTCTGGCTTTCCTACAAGAAGTTTCCATGCACGTCTTTCATTCCCCATACGCGCAACATGTCCTGCCCATCGCAGTCTACGGGACTTAACTGTTCTTATTATATCTGGCTTCCTATAAATATCTATTATATTACGATCCATAATGCAACCCGTTAAAGTTAGTTAAAATTAAGACTAAAACTAATAATAAAATGTATACAATCAAGACATATTGAACTGTCCCTATCTAATGTATATAAAAAACAAAGAAAAATAATGAGATATAGAAAACTAATTTTACGATTATACAATATTTAAAACAAATCTTTAGTTCCAACTTTCGGGGAATTCAATTTTACCCTATTAACCAAATTATCAAAACAAAATATTTGTTAATCTAAATATTATTTTCATAAATAATTAAATGTATTGATTGTTAAAAGGTCCCGCGCCGTAGCCGCGTGGTTAAGGCAGGAAGCCTTGGCGCAGAGCTACGGTACTTGCGCTGGTTCGAGTCTCCGTGGGGGAAGACATTTTCTGATGGTACTTCGGCCAGTATGGGTACCGGTGCCCACCCAGCATCGTGAGGCTACGATAAGTAGCGGCTCCAGGTTGAGAAAACCAGCTATAACGGCTGGGGAACTCGACATATGTCACCCCTACCTCATTGTTAAATTAAATTTTAAGTTTAATATAATACATGAGTGAACTGAATGAATGGTCTTTGTAGGAAACGAGATACGATGAGAATAGTTAAGTCTCATAGACTACGATGGACAGAACATGTAGCACGAATGGGGAATGAAAGAGGCATGTGGAAGCTTCTTGTAAGTAAACCCCCTGTTGGTAGACCAAGACGGAGGTGACAGAATAACATTAACCACGATTAGAGGGAAGTAGTCCCTCCATGGTATTTTTACCTTGTCGTGGTGGAGTGGCTTGCGTGCTTAAATGATCCTGAGAGCTATGCCGGCGGTAGCATTGCTGCCGATAGGGTTACCCATGCCGGACTGGTCGAAGGTGATAAGCCAGACGAAAAAAGTACCTTGGGCGAAAGAGTGACGATCTTTCACCGTAAAAATACAACCGTCAAGAAATGCGGACATGGGTTCATCTGGGATGGAGAGCTTATGTCCGCGCGGCCATGAACCTACGATAGTGCCAGTGAGTAAGTAAGTAAGAGGGAAGTAGTAGTAGTAGTAGTAGTAGTAGTAGTAGTAGTAGTAGTAGTAGTAGTAGTACTAGTAGTAGTAGTATTAGATTTGATTTGATTAGATTTATTTAGCCTGGTGGAGTTAAGGCCATGTGGCCTTCTCTTCCACTCACCAGGACAAACATATATTACATCAGAATATAACAATCTTAATTAACTCTAATATTAAACACTAAGTAAAAATTTGATCAAAAGATATCTAATATACGTATTACGATCTATAATACAACCAGTTAATATTAGTTAAAATTAAGACTAAAATTAATAATAAAATGTATACAAGCAAGGCATATTAAATTGTCCCTGTCTAGTGTATATAAAAAACAGGAAAATAATGAGATCTAGAAAACTAATGTTACGATTATACATAATTTAAAACAAAACAAATAAAAATATTTGTTATTCTTAATATTATTTTCAAAAATAATTAAATATATTTATATTGCTAAAAGAATACTATCAGTGAGGTGTATAAGTTAGTTTGTTATTAAATAATTCTTTAGTTTATTTTTGAAGGATGTTATAGTTTGACAGTCTCTGACATAGGGCGGAAGGGATTAGACTAAAAGTAAGATATATACAATGTTATTTACAAATATGGGTGGCACGGGCAGTAAATCGTTGACAGTCCGTTACAATAAAGTAATAAGTATAAAGAAAAACAAAAACAAAACAATAATATTACAATTACATAAAGAAAACACAGCAATATTACAATTACATAATAATACAATAACATTATACATTAATTAAGTTATGTAGAATTATTAAGAAAAATTAACGGCATTGCATTTTGATAACATGTATTTATTCATGAATGAGTGTTGTTTTTATTTTCCTCGTTTTGTCCAGAAATTTGCCCAAGTTTATCCAATTTTCCGGATTTACCATTAACTCGTAGCGTATTACATAGGGATGTTTGGAAAAATCTCAGGATATGAACAGACAGGCGAAAGGAAATAATTTTAATTCAAAACTTCTCTTTAGTATTGTTATTATTGATTAATTGTAAGTTTTGTGTAAATGGGGAACTACACGGGTGGTCTGCATGGACTTTATAGGAAACGATATATAATAAGAATAGTTAAGTCTCATAGGCTTCGATTGACAGGACATGTAGCACGAATGGGGAATGAAAGAGGCATATGGAAGGTTCTTGTTAGTAATCGCCCAGTTGGTAGACCAAGAATGAGGTGAAAGAATAATATTAACCATGATTAGAGGGCAGTATATTATATAGGGATGTTTGGAAAAATCTCAGGATATGAACAGACAGGCGAAAGGAAATCATTTTAAATCAAAACTTTCCTTTAATATGTTTATTATTAATTAATTGTAAGCTTAGTGTAAATGGGAACTACATGAGTGGTCTACATGATCTTTATAGGAAACGAGATATAATAAAAATAGTTAAGTCTCATCGACTACGATTGACAGGACATGTAGCACGAATGGGGAATGAAAGAGGAACATGGAGGCTTCTTCTAAGTAAACACCCAGTTGGTAGACCAAGAATGAGGTGACAGAATAATATTAACCATGATTTGAGGGAAGTATATTATATAGGTCTACCGCTATGGTCTCGAGGTAGCGTGCTGCCTTGTCACGCAGCGGGCCAGGGTTCGATCCCCGGTCTGGGCACTTATTTTGGGTGAGGTTTTTATCGGGTTTTTCCTCACCTGTAAGACAAATGTCAGGAAAACTTTAAGGCCCAAACGGTCCCCGAAATCATATGGCCGTCATCATCATCATCATCATCATCATCCTTCACCGGTGTGGAAAGCAACGGGAAGCTATCACACCTGCAATTCCCTAGTAAAGCTGCAAGCATAGCATGAAAATGCTATGATTGCAGTGAAAGACCTGCCCTCGGGCAGAATTACTATGGATGGATATTATATAGGGATGTTTGGAAAAATCTGAGGATAGTGATGTATGGAGAACTTATGTTCGCCCGGCCATTGAACCTATGGGTTCGATAGCGGTGCTTTTTGCCTGAGTTAGTTAGTTAATTTAAAATAGATGGCAATTATTTTAACCTGGAGTTTTCATTGTGCTTTTTTCAGAATACAAGTTACTCTGGATAATTAATAATTACATTGAAATGGTAGTGCTAGGGAAATACCCGTACGTTTGTATTAATGAATCGGCGTGAGAAGACCGTGATGCGTGATGCATAACTTGTAACATGAGTGTCAAGTGCAGGAGAGAGACTTGCAATCAATACACGTGAGCAGTAGCGAGGCTGGCTTTGCCCCATAATTTTCTTATATTAAAAGAAGTTAATGCAGGCGAGGCGAAGTGACTAAGGGCTTCAGCTGTATCCCGCTCCAGTTAACACCTCATTCACTTCGTGGCCTCTGCTTCGAAAGAGATAACACTAGTCCATCAGTATACCGATACTAACCTAGTAAATCTGTATGTCTCTAGGTCCACAGAATCTCGTCTGCTTATGTAAAATAACTTACTGGCTCTACCGAACTCGTAGGTTCATGGCCGCGCGGACATAACCTTTACATACACACCTATCCTGAGCTATTGTTTTCAAATTATCCCCTGTATAATCTGTCTCTGTATAATGAATGAATGAATGAATGAATGAATGAATGAATGAATGAATGAATGAATGGAATCTGCCTTTTTTTCATAAGAAAGGAGATACATATGTATTTATATTGCGCACAGGCCTGCTTGACAGTACGTGCATTATTTTTCCTTGAATGAAAAAAAAAACAAAAATAATCAGTATATAAACTAATCCCTACATGGCTACACACGTGTATCAAAACAATGAATACATATAAATAAAATCTATGTCTACAACTACATACACATTAATGCACATCTGCACTCATCCATGAAAAGACCATGTGTATAGATATAAAAACAAGTCTCATTCTGTATATTAATAATAAAGAAATGTTATAAAAAAAGAAAAAAACACATACACACACCCACATATACATACATACACCCACATATATTTTCATATATATTATATAATTCAGTGACAGCTGTTTCGGTACACTGTACCTTCTTCAGACATGTTAACAAATTATGAATTGTGTTCCAACTGATCTAAGCAACAATACAACAATATTTATTTAAATTTTTAAATTTAACAAAGGGGATTCATTCAAATCAAGTTGAGAATTTAACAGTTTTTTACTACTTTTAAATTTATTAATTTCTACAGCCTCCAAAAATCTAACTTCTTACCCTTATCACAAACATGTAAAATTTCCAAATTTGGATCGAAACAATGATTAAATTGGTGGTTATCATACTTTGAACATTCTACATTTCTATTATATGCTCTCATGTGTTCCTTTATCCGAGAGATAAAAGGTCTATCAGTTTGCCCTATATAGACATTGTCACATGTGCCACACTTCAATTTATATACACCTGATAATTTTTCTTTTTTTATTTTGGTTTTGTTGTTTTATATATTTTGTAAAGTTTTATTAGTTTTAAATGCCACATTATTGTTCAACTTTTTAAAGTGTTTAGATATTTTATTTGAAAGTGGGCCTATGTATGACATTACAACATATTTCTTTTTCTTTGGGTGAAGGAAAAACTTTGTTAATTGCTTTTTTGTAATGAACTTTCTTAATTAAATATTCTAAAATATTAGGGTCGTAGTTATTATTAATAGCAAATTGTTTAATAATATCCAATTCATTATTATATTCCAAGGGTGAAAGAGGGATATTTAAAAGTCTATGAATGTAACTGTTAAAGGCTGCCATCTTATAAAAAACAAAACCAAAATAAAAAAAAATAAAAATTATCAGGTGTATATAAATTGAGGTGTGGCACATGTGACAATGTCTATATAGGACAAACTGATAGACCTTTTATCTCTCGGATAAAGGAACACATGAGAGCATATAACAGAAATTTAGAATATTCAAAATATGCTAACCACCTATTCTAATTTAATCATTGTTTCGATCCAAATTTTGAAATTTTACATATTTGTGATAAGGGTAAGAAGTTAGATCTTTTGGAGGCTGTAGAAATTAATAAATTTAAAAGTAGTAACAGACTGTTAAATTCTCAACTTGATTTGAATGAATCCCCTTTGTTAAATTAAAAAATTTAAATAAATATTGTTGTATTGTTGCTTACATCAGTTGATATGTAATATAACACAATTCATAATTTGTTAACATGTCTGAAGAAGGTACAGTGTACCGAAACAGCTGTCGCTGAATTATATAATAAATATGAATATCAAATAAAACTACGTTTTATTTTTATTTAATTAATACATATGGATTTTCAACAACTAAACACCAACTCAATTGATTAATGAAATAATTATTCTTCTTCCACGTCATGTTGTTAGCCCACAGACTTGTTTCCACATCAAGGGACCGTATTCCTCCATCTAGTTTATAGGGCGCCCAATATTTCTTCTTCCTTTGGGTTGGTAGTATTTTGAAGAAGTGACTGAATTCAAATACCTAGGAACAATAATCACAAACAGGAATGAGATGCACCAAGAAAGTTAAACATAGACTCAATTCTGGAAATGCGTGTTATTATGCATTACAGAGACTCTTGATGTCCCAACTCCTTTCAAAAAACGTTAAACTGAAAATATATAAAACTATTATTCAACCAGTTATATTATATGGATGCGAAACATGGACTCTTACTTTAAGAGAGGAAATGATATTACAAGTATTTGAGAATGAAGTTATTAGGAACAATTTTGGACCAAAGTGAGATGAACAGACAGATGAATAGAGAAGACTGCATAACAGTGAATTACATGGTCTTTATAGGAAACCAGACATAATGAGAATAGTTAAGTCTCGTAGACTTCGATGGGCAGGACATGTGACACGAATGGGGTATGAAAGTCGTGAATGGAAGCTTCTTGTAGGAAAACCAGAGGGAAACGCCCAGTTGGTAGACAAAGAATGAGGTGGGAGAATGAAATTAACTATGATTTGACGGAAGTAGATTATACAGGGGATGATTGGAAACAATTGGCCCAGGATAGGGATATATGGATAGATTATATCCGCGCGACCATGAACCTACGGGTTCGATAGTGCCAGTGAGTTAGAGAGTTCGGGTTGGTAGTGAAGCAAAATGTGTGGGAGTCTGTTGAGTGTCATTCTTTCTATATGTTTTAGCCAGTTACGTATTGGATTTTGAACTTTATCTATAACACTGTACAGTTGTTCAATTCGGTTCTTATTTCTTCATCATATTTCTTATCTAACAATGTAAAGTCTGCTACTGAACGAAAGAATTTCCTCTCAGCAACTCCCATTTTCCTTGTATCTGATCTATCAAGTGTCTAATTTTCACAAGTATATGTTAACATAGGTACAGACATAGTTTTATAGAATTTAATTTTGTAATTTTTAATGTTTTATTTTTTCGAATTCTTCTTATTGTTCCGCACATATTATATTTTTTAATTTTTTACCCAATACCACCCTGCTGTCATTTCGACATTCTGGTATTCTCTCCTGGCATGGCGTTATTGTAACTCAGATCTGAGGTTGGGGCGCCTGGAAGGCGGAGTTACGCTGAACCGATGATATGATAGGTGATGGTGATAATGATGCGCCAGGAAAGGCCTTAATCCTAAACTTAATTATTATGTTAATTATGAAAATGGTGGCCAGATGATGCTCGGGGAACATTTGTGCCTTAAAATTTCCTGACATTTTTCTTACAGGTGAGGAAAAACCCAGAAAGTAAGCATGATCCAGGAAACATGTCCCGATCGGGGACCGAACCCGTGCCCGCTGCATGACAAGGCAGCACGCTACCTCGAGACCACAGCGGTGAATCATATTATAAAATTTGTTTTCATTTTTTTTAAATTTTTTGTAATAGAATGCAGTATATTTTATTTCCAACCTTCTAAACCACGAAACATTTGGAATGTATCATTCAGGAATTAGTTTTATCTGTGAATTAAAGAGGACCATCTGTATCGTGGAGCTCGGCGTTAACCATAAAAATTGTAATCGGCTTTTTAATCTTGTCATTAAATATTCGGGAAGATCCAGTGTAATGAAACCCTAAAAATGTTTGCTGTACTAAAATTTAATATAAATTTAGAAGCCGAGATTGTGACGAATGACGTCACTGTGGCACTAATATTACAAAATTCCTGAAATCTATTCTTGACTATTTAACTCATGCCCCAAATGGGAGTCAATTACCAATCACGTTTCAATGATTTCTGTTTTACAACCAATCAGAGTCGTGTTTCACGAAATATTTATCAGTGTTATAATTACCATATTAAAGAAAGCTCCTCCTTTTTAATATTCTGAACAGGTCTGACCATTATTTTGTAGTGACTGAGCCTTCGAGAAATGCGGCTACCAGATTGTATATATAGTGCATGAATGTCAACACATGCCGCATGCGGGAATTAATATAAAACATTTGTAGCAATTGATTATACCACCAAAAAAAGAAACCACTGTTTGCACTTTCTTAAATGTATTTTTTCCCAGATAACAATCCAGAAAAATATAATTGTCATATTTACATCATACGACATCAGAAATGAATTAATATACAGTTTGATGTGTTTCATTTTTTCTCCACTAGAGAGCATTCTTACAATATTGTGTTCCTTTGGCAATAAATAGTATGATCTGGTTGCAGTGATAAACAAAAGAAGCAGATGAAGCGTACCTATCGTTTCTCATTTGTTTTCAAACATCGCCGTTTACATTAAATATATAAATATTTTAAAATAACTATAGTTAAATGATTTGTGAGTAAACAGCTTAATTTTATTCGTTAAATAGTCCTAACAAATGCCACTCTTGATTTCCAATTTATCGATAATTTGGAAATCACTCGTGGCATTACTTATGATACATTTATATCAGATTTACGAGTACTTACCTTTACGATAGATTTTGAAAATGTCTAATGAAATTCTGTGCAGTTCCAGGCTGAAGGCTTTATTTAGTTAACATAAATATTAACAGAACTTCTTAGCACAGCACAGAATTTTATATCTATTCCTTCGTGCGTAACAGCTCCTGCAGTTCTTTTATTTACTTTTCCTGTTAGAAAGTTCAAAACTTTTCAGAATTTTGAAATCACTGGAGTAACTTCGAATTCCTGATTTTAGGGTAAAGGAAATGACTACCAATTTGTTTGGGGAGTATTGGGGGATGGCTGCGAATGGGATTGGTTGTTGTAATCTTGGAAGTGTGTCACGTTGCACTATTCATGCGCTGAAAAATTCAATGAGGTAGCACAACCTTGTCTCCAGAATTAAATGGAAATAACAAGAAAACATTTCTCGTTCACTAAAGAACATTTTGAGTATTCCACGTTTAAATAAAAACTTAAGTAATTAATCAAGTAAAAAAACTCATATAATTCATTGATATAATTTTAAAATCATTAAGAATTGCCCGTGATGGGATTTGCCTTTGAGGTAACTATGTAAAAGTTAAAAAAATATAAAATTGGTACCTGAGATTGCAGTCGTCTTCGGCTATATAATAGTGTAACATATCACAAAGGCATTTCGGAACATATATTCTATGTTCTGCTTGATGTATTATATTACTATATATATTTGAAGATGACTTAGATCTCAAGTATCAATTTTATCTTATATATTTTTAATTTAATATTAATTTATATTGACTATTTAACTCATGCCCCAAATGGGAGTCAATGACCAATCACGTTTCAATGATTTCTGTATTACAACCAATCAGAGACGTGTTTCACGAAATAATTATCAACGTTAGGATTATCATATATTAAGCAAAGCTCCTCCTTTTTAATATTCTGAACAGGTCTGACCGTTATTTTGCAGTGACTGAGCCTATAACAAATACGGCTACCAGATTGTATATAATAGTGCTTACATGTCAACATTTGTAGCAATTGATTATACCACCAAAAAAAGAAACCACTGTTTGCACTTTCTTAAATGTAATACGACATCAAAAATGAATTAATATACAGATTGATGTGTTTCATTTTTTCTCCACTAGAGAGCATTCTTACAATATTGCGTTCCTTTGGCAATAAATAGTATGATCTGGTTGCAGTGATAAACAAAAGAAGCAGTAGAAGCGTAGGCTACCTATCGTTTCTCATTAGTTTTCAAACATCACCGTTTACTTTAAATATAAAAATATTTTTAAATAACTGTAGTTAAATAATGATTTGTGAGTAAACAGCTTTATTTTATTCGTTAAATAGTCCTAACAAATGCCACTCTTGATTTCCAAATTCTCTAGATAAATTCACTCCTCACTTCGTGAGTCGTGAATTTATCGATAATTTGGAAATCACTCGTGGCATTACTTATGACTATTTAACTCATGCCCCAAATGGTAGACAATGACCTATCACGTTCCAATGAATTTTGTTCTATAACCAATGACAGTCGTGTTTAACCTTGCTCTTTATCGATTTATCTTTAACAGCTCCAGCTTTTGCGATAAAGAAAGCTCCTCTTTATAATATTCTAAACAGGTCAGATCACTATTTTTCTCCAACAAATACAATGAATATAGCAAATAGTGAACAGATTCCGTGATTTTACCGAGTTGTTTACTAAAAAATAAATGAACAGCCTATAATGTTGATTATAATATACAGTTTGAAGTGTTTCATTATTTCTCCACTAGGGTGAGCCTACAATATTGCGATCCTGTTTGGCAATAAATACTGTGATCAATTTGCAGTGAATATACATAACCTCACATATTTCAAATATCGCCGTTTACATTAAATATATAAATATTATAAAATACCGGTAACTATATTTAAATAATGGCTTTTTGAGTAAAGAGCTTAATTTTATTCGTTAAATAGTCCTAACAAATGCCAGTCTTGATTTCCAAATCCTCTAGATAATTTGGAAATCACTCGTGGCATTACTCATGCCTATTACTTCTGTCCATGTAGATTTTGATATTTCGCTTTTCCTTCTTTCTGTCGGATTACATTCATAAATGAAGAGTTCAGGTCGAAAGTGGACCAAGTCCATATTTTATTATCTCGAGATAAACTGTTATAAGTTAAAGTAATACAATCAGTTGCATAAAATAACTAAACATTGATTTTTACATTGAAAAAGAACAAATAGAATATTTGGTGCGTCATTGCTATGAAGAATTAATGCTATCTTGAACCCAAATTCACATAAAACTAAGATTTTTCAATTATTGGACTTCGTCCACTTTTGTTCTGACCCATCAAATATTCATCGGTAATCAGTCTTTCGCCATCCTTTTCATACGTCAAAACAATCTTAATTGTGTTGTTTCGATAGTTTTTAATAGGGTTAATTACAATTTCATGTTTTCTCTTATAAATTGTTTCTCACTCCTCGAAATCCTTGCTGATCGTCGTCAGAAGTCCATTAAATTTAATTTCTCCATTGTCCGTGCTTTTAAATACCACGTCTTTTAAAATCTTCAAATCAGAATATGGAAACTTATTAAAACAAAAGGCGATGGCAAATTATGTCTTATAAAATTAAGACTACCTAACAAAATATCAACAACTGATCCCGCACAACAAGCCATCAGGAAAAAATGGAAGTGGGGAGGCCACGTCGCAAGAATACAGGACGACAGGTGGACAATAAAAACAACCATGTGGGACCCGTACACAGGCAAGAGACAGCGCGGAAGACCAAGACGACGATGGGCTGACATCTTCAAAGAACGAGCAGGGGCGCAATGGTCCAGAGTCGCCAGATGCAGGAAAAGATGGAGAACGATGGAGAGCCAACTGTGTATTAACTAATCACAGAACAGACAGTGTATACAAACCAAGTGCTACATCCAAGTCAACTTCTCACCACGGAGTAGCTCACCGGGTGACACTCTCAAATAGAGCTTAACCCCTGTACAGGGAGGCCTTTGCCCTAAAGGGACATATCAGGCTTTATTTATTTATTTATTTATAACAAAATATCAAGGCGGCTCCGTGAAGCAAGCGGTTAGACGCTCCCTTCTCACCGCTGGGGTCCCGAGATCGAGTTTCGGTCATTTCATGTGGGTTTTGTGGTGAACGGAACGCAGCATGGGCAGGTTTTTCTCGGGGATTCTCCTGTTTCCCCTGCCACAAATTTCATTGCACCATTTCTCCGTACTCATCTCATCCAATTCGTTTCATTTCATTCACCCGCCCCTGTGACGGTGCATCAGGATTACCGGCACCCTTGTAGTTCAAAGACCTCTATAAATATGGGGGCTTCATCACATCTCATCCCTCGACCCGACCCCGAGTTTAACACGAGTTGAGGATATTTTTTTATTTATTTAACAAAAAATCCGAGGAGTGATTTTAGAAATGAACAGGATGAAAATCCTACAAATTATGAATAAGATGAACAAAAACTCAAAATAATGTTTTATCTTCACTGCTGTTCCTTTGTTGAGTATAATTTATCATAAGTAATGCCACGAGTGATTTCCAAATTATCGATAAATTCACGACTCACGAAGTGAGGAGTGAATTTATCTAGAGAATTTGGAAATCAAGAGTGGCATTTGTTAGGACTATTTAACGAATAAAATTAAGCTGTTTACTCACAAATCATTATTTAACTGTAGTTATTTCAAAATATTTATATATTTAATGCAAACGGCGATGTTTGAAAACAAATGAGAAACGATAGGTACGCTTCTACTGCTTCTTTTGTTTATCACTGCAACCAGATCATACTATTTATTGCCAAAGGAACGCAATATTGTAAGAATGCTCTCTAGTGGAGAAAAAATGAAACATCAATCTGTATATTAATTCATTTCTGATGTCGTATGATGTAAATATTACAATTATATTTTTCTGGATTATTACCTGGGAAAAAATACATTTAAGAAAGTCAAACAGTGGTTTCTTTTTTTGGTGGTATAATAAATTGCTACAAATGTTGACATGTATGCACTATATATACAATCTGGTAGCCGTATTTCTTATAGGCTCAGTCACTGCAAAATAACGGTCAGACCTGTTCAGAATATTAAAAAGGAGGAGCTTTGTTTAATATATGGTAATTATAACACTGATAAATATTTCGTGAAACACGACTCTGATTGGTTGTAAAACAGAAATCATTGAAACGTGATTGGTCATTGACTCCCATTTGGGGCATGAGTTAAATAGTCTGCTGAAATACGTTTTGTTGTTTATCTACAGTATATGAACGTATAAAAATATACCCATCCATGAATCAATAGTAATTATGCCCGAGTCTTTCACTGCAATCATAGCATTTTCATGGTATGCTTTGCAGCTTTACTAGGAAATTATAGGTGTGGTATCTTCCTATTGCTTTCCACACCGGTGAAGGATGATGATGAAAATTATAAGGAAGATGATGATGACCGGATGATTTTCGAGGACCGTTGGACCCCAAGCTTCCTGACATCTGCCTTGCAGGTGAGGAAAAACCCCGAAAAATCTTACCTAGGAGCCTGTCCCGATCGGGATTCGAACTCGGGCCCGCTGCGTGACAAGGCAGCACTCTACCTAGAGACCACAGCGGTGGACAAAAAAAAAATATGTATCCTACAAAGTATCAATACACTTTGAGAGTGTCTGTGATCAGCTTTCCATACAGAATTAATAGTACATTATGATGCGAGGTTGGGAAGTGGTTTTTACAGAATCGAGGGAAAATGTTTAGAAACCGAGTGATAGCGAGGTTTTTAATTTCCGAGATTCTGTAAAACACTTCACAAACGTGCGTTGTACATTATTTTTTGCGCAATGTTGTTTTCAAAATAATAAATAATAGTAAAATAATGTCTTTGTTTAGAATATTTGCGTTCATTATAAACAATTGACTAACGTTAACAGTGTGGGCAATGGTTATTAGTTGAAACAACAGGAGGCCTTGAGAACAGTTATTGATAACGTGGCCGCAAGTACATATTTATTTTTTATATCGTTTCAAATACAGTTCAGTTCATTTAAAATGCAGTGATTTTTTTGTATAATGTAGGCCTATATGAACACTAACTTTAGGATACATATATATATATATATATATATATATATATATGTGTGTGTGACATTTATTTTTCTTATCAAGCCACTAGGTCACAGGATAGCAGTCTGCTAACAATTCCTCTTCATAGCACTTCCTCTTATTCTACTTCCTTCACAGTAGCCTCTGCCCGCTCCTGGAATCTCCTTCTTGAAGATATCAGGGGTTGCCGCACACTTGACACCTTTAAGTCACGCTTATACAGTTACCTGTTGTCTAATAATTAATTTTTCTGTATTTATTTAATTTCATACTATATCAATATTTTCCTCGTTTTTTTATATATCTTGTACATGTTATATATTTAATTCGTTAAATTTAGAGTAAATCAAAATATATTATAAATATTTTTTATTATTGATTTCGTACATCTCAATGATGGATAAATCATATTTGAAGAGAAAAATTATACGCTCAGACCGGGACTTGAACCCGGGACCCTTGGTTCTCTAGACCAAGTGCTCTACCAACTGAGCTACCTGAGCAAGTACCGATCTAAACGCAAATCTTTCTCTATATACATTGTAATTCCCATCCACCAAATGCTGTATTAATTGTATTGTATTCATAACTTGTAATCGTTTATATATATTTAGGCCTATATTGTAATTTAGATGTAAGACTATTTTTTTGTATTTTTTTTAAACCTGGTTGAGTGGTAGACAAGGCCCTATGGCCTTAACTCTGCCAGGTAAAATAAAACTATTATTATTATTATTATTATTATTATTATTATTATTATTATTATTATTATATCAAGCTTGCATTGCTCAATGTCAACAATTTAATTATATATATATATATATATATATATATATATATATATATATAATTAAATTGTCCACCGCTGTGGTCTCAAGGTAGCGTGCTGCCTAGTCACGCAGCGGGCCCGGGTTCGATCCCGGTTGGGGCAGTTTTTCTGGGTGAGGTTTTTATCGGGGTTTTTCCTCACCTGTAAGACAAATGTCAGGAAAACTTTAAGGCCCAAACGGTCCAAGAAATCATATGACCATCATAATCATCATCATCCTTATTATCACCATCATCATCATCCTTCATCGGTGTGGAAAGCAACGGGAAGCTACCACACCTACAGTTCCCTAGTAAAGCAGCAAGCATAGCATAAAAATGCTATGATTGCAGTGAAGGACCTGCCTTCGGGCAGAATTACTATGGATGGGATGGATATATATGTATACATATATACACATATACACACACACATTGTAACGGTATATATAGAGGCAGTGGTTTTACTTCCCACACGTGGGTGTAAATGTAATATTACAGTATAGTTATTTAGATTGGCAACCCCGAAATGTAGGAAGCTGAACATTCAATCATGGTTGTCATTGCTGGTAAGTACAACAGAACGGACTATCGCGCAAAAGCAATGTTTCACAAACTATCTGAGGTCACGGCAATTCTTTCCTTATAATAAATTAGTCCTGCTTCAACAAATTTATTTGTAAACTGCATAAAATTTCATTTATCACGTATGAAATGGTTCAGCAAAAATAAAAAGTTTGTTAGAAAAGCAAGCAAAATACAGTATTTATCTAACTATTCCTAAAAACTGCTTAAATATTCCCTTAAACTTAAAAAAAGTCTTATTAATTGTATTTGGTAACTTGATAAATAATACTTTCATATGGTAACAATATTGAAACATTCATGTTTCCATACTAATTAATCGAGCCCATGGCTCGCGGACATAAGCTATCCGTACATCCCTAGCCTGAGATTTCTTTTTCCAATTGTCTCCTGTATAATATTCTTCCCTCAAATCGTGGTAAATGTTATTTTTCCACCTCATTCTTCGCCTGCCTACCGGGCTCTTTCCCTCTGGTTTTCCCACAAAGAGCTTCCATGCCCCCACTTCATTCCCCATTCCTGACACATTCCTGCCCATCGCACTCAAAACGAACCTAGCTATCTAATATGAGCTTTCCAGAAAGATCATTTAGCATTACTGTTAGTAGTC
>JASPKZ010007637.1:0-47500 GCA_030220185.1 Diploptera punctata
TCTCTTAATCTCACTCTTCTCTTTCTTACTCCTCTCTCTCTCTCTGCACTCTCTCTCTCTCTCTCTCTCTCTTTTTTTTTCCTAATTCTGAGAATGATTCGAACTGCTAAGTTAGCAAACAAGCTATGTTTTTTTTTCCGAGCAGTGATAACAAATCCCCAATCATGTAAACAATTCAGAAAACAGTTTATTCCTGATTGTCAGTGTGTTCACGTCGTTTATAGTCTATAAGTTCGAGATAATACGGGGCGAAATAAAAACTTGTGCACCGTGAAATTTTCGATATATATTCTGAAGAAAACACAAATGCAAAAATAAAATATACATATATATTTTTTTTTATTATTGTCTATGCGTGTAACATGAACCGTCACCTGGACAAACTTGTGTAGGAAGAAAATTAGCTATAAAAATTCAACCAGTGAGTAATAGTATTTTTTTTCAATTAAACTTTGTATTTCGGATTTTAAGAAATATTGCTCTCAAATGATCGTTATTATTGATATAGAAATTTTGCTCAGAAATAATGATCAAGATATGCTTTTTTCAGCTGTTGATATCAAAATAAAATTCACTCATGATTAAAGTCATAAAATTATTTTTAAAATTACCAGATTCAAATTTCTATGGCGTTTATTTTTTTATTTGTTTATGTTTAATTATCGACTTCAAACTCTAGTATAAACTATATTCTTACGGTGACAAAGTGTTTCTCCTGACATTGCACATTCTCATGAAATAATTGAATGTTGAGTTCTGTAAATGTATTTAATTTTGTTATAGTAAAGTGATCCCACAACAGGCCCGGAGGCCCTTGGGAAAAAATTATATTACTATCAATTTATCCCTTCAGAAACGGGAGAATTAAACGCGAACTACTTGTACCTGCTATACGAAAACGGGTTTCTGTTTTATCTACTCAGTCCCTCTACAAGTGGAAATTTTAGAACTTTGAATTACAGAATTGAGGTACCGATACTATTTACAGTATGTAACATTTATATTTGTACAGTTTGAGGTTTAATCAAATATAGCAGGTTTACACTTAAATATAATATATTTTTCGGTTTTATTTCTTAATAATTAATCATTAATGTAACAAATACCTAAACTAAAGGCTAAATTCACAAATATTCAAACAAAAAAATTAATCAATTATAAAACAAAACTTGTACTATTTTGTGCAACAGTGTTATTTGCACACTTGAAATAAATTAACAACATATTATGAACTTATTTACACAACTGAAATAATTAATAATCTGTGGAATGTTCTTTGGCCTTAACAATAGTTTTACATCTCTTTCCCATTGATTTTACTAATTTGAAACGAGTTTCTGTGGTAATTTTTCCCCATTCTTCCAAAATACACTCTTCATATAATTTTTAGATGAAACGTTCAATTGACGAAACTTTCTTTTTAGAATTCCCTACAATTGCTCAATGGGGTTTAAGTCTGGAGATTGTGCAGGCGTTCTTAGCTGCTTGGGGACGTTCCAGATCAACCATCGTTTATTAATGTTGGCTGTATGTTTCGGGTCATTGTCTTGCTGAAACGCATAAGACGCAGACATACCCATTTTTAGAGCACTTTGTTTCACATTACTTTTCAGAATGTCATTGTAGACCCACTGGTCCATAGTACCATCGATGAAGTACCTTTGAGGGTATACAGCCCCAAAGAAGAATGGATCCTTCTCCGTATTTAACTGTAAGAATAGTATTTACATTCTCATAGACAGTATTGTTCTTTCTCCGTACCCAGTTTATCCCATCGGATCCAAAAAAAAAATATTTTCGTTTCGTTTGACCATATCACATTGTTCCAGAAGTCTTGGCTCTTGTCCAGATGCTCCTTAGCAAATTTCAGTCTTGCTGTACGGTTCCTCTTGTTTACGTATGGCTTCTTCTTAGGGATTCTGCCTCGATAGCCATGCTGCCACAAAACTTGACGGACTGTTTGGTGGTATACTTTCTTTTGTGATACTTGTTCCAATAATTGCTTGATTCTAGGTACATTTATTCTAGGGTTAATTTTTACTTGCCTGATAATGAAATTTTCTTCTCTCTGATTCAGCAACTTTGTCTTTGGCTTCCATGGAATACTTACAGTCGAACCATTGTTTTCTGAACTTGTTAACAATATAATTCACAGCAGAGTGAGTTTATTAACCATTGATCCTATTTTTCTTAATGGGTAACCCTTCAATGCAAGATTGTTTCTTTAGGTTGGCTCTCTAGCTCCTTTCCTTTATTCATATAAAGGAGTAAACAAATGACTGGATTTAACCATCTCTTACGTCCAGTAACACCGTAAGTACTGTGTTCATCAAGGATGTTTGCTATAGCGTACAAATATAACTATTGCAGTATTATATGTTTTCAATTTAATAAGAATGTGAAGTATAATGTTGCACCAATATACTGTGTAATCCTCTATTATTAGATAATGTGTAAGTACACAAATCAGATTTAACGGCATCGGCTTCTTCATAATTGTATTTAAAGGAATACGAATTATTGCTTATAAAATTTCGACTGTACAAATAAGAATGTTACATATTGTATATATCAAATATTTATTTTGTTTCATAATTAATCCATGTCCCACATTTATACGGCATTGTAAAATAATAAAGTAAATAATTTACATTATGTTGGAATTATACATATATATGGTATCTGCTAAACACGATCAGAATCACATTAGGTTAATTTTTAAGCTTATAATTGTTTAATCAATTTATCTTTAGTAATGAATTTAAAATAATTTAATTACAAGCACGATAAAAATAGCAATAAATGAACAAAATAAATAAAAATATTTTTATTACAGATAAAACAAAGATAACCATTTTTTTATATCTGGAAATGGCGCTACAAGCACGTTTTCGAAAAATAGATATACTCTGATCTCTTTATAATATATCTCTTGGTGGCAGCAAAAAAGTATATTATATAACTTATACATACATACATACATGCATACATGCATACATACAGACATACACTACATAATGTTACATAACGCTCGTCTGGAATTTTAAATTATTAATTACAAGTCAGGATTAACGTCAATTTTATGTGTTTAATAATTGGAATTGAATAGTGTTGAAATTTTAACGAAATGTCATTTATTGGAGGACTTATCTCGTAAAATTGATTCTGGAATATATTGTAGAGTATCAGGTTTACAAAACTCCTGAAAATCCTTCCAAATCCAACTGAATTTTCCCTTAAAAACGTTATTGACAGTTTATGACGTTAATTCTTTAAATCCATCGATGGAATCTTTTCTGTAAATATGTCACATTTTATAAATGCGATATTGGCAACTAGAGAGAAAAATCAATATATTTTACTATGAAAAATTTAAAATATGATCTCAATGTTGGGATAAAAATCAGTCATTTTGTGTTTACATAGAGCTATTTGTACAGTGCAACTTGAAGCCATAGCTCATCAATCAAAACTCTACAATCGAACATAAATCAACTGCACGAGCTGTTAATAATACGAAAACCTCTGAAAGGTAACGCCCAAGAAATCATATCCCTGATTATGGGAGGGGATCTCTGTAAAAATGGAGGGGGTGACCACACGGTGATGTCTCTGGGTGTTATCTAATAGCTATTCTATATGCCGTGTAAACATATATGGTGTAAAATTCTCAAATATAGATAATGTAGTACTTCTAAACGAAACCGGTCGTTGGCGATGGTTATGACACCTACCTTACAGCGAACGAAACGAGAATTATAGACATGTATATGTGGAATGAATTGTTAATTTTTGTACCAGGTCTAGAATGGTGTAGTGGGCTGCACACTAGTCTGGAGAACTGGAGGTCCACGGTTCGATTCCTGGTTCAGACATTAATTTTTCTTTTCACAATATCACTATAATGTTATAATATGATCCATTATTGGAACTGTGTTAAAATAACAGTATCGAAAATGTTAAATAACATCGTTTACTACTTATAAAAATGGTGGTTTATAATTCTCAAATATAGATACTTCTAAACAAAGTTGGCCGTTGGTGATGGTAGTGACACCTACCTGACAGCGGACGAAACGAGAATTGTATATGTGGAAAGAATTGTTAATATTGGTGTCAGGTGTAGAATGGTGTATTGGGCTGCTCACTAGTCTGGAGAACTAGATGTACACGGTTCGATTCCTAGTTCAGACATTGATTTTTCTTTTCACAATTTAATTATACTATTATATATCAGAGAACTTACAAGCTACCATCCCAAGCAGGAGTATGTGTGTGTATACCCGCGTCCCTCATGGAGACATGGACCTCCTCTAGTGGTAGTTTTTTTTTTGACCTGGTTGATTTATCGATAGTTTTAAAATGCATGACGAAACATCGTTGAGATTACAATGTAAAATGTACAATATAAATATAGAATAACTGAGATCTCAGTTTTCCTCAACTTTGGATGTAGGATGTGGAGTACTATGGGAGCATATGCTCGATCTTCAGCTTGTAGTTGTTTATGATCCTCTGCACAAGATTATTACGAACAATTAGTACCAACTTACAAGCTGAAGATGGAGCATGTGCTCCACACCCTACGTCCAAAGGAAGACTGAGATCTCAGGTATTCTATTTTTATATTTAAAATTGTACAGGTATAAATAGTGCATTGACAACTCTGCTTTTTGCAGACGATCAAGTAATAATGACAGCATCAGAAAATGATTTACAACAATTCTTTTATACTTTAAATAATATCTCTAAAATGCAATTTAAGAATATCTACATCTAAAACAAAAATATTAGCTCTGGAAGAAAAATGTGCAATAAGAACAAAAAGAGTGATAAACAATGTAATTATAGACCAAGTTCAGAATTTTAATTATTTGGGATGTTATTTAGGTAATGACAGAAATTTAGATAAATACACTAAAATACAACAATTTAATTATCTATGTGGCACAATTAAACATACTTTATTGAATAAAACTAGAAAAGAAACTAATTAAAACATTTACAAGGTATTGGCAGTTCCATCTCTTATCTATGGATGTGAAACCTGGACATTAAAAAAGGCAGATGGTAAACAAATAGAGGCTGCAGAAATGAAGATGTTGAGAGCAATAGCAAGATACCAAAGAACCGATAAAAAGAAAAACCAAGATATAAGAACAGAACTTAATATATTTAATCTCTGTGAAAGAATAAAATACTATCAAAATGCTTACCTTCAGCACGTATTACGAATGAATGAACAGCGCATACCAAGAAGAATGTATAATTATAAACCAAAAGGGAGAAGATTGTTGGGAAGACCATTGAAGAGATGGAAGGACCAATTCGACCTATAATGAGATCCGAACAGGTCATTGGGCTTAATCCTTGTTGATGATGATTATTATTTATATTAATATTGTTATCGTTATCATTATGATAATAAAATAATAATAATATTTCAGTGCCAGTTCCATCCATGTCAAATATCTAGCTAGTGAGTTGCATGCTAGAGTGGTATAAATTCAATCACTATCTGGGGTCACAACATTTTAACGACAGGAGAAAATTTCTAACACCGTTAATAAGTTGAGAAATTACATGTTTAAAATTATTAATTCACGTAACTAGAGAAAAAATATTGTGCCTTTTGCTGGGATCGTAACACAAGTCATCTAGCTTTACGCGCTGGGGCTCTACCAAAAAGGTATTAAACACACCTCCCAGAGCAAACACAAATTCTCATCTTTATAACCCAGTAAGCAGTGAAACTAGTTTCCAAATATTCTTAATGGGAGTGCTTGTACTGCGAGAAGGCATTATGATGAAGTTTCTCTGAAAACAATTAGCTAATTATGATCCTTATACGAAAATAAATGTTTCCAGACAAGAAGTCTGTAGGCCACGGTTCGCATAAATAGAGAAAAATATTTGCGTCTGAGATGGGATCTGATACCTAGATCCCCAGCTTTAGGTCCTGGTGCACTAAAAATTGAGCTCCTTGCTGGTGACTCGGAGATGAAAGGGACGAAAATTTGTGCTTGCTCCGGAAATTATATCTAATTAGCTCAATGGTAAAGCAACAGCTCCTAAAGCTGGATATGTTGGGTTCAGTTGCCTGCCCAGGCGCAAAATTGTTCTCTCTAGTTATGTAAACAGTTTTCTACAGACGACTAGTCTGAAAAAAAAATTACTTTCCATTGTTGCTTCAATCAAATATTATAAATGTTAATAATAATGATAGGACCAATGATTAAATTATTTTCGTATGACTAGTATTATTTTATACCAATAAAAATTAAACAAGATGGCAAACTATATTCTTGGGAAAACATCAACACTGGAGTAAGACAGGAATGTGGACTTTCACCGGTGCTTTTCATTATATATATATATATATATATATATATATATAGGGGAACAGGGGGCAGAATGGGGTAGTGGGGCAGAATGGGGTACGTGTATTTTTCTCCCAGTATGTGGCACGATATATCGGAATTTCTCAAAATATCTCTGTAACGTCTCAGCTGCTTGTACAGATCAGTTTTTTCGCCATCGGTGAAGTCTTTGTTACTTTTTTGCTTGTGTGGTCAGTTGTGAAGAGATTTTTGCAATATTACACCTTCTGTTCAGTGCATGCAAATACATCTAAGCTTCATTTGAATAATATCTAACAATTACTGTGTTAAAGATTATTCCATTTTCTTTCTAAACATGTTTATTGCATTAGGTTTTTGTTTCAAAATAATCCGGTCATAACGTCATAAATTATAATTGAGTTCGTGGGGCAGAATGGGGTGGGGCAAGACAGGGTACTACCCCGTCTTGCCCCATGCGATCTTCATATTACTGACTCTTTTCCTCTGTGTAGTTTCAAAATGGTGAGGAATTATAAAAATAAGACACACAGAGAAGAATTGTTCCTTGTGTCTGTGCTATAAGCCGTTAATGCGGTTACAAATGGATCAATGGTGTACAAAACGGCAGCTGGTCAATTCCAAGTGCCTCAAACAGCTCTGGAACAACACGTGAAGAAAAAGAGAGAAAATGTGGATTACACAGTAAGGAAATCGATGGAAAATTTCTCCTGCGTTTTTAGTGAAGAGCAGGAAACCGAACTTGAATACCTAAAAAAATGGAAGCCCAACTCTTCGGCCTCAGTGTAAATGAATTTCGAGGACTTGCCTTCCAACTGGCGGAACGGGTAGTGTTTACGTACGTGCCTCAACAATGGCTACAGCCGTCAATGATTTTTTAAAAAACTGGGATATGGCCAGTTAATGTGAATGTCTTTGATGATGCAGATTTCTTGCCTTCTTCAACAACAGACATTCAGATTGCTTCTGATAATAATAGCAAGGCAACACTTCCAAACCTCAGAAACAACTGACGTCAGAAACATTTTCCTTGCCTGAAAATCTAGAGTTGCCAAACCACAGTCATTTTCAAAGTGCCAGCCCAGAAAATATCACACCCATTCCAAAAGGGTCTCAAAAGAACAAGCGAGTTTAAAAAATCGAGGCGAAAGTGCAATTTTGACATCATCAACGTAGAGAAGTCCACTGCAACATTCTGAAAAGGATAAATTAGAAAAGACGATTTCATTTACCAGAAAGTGACTCGAAACCAGGACCATCCAAAGTTAAGGCAGTCAGGTTAAACCTACCTAGTTCGAAAAATCATTCTGGCTCTGCCAAAAATGACGTTGAGGAAGATGATTGTCTCTACTGTAATGACTCTTCAGAAGAAGGCTGGATTAGATGTCCTTCTTGTCTTCAGTGGACTCACAACTCTTGTGCTGGAGTCGATAGTGATGATGATAATGCCACTCATGTTTGTGTATTTTGTGAAAAATGAATCATTGTGCTATAGTTTATAAGTTTACTGATAAATATTATTAATTAGTAATGCAAAATACAAATAAAAAATTAGTACCCCATTCTGCCCCATCCATGGGGCACAACGGGGCAAATGTTTTGCTCTAGTTTTATTGGATGTATATCCCCGAATTTTTTATTAATTTGTAATGTGATAATGTTTTTCTGTTTATTAAATACCAATGAACATATCCATATCAGAGAACAAAATTTTACTCATTTATAATGTAAAATACATTGGATCAAACATTAGATACCCCATCCTGCCCCACGTTCCCCTATATATATATATATATATATATATATATATATATATATATGAATAGAATAATAAACGAATGGAAGAAAACACAACGGGGATATTTACCCATCAATCTGAACCTCAAACTCGATGCTATTCTTTTTGCAGACGATTTAGCTCCTCTGGTACTTTCCGAAAATGATTTGCAATCATCAATTTATAATTTACAAACAATAGCTGCCAAATTTAATATGGAAATATCAGTTAACAAAACTAAAATTATGGCATTTCATGGGAAGGACCCCATACAATGTAAAATCTGTCTCCAGAATAAAATTTTAGAGAGATCTAATCAATTTAAATATCTTGGATATTATCTCTCTATCTGGGATGAAAAGGATATCCCTGAAAAAATTACTAGTTATAATAAAAGTTTGGGAATTATTAATCAAGTTATGAAACCATTTCTTTTACAAAAAACACCAGATTACGTTTATATAACACTTTGGCTAGACCAGTGTTGACCTATGGTAGTGAAGCATGGACACTAAAAAGACAACATGAAAGCAGAATAACGGCTTGTGAAATGATATTCATGAGGAGAACAGCGGGTTATACCAGATGGGATCGGAAAAGGAACACTGATATCTTAAAAGAATTGAAGACTACGCCAATTTTGGAATATATTAAACAGTACCAACTAAATTGGAAACACCATTTTGAAAGAATGAGTTCAAATCTGATCCCCAAAGCTGTTTATAATTATATACCAAGAGGACGAAGATCTCTGGGCCGTCATATGAAACGCTGGATGGAAAATGTTCTATAGAAACGTAATAGGCCTTGGCCTAATACTTGGAAGGAAGAAGAAGACCACAATTTTTTGAAGATGGAACCAGTTTCCGAAATGCCTACATATATATTTTTTTAATCTAATTGAGAACGACGTTTACCAGTATTAATTTTATAAATGTTTATTAAAAAGATAGTGTAACTAACTCGTACTATAATAATAATAATAATAATAATAATAATAATAATAATACTTTATTTATTCTGGCAGAGTTAAGGCCATAAGGCCCTCTCTTCCACTCAACCAGCACAAATACAAATAAATATTCGACAAATATAGATATACACTATACTAATTATAAACAGTTAAATATACAATAAATGTAGCAATGTAAATGTCATGTACAAACAACATTTTATAGGATAATAACAATAATGATACGATAATAATAATATTAATAATAATAATAATATTAATAATAATAATAATATTAATAATAATAATAATAATATAAATATGATACATTATACGGGAAACACCAATTAATATATATATATATATATATATATATATATATATATCTTACACTATGATAATGAAGTCGAGTTTAGAGCAAATATAAATTTAGATTTCTTTTAAAAGATGCCAATGTCCGGCAGCCCCTTGTAAAACATAAGAGAACTGACCTGAAAGGTTTGAATATGATAGGAAATTCACCCACTCATTAATACCAAAATAATCGAATATGTTCGGATGATTAATTACCAAATGGTGTTCGGAGACGATTTGATCTTAAATTTTCCCGACATACGTATGTATTACGGGTGAGGAAAAACCCCGAAATAACCTTACACAGGAAACTTTTCCCAACAGGTGATCGAATCAGGTCCCGCTGCGTACGTGGGACTGGCATTACCGCGAGACTTCAGCGTTGGTCACCATAATCTTATATCCTCTATTGCAGTGGTTCCCAACCATTTTCGAACTCGCGAACCCCTTCCACAACGATCTGAGTTGGGTGAACCACTGACTTTTAAATATACATACAGTAGACAAGCATAACATTTAATTCCAAGCAAAATGTTTAATAACCTTAAATTAACTTAACCCTTAACGGTTAAAACCTAAAGGTACTCTATTTACGGCTTAAAAGTTATGTAACGTATTATATGCCTAGTTGTAGCGAAATCAAATGCATTCCTAAAGTTGTTACATAACAGTAAATCAGGCATTCGCGGTAAATATTAATTTATTGTGGAATCAATAATAATAAAATTCATTGTTATTGTGGAAATAATGTGATCAATTTCCGATATTATACATATGTAAGAAGGGGCATTACAGGTTAACTTAATTTTAAAATAATAATAATAATAATAGTAATAGTAATAATAATAGTAATAATAATAATAATAATTATTATTATTATTATTATCATTATTATTATTATTATTATTATTATTATTATTATTATTATTATTATTATTATTATTATTATTATAATGATGCAGAAATTATGAAAGTAATAATAAACCTAACCTCAAAACCCGTCATTGCGGAAAGTTTTGACGAACCCCTTGAAATATTTTGCGAATCCCCTGGGGTTCGAAAACCACTGATTGGGAAACGATGTTCTAATGCTTTATCTTTTCTTATTGGCATTATTTTCGGCCTACATCAAAGAAACAAAATCCCCTAACTTATAATTTTATTGTCGTTTTGTTTCTAGAAGGGACTGTCGCTAGAATAGGCATACATTGACAGCATTACGATGGCAACTGACTGAAGGATAGGAGAACTTGCTGTATTAATCACTAGCTTTGTAATGTCGCGGCAACTTATTTCACTAAATACGTTCTACCATATTCTGTGTCCCATTAAATATTACGTCAAGATACGTCTCTCAAATACAATATAAAAAATTAATTGTAAAAATTAACTACATAACAATGTAAGAAAATAAGTGCACAGAACGAGTTGGCTCAGGCTGTAAAGAGCGAGACTACTCGGGAAGGCCTGGATTCAAATCCGATTTTAATCACTGACTTTCTGTCTGGCTTTCTTCAATCGACAACACAAATTCTTGGTTGGAATTTCATTGTCAGGTCCATTTCATCATATTATTTCATAGCATCCAAATTATTAAAAATCTGACTCCATTTCTTCAGAAAAACTCAAACGCAATAACATAAACATGCAGTCTTTGGCTGCACTTAAAGTTCGCAAACTACTATTGTTATATTTGTGTGTGTGCGTGTTATACTTATCAATCTTGAGATTCTATGCTAGACAGATAGGGCCTCGATGGCGTTAATATGATCTATTTTGAATTTACCCACCATTTCGGCAAATCACTTTACATGTAAATGAATTGTAAGCTTATTTGTGTAGTCTAACTTTATACAAGTGTAGAATGTGTGTATGTTTAATTATCCGTGTGTAGTGTATTTTCTTAATGTTTTATTGAATCGAAGAGGCGTCTAGAACATGGTTGTAACTTTTTTTTTTTCAAAGTATATTTTTACATGAAAGTATATATCACATTAATAACTCTTTTGCTCTTAAAGCTCAATTTCGGAAGACAGAAGAGTATCAAACTTGTTCTAATAATAATAATAGATACTTAAAATAATAGCAGAAGCAATATTATAAGAGGATCAAAGTGACTTTAGAACGGGACGATTAACAACAGATAATTATTTATTCTTAGTACAGCAAATATTTGAAAAAGGAAGAGAACATAACCTACAGTCGCAAGCTGTTTTTACTGATTTTGAGAAGGCTTTCTATCGTGTTGATAGAGATAAGTTATGCGAAATTATGGAAAAAAAAGTGGCTACCCCGCAAAATTAATTTATGTAATAAAGAGTTTGTATATAAAATTTTAAATTATAATAAATATAGGCTCATCAAAGACCAAATAAATTGTAATAAATAGAGGTTTAAGACAAGGGTGTAGTTTATCACCTTCTCTTTTCAATTTATATTTTAATGACAACATCCAAAATTGGAAAAGAAATGTTAATAATATAGATATAAGAATGGACCTTTTTAAAATATTAAACGTTGTAATGTATGCTGACGACGTGGTTATTATTCAAGAAATTGAAAATAATTTGCAGTACTCTTTGTATCAATTAAATCAGATATGTCAAGAATGTAAATTTAAAATATCAAATAAAAAACAAAAATAATGTCATTTTGGGGAAATGAACATATAAGATCAAAAATCATAATAGACAACAAACCTCTAGAACAGGTAACAAATTTTAATTATTTGGGTTGTAATTTTACTATAAACACGAAAACAAAAGAGACATAAATACGAAATTGTCGAAGTTTCGTATGATATGCGGAACTATACATAAACCATTAAAGAACAAAGCAAGAAAAGATACTAGATTAAAGTTTTATAAAACGTTTTATTAAACTTGGGTAATGACCAAAAAATTACAAATTAGAAATTACATAGCGTATAAATTAACTTCCTTACACAAGATTGGGTCGGATAAATAATGAAGATATCAGAACAGAGTTAAATATATATCCAATGAGTGATAAAATCAAAGAATATAGAGATAAATGGTTTAGACATGCAGAAAGAATGAATGTAACAAGATTACCAAAAGCAGCATTTAACTAGAAAGCAAGAGGTTCAAGGAATGTAGGAAGGTCAGTGAAAAGATGGACAGGACAACTGTGAGGCGTAACAGGCAATTTACCTAGCTCGTGAAGGGAAAAAGAAGAAGAAGATAATAATAATAATTTTTATTTTATCTAATGGGGTTAATGTCTTATCTTCTCTTGGCGGCTATTCAATCATTTATTATTGAAATAAGAAAGAAATGTCAACAATCATGCAATTAACACGAATGTTACCTGATAAGTATCGATTACTATTAAAATTGTATGAAATTAGTGATCAGTTGCAAAATTGATAGACTGGCATCTCACATCGAATACCCTATTTTAAAGGATTTTAATGTGCGCAATGTTCACATATAATTTATGCAAGTTCATAATTTTTCACCGAAAATAACATTTTATCCTATACAGTTGTTGATTCTCGTTGTTATTAAACCATGGGGGTTCATTGTTGTCGATTGGAGATACATACTGTTGTCTCCCAAGGGTGTGTTAGCCATAATATTATTCTATGTTTCTCGGTTATTGGAAACAAAAATAGTCATGATCATTGTATTACAGTTGCTAGCCTAATTACATATACCGAACACACACAAATTCCAAAAGTCATAATTTATTTACTCTTAAGATATAAATATGAGTCAATTTAAGGATTGTAAGTAAACTAAAAATATAGGTAACGTAAGGATTATTCCATTTACGTTATATGGATGCTAAACACGATCTCTTACTTTAAGGAATAGGAAAAGATCGAGTATTAGAGAAAAAAGGGCTGAGGAACATTTTTGAACCATAGAGAGTCAAAATAGTGAGCTACGTATCTTTATGGAAAATCAGATACAGTAAAACTTGTTCAAAGCGGAATCGCATGGGACCCATTTTTTCCCACATTAGAGACAACATTCCGCATTATAAAAAAATATAATTTATTAACCATAGAGCACCATATGTATATATATATATATATATATATATATATGGTATGATAAGAAAAATAAATGCCTGGACGGGATTCGAACCCGGATCTCTGAGTCTGTACCTCAGCGTGATATCCATTACACTACCAGGCGAATCCAATTCAAACACTTATTTTTCTTATATATGTATTATACTCTCCATTATTACTAGATGTCGCGAGAACACTGTCTTCACTGCCATCTAGTAGCTGACTATATCAAGTAAGCAAATTAAAGAGAATATTTATTTTACTTATTTTTCTTATCATACCATATTAAGCTTGCATTGCTCAATGTTAAAGATTTAATTATAATATATATATATATATATATATATATATATATGTGTGTGTGTGTGTGTGTGTGTATATACCTTGGATTAATATTGTAGTTCCGCTGTCGTTTGAAAAGGAAGTATAGTATGTATGTCTTCGACGGTATCGCGCGAAAAGAAAAAACAGTCCCATTTCGTCAGCGTTAAAAATTACCCTTAGGCGCGTATCCTGAAATTAAAGTATGCAGTTTCGGTTTCTACTCACTAACTATACTTTTGTCATCATAATTTGACTCCCCGCAAATTTTATTCCACACTACGTTGTGTCGTCTTTTAAAACTGTCCATAACCAACCTGAAGATGCCTTGAAATCGTTATTCGCTAGAGATATAGTAACAGCTAGAGCTTGACTTTGGATCATCGGTCCGGTTATTTGGAGATTTTTTGGCCGTGGAGTTGTAAAACACTCCCACGCCTCGTTGATTTCTTCATTCTTCATTTCATTTTTCCCCTCTTCCTTTGACCAATTCCTTGCGTCCATTCATTCATATTTTTTTTTTGTGTTTTAAAATCTCATAAACTAGGGTTTTTCCACATTTAAATTTAGTCATTATTTCGCGTACTGAGAGTTAGGTTTTCACTTTATCTTCAATCACTTTCACTTTTTCGTTTAATGACGATGATACATACGATTTAGCCATCTTTATTCCGTAAATTCAGAACGTTAACTGTGAAAGATACGTACACAATCGATCTTAGATCTTAAACTAATTTCAGATTTTACAGTACACTGGTTATTTGTAAGCCAGATATCACAGACAAATATTTGTTAAACGAACCTGTATTTCTCATAACGGGTGTGCAGTGAGTTCGAAAAAAATCCAGTTACAGGTAGAAACTCTACGTCACCCGGCGCGGCGGCAGAAATCATCATTTATTGTTATTGGCCTGAGGGGAATTCAATGAAGTTGAAACCAATTTATTTCTCTCTTTATGTTTCCGCCTTATAAACATTTTCTTTCATGAATTGTGTAGAAATGTTATTCCGTTTCCTCGTTGAACATATTCCGTTTTATACAAAATGAATACACATAAAATTACTATTATTTTACCAAGACCAATAAATTTGTTCACGTTGGGCAGATATCCGCATTTTTCATGTTCCGGATTAAACAGTTTTACTGTATAATACGAAGTCTTGTAGACTACGATGGCAGGGCATGTGGCAAGAATAATCAATGAAAGTGCGACATGGAAATTTGTTGTAGGACAGCCTTAACCACGATTTGATGGAGGCGAATTTTATTGGGAATGAATGAAAAAAAATAGTTCAGGATAGGGATATACATAGATATTATGTTCGTGAGGCCATGAGCCTCCGGATTCGATAGTTCCAGTGATTTAGGTAATTTTTTATTCAATATTTTAATGTAGGCCTACATTTACCTTTCAGAACTATAACAAAATCTGAAGCAATTTAGGACTTCAAATGTCTCAACTGATTCGGAACTCAGTCAAGAAATTTGGAACAAATGCGAAAACATGAAACATTTGTGTTTAAATAAAAAAAAACATTGCAGATAGCGTATATCACCGAGAATTTTTTTTAGTGTAAATGACCATACTATCTACGTATTTATTACCAGTATGCAAATATTTCAAGACTATGTTACAGATTTTCCAAGTCCTTGAATAAGAATTCAGGTCCACTTCTCTAGTCATTAAATTTGATGTTATTTCTCCTGAGTACTACATGATTTTCGTATCCAGTAATAAGGGGAGAAAATGCCCATAAAGTTACAGTATAACGAATCCACTGCAACCATTTATTTTAAGAAAATGGTATTTTAGTAACGTTTTCAGTAGTTTCTAGTTTGTACCTTATTCACGATTTTGATACATTTTATCAATGTACGTCATATTGTTAAATCTAGAATTCCTAAATTAAAAATAGGTAAGAATGGCTGTGATTTCGAGCTTTCACTCTAGAGGTGAAGAACACAATATTGCTCGAAGCACTTATTGTTGTTATTAAATGTTATTGGAATAAATTACTGAAAAATGATATCAATTGTTAAAAAAATGAAAACTGAAATATTCAGTGCATTAAAAGAGTAAAAAAGATAGGTTAATATTGTATCATCATGGAAAAGAACAAAAGTGCTGTATAGATAAGAACTTATGGCTTCTCTATGGAATCGAATTCTGTAGTAAAAAAAAAAAACAATGAATGTCAAGGTAGCAAAGAGCTAAACTAAACATTTTATTGTAAAAGGAAGAAAATAAAATATGGGAGGAACTAAAATGTCTTTCTCTGTGTAAAGAATGGTATGTTATAATATTATTTAACTTTGTAGTAGACTGTTATTATAACAAGAAAGCCATTTTGAAGTCTTTGTTTGTAAAGGTAGTGGCTTCAAGGAAACCGATGAATTATATTTGAAAAAAAAAATCTTCAGCTTTACATACAGTACTTTGCTTATTCCTTCTCTATAAGGCACTATTTGTACGTCTCTAGAAGATAAAATTTCTGTTTCATTCTTTCAAGTTACATTTAAACTAAACACACACACACACACACACACACACTATTTGTACGTCGCTAGAAGATACTAATTCCGTTTCATTCTTTCAATTTATATTTAAATTACACACACACATAAACATGTGTGATATATATATATATATATATATATACACCCTTAGACAAAAAAAGCCGTCTCTTAAACGCACATTTCTGCTAAGTTCTACTCGGCACAGCGCTGGGTTCAAACTAGGAAACTAGTGATAATTGTGCAGTCCCTGAGCCACTGCGTTATGTGACGTGAACTGAAGACACTTCTACGTGTCCTGTTAGGTAGCGTTAAAGCGTCTAGTCACTGTTTCTGTTAATGAAGGTCGCAGGTTCGCATCCTCAATTATATAGTTTTTTCGTGATATTTGTATTAAAATGTTTTATGAATTAAATGGAATTCTGAGATTCTCAAAAAATTATAAACAGAATCAGTCATGGAATATGTACAAAAATACAGAAACAACTGGAATTCTCACATGATAAGAATGAGCAGAACAAGAATACCACGTCAAATCTTAAATTACCAGCCACCAGGCAAGAGATCTTTGGGCAGACCCTTCAAACATTGGATTGAGACCGTAACAGACCACTAGGTCTATCACACGAAAGGAAGAAGAAGAAGATACATTTCATTTCTATATTTGAATTCATCCAATGTTAATGTCGTTATTGGAACGATTATATTTACCACTTTCAGGGTTTGTTCTAGGTAATTTCAATGTATTGCATTCAATAGACTGATGCGCAGACGTCTGCGCAAAAGCAATAGCCTTTAACAAGGTTGTTTATGATGAATAATATCTAGTTTTACCATGGCTCAGCGCGCGCACACAAGGACATAGGCACAAGGCAATCTCAATGCCCCGCTGATTGAGGGCGGTAATAGATGCTGAGGGTTCATACACCCGATATTGATTTTGTTTTTGTTAAAGTTTTCATTTTAGAAGATATTATTTTATTTCCTCATTTATTTATTAGAAGAAGGCTTTAATTTATGTTTTGTGTGTTTTGTGTGTGCATTTAAGCCATAAAACCCAAATATAAAATTAAATATGAAACTATATTACAGGCGAAATACTATTCTAGCATTAAGTTAAAAAATAAAAAGTAGAACGGGAAACGAACCCGTGAGGTTACGAACGCAGACAATGTCTGTTAAACCTCTCGACCACGGAAACACACTAAGCCAAACTCTCTCTTTCATGTTGCTTGAGTGTGCACTGAGTTAACTTGTGGCGAGTATTACCACGCTCTGATAACTATTAGACGTCACTGCTACCTTCCGGGATCGCTGGGTTATGATACTGCTGTACTTAGTAAAGGATTCCAAACATTCAACGAAGTTATTTACGACAAAACAGCCTGCCTCGGGCCCATAGAAGGCGGCTAACCATTCATCTTTCTGTTTCCACTTGAACATGCATATGAGTATAGCACTGATTACGATTTGCATGGATTGACCTAATTTCGTTATGGGATAGAGAACAATGGCTATTCTTTAAATAACAAGAATGGGCGTAACATAAAATATTGGTTTTTAATACAAAAATAAGTGTGGATTATTATAAAAAATAAAGTAATATAAATAACAGAACTATATCTTGGAACAATCAATCAAAGCCCCATAATAAACAAAACATAATAAGATAACGACGTACCATTCAAACAATCACACTCAAACGTCTCTAAGCAGAATCGAAAGTCCTTCTTCCATGCTGACTTAGATCAAATTAAATCCAACCATTCTTCGGTATACAATCCACATGCTTATCTTCTGCATTACCATGCTAACTTCACCCTTTGCATGGTACACTAGAGTAGGATTCCAACACTGAATCCACTCGTAAAAAACCCAAACGCCACTTGTTAGGCCGATCGACTGACTGTTTCAGTCCACTGAGATTGCCGAGCATATATCAGGTTCACCAGGAGAAGGGATGTGCGCTACCAAGATGCGCAATGGAAAGGGTAAAGAAGGAAGGGGTAACCACACGGAACACAGGAACATTGGCAGGCTTCACAAATGTTCGTAAGCGGGAAGGAGCACGAAGATGATAACTGAACCGCAAAAGGCACTTTCGGTTCAATAGCTCCCGCTACACCCTCCGGGTAAAAAGAAAAAGTCCATAGACTTCCAAATAAAGTCCAGAGAAGCAATCCCACGTTGGGAGGGGAACATAAGCACTATTGGATTCCAGCGGTAACTTCAAAGCAAATCTTCCATCGTCCCCAATATCACGATCACCACACCTGCTTTCATGTAGACTATTCCAGCGCTGAAAAATAGACTCCAATTTGCTTCAGCCGCCATAGCACAACATTGCGGCGTTCCAGGTGAAGACTCGGGTGACGATAATCCTCGGATTGCCGGATCGCAATCCCGTTCCACCGCTTTCCAGGAATCCATAGTTCCAAAGCCACTATGTCGGTCAGCTGGGCACTCGGGGGTCGGCCGGATCCTCCAAGCGCTCGACTGCCGAACACTCCAGGCAATATACACTGTAGAACTGCCAATGTTTAAGGAAAGGTAACTGAAACAAAGAACAGGCGCAAACAGGAAAGCAGAACCATAGATATGCTAATTTAACATGTGTCATAATACATAGTAATTTAGCTTTTACATTCAGCCCTTTTTCATTTATAACCAACAAACTTGAATTTACTCGATAGTGTTACATATTTTTAGCTGACTCACATGTTGTTTCATAACATGGCCATTGACGTTTTCTAACTCCAGAGTTACTGGTGTTAGCAAGCGTTTTACAACATAGGGTTCAGACCATTTGAACATAAGTTTTCCCATACGTTGTTCTCCACGATTACTAAGTGGATAAAGGCGGTAACGCACTCGATCGCCAACTTTATAACAGACATCCTTCCTATCCTTATTATACCTGTTAGCTACGTTCTCTTTAGCGAGCTTAAGGTTCTTGAATGCTTCCTCCCATTTCTGAACTTTATCGGCTTGTTTCAAATCACTTAAATCGGCTTCCGTGATGTGCCAATTTAACTCTAAGGGATGCATAATACGTCTACCCAAAAACAATTCGGCAGGGGTAGTTTTTGTCGACTCATGGACCGCATCGTTACAACCCAAAGCAAACAACGGTAAATGTTGATCCCAAAGATTTTGCTTGACATTATGAAAGATGGTAAGCCCTGCTTTCAACGAGCGAAAAAACCTCTCACAAAGGTTAGGTTTTGGATAATGGGGAGAAGTAGTAATGCGACGAACACCCCAATCGAAACACATATTCTTAAACATACGAGAAGTAAAGGCCTTAGCATTATCCGAAACAATGGATTCAGGCACACCAAAGCTCGGAAAAAAGTTTCTAGTGAAGAATTCTACGACTGCATTAGATTTCAAGGATCTCACAGGGTGAAGCACCACATATTTAGAGAACCCGTCGACAACTGCTAGAACCCCAACATTACCTCGCTTAGAGCGAACTAAGGGACCAAAGAAATCAATAAAGAGTCTTTGCATGGGAGCTGTGGAGGGCTCCGCCGAATGAAGACCAACTTTAGTATTAGGGGCAGGCTTAGCTCGCTGACAATCAACGCAATTCAAAATGTATTTACGCACATCCTCACCCATATGAGGCCAATAATATTGTCTATTGAGCTTTTCCATAGTCTTGGCAATGCCCAAATGCATGCCCAAAGGAGAATCGTGATAATACTTGAGCAAAACAGGCCGCAGTACTACGGGAACCAACACACGATTCTTCGGACCTTTTCGAGGATTGTACACTAATAGACCTCTATGTAAAGAGAAATCTGGACTATTAGTGCCAGCTCTAACTTGAGCATACAATCTCTTACAATCATCATCTTCTTGTTGATGCAATTTAAGATCTTTAAATGATGCAGGAAAGTTCGATAGAAGATTGACTTGAGGGTGCTCCGGAACTTCATCTTCATGGAACAGTCGCGATAAACCATCAGCTACCGCATTATCAGATCCTCTAACATGAACTACTTCAAAATTGAAAGCAGAAAGACGCACAACCCACCTACCGATTCTACCCAGGGTACCACTGTTCTTACATAACCAAGAAACTGCTTGATTATCAGAGTGAACCACAAAACGGTTATGCTCCAAAAAGGTACGGAACTTCTCACAACCGAAAACAATAGCTAAAATCTCTCTTTCGTAAATGCTGTATTTTATTTCGGCTTCATTTAAAGTGCGACTAGCATATCCCACAGGCGCTAAATTGCCTTCAATTTCCTGATTAAGAACCGCACCTAACGCGCTATCACTGGCGTCACACTGAAGAATAAACTTCTTATTGAAATCGGGAACCTGTAAAGTGGGAGCCTCGCAAAGAGCTAATTTAAGACTTTGAAAAGAAGCTTCGCATTCTTGACTCCATAAGAATTTAGTTTTCTTTTTCTTCAAGTTATTCAAAGGAAGGGCAACTTGAGAGAAGTTAGGAATAAATCTGGCATAAAAGCCCACCATTCCCATGAAACTTCTAACGCCTTTCAAATTCTTAGGAGTAGGAAGATTTTTGATGGCTTCAACTCTCTCCGGGTTCACTTGGATACCTTCGGCTGACAGCAAATGACCCAAAAACTTTATCTTAGAACATCCCAGAGTGTTTTTTTCCGGATTGACAGTTAATCCTTTATTGTTCAACCTCTCAAAGACTTCTCTCAAATGAGCGAGATGTTGCTGCATATCAGAAGAATACACGATAAGATCATCACAGTACTGAAAAACATACTTGTATTTCAAATCTCCAAACAATTTGTCTAATTCACGACTCAATACTTGACTACCCACACTCAAACCCATAGGCAACATATTAAACTCGTAAAGACCATTGGGAGTGACAAAAGCCGTGTACTTTCTACTGGATGGAGTTAATGGTATTTGGAAAAAGGCGGAATGCAAATCAATTACGGAGAACACTTTGGCTCCATGAAATATTTGGAAAGCTGCTTCCAAAGTGGGCAATGGGAAACAATCAAACACCACTTTATTATTAAGCTTCCTATAATCGATAACCAACCTATGGCCTCCACTAGCTTTTGGAACAAGAAAGGCTGGGCTCGCATAACTAGAACGACTTGGCCTAATAACACCTTGTTGCATAAGCTTATGAATTTCGCTTTGTAACAATTGCAACTTAGGTGGAGAAAATTGAAAGGGTGGAGACCGCACAGGAACATTATCCAACAATTCCAGTTCACAAAAACTGTTTTTTGCTCTCCCTAATCGATCACTAAATAATCCAGGGAATTCTTTCACCAATTTAGATAATTCCTCTTCCTCCTCAAGATTATTGAGAGACATAACACAACATTGTTCCGAAGGATTCTTACCATATGCATGCCCATACATACAAGGATGTACGTTAAACGGCAGCGAAACGTCTCGAGCAAATCTGAAATTACAGACTCCATTCTGAAAATCAATCCTCATGCCGGATTTCGACATAAAGTCATAACCTAGAATAATTGGAACAGGTAACTCTTGGGCCACATAAAACAACTGGTCCCATGAAAACTTATTTATCTTTAAGTGTAAACGAACCATTTTATCTACAGAGAAAACTTGATTGTTGACTGATTTACACTTCAAAGAAGTCTTCTTCAAAAATTTCTTAGGTAAAGCAGAGATAAAGTCTTCTCGCACAAGAGAAATAGAAGCACCACTATCCAATAAACCGTCTATTTTCTGGTGGAAAACTTCCACCGGTAAATGAGGCAAATTTGCCGAAAAAGATGACGGTCTATTTTTCCCTGAAGGAAATACTCTCTTAGAAGCTTGAATTCTTTTCTTATGCTTTCTCGAGGAAAAAGTCCCAACATTAACCTGAGGAATGGTTAAATCTTTGGACCGACATTCTCTAGACAAATGCCCATACCGCTGACATTTCCAACACTGTAGATTCTTCTTTGAATACCCAGAAGAACGATTCACCGAAGTATTAGATTTATTTAAATTGTCAACTTTACTTCTTTCACTAAAGTCCCTCTGTTTTTCAGCAATTTCGAAATCCGCCACTTTTCTGGCTAAGAGACACATTTCGGCTACATTCTGAGGTTTTGTAGAAAATACCAAATGCTGTCTAGTAGCCGGGGACATATTTTGCAGAATAAGATCAATTAACTTCTCTTCCGAAAATGAAGGATTCAACACAAGTGAAGCTCCTTGCACATTGGAGATAAACTCCAACAAAGATTCCTTAGGCGTTTGGAATCGACGTGACACAAATTTAATCCAAAAGTCTTCCAACAATCTAGGAGGCAACAATGAGCACTTCACATGTTCTAAACTTTCCATCCAAGAGAATCTCAATTTAACAGCTTCACTCCAGATATTCAATAAAATTCCTCCGATGCAACTCAAAATCGAGTTTACAAAATACTCATCGGAAACCAATTTCAATTCAAAAATCGAGTTAATTTTGATGAGGAAGACCACTAACGATTCTTTATCTTCACCATCACAGGGATCTACCTTTCCAATCAACTCTCGGAAAATCCGCTGATTATTCTGCTCCATAAAAGAAGAAAGGTTGGAGACAGTTCCAATAGATAAATCTTTAATAGAACTAAGTCTACGATCACTCATGCTCTTGTGTTGTTCTGCCAAATAATCTTCTTGGGTTGCACCATCTACAATGAACTTACGCTTTATTAATATTTGTTCGGGCTGGGAGAGAGAATTCATGTAATTTTTAAGCCGCTGACGTAATGTGTTTACATCACCTTCAACTTCTATACCTAGTATGCCTAATTCACAAACGAGCTTATCTCTGGATATCACATCCACCCAGCTAGGCATGTTTATAAAGTATGATAGACACAAGATGTAAACAACAATAAGGGAACGTAGTATTACTTGCATAAATCAGTCTCTATTTTGGAAGAAAGAAAGATGAATCAATGTTTACGTAAAGTACAACAAACACGTAAACCAGTACTTAATAACTTCAACATAAGTACAGCATATCTTTCAATATGAAAAATACAAAGTAAACACTTTGTTACCATTTGGGCGCAATTAAACCCAAAAACCAAACCCTTAACCACGCTCTGAGAAACCATTTGTGGCGAATATTACCACGCTCTGATAACTATTAGACGTCACTGCTACCTTCCGGGATCGCTGGGTTATGATACTGCTGTACTTAGTAAAGGATTCCAAACATTCAACGAAGTTATTTACGACAAAACAGCCTGCCTCGGGCCCATAGAAGGCGGCTAACCATTCATCTTTCTGTTTCCACTTGAACATGCATATGAGTATAGCACTGATTACGATTTGCATGGATTGACCTAATTTCGTTATGGGATAGAGAACAATGGCTATTCTTTAAATAACAAGAATGGGCGTAACATAAAATATTGGTTTTTAATACAAAAATAAGTGTGGATTATTATAAAAAATAAAGTAATATAAATAACAGAACTATATCTTGGAACAATCAATCAAAGCCCCATAATAAACAAAACATAATAAGATAACGACGTACCATTCAAACAATCACACTCAAACGTCTCTAAGCAGAATCGAAAGTCCTTCTTCCATGCTGACTTAGATCAAATTAAATCCAACCATTCTTCGGTATACAATCCACATGCTTATCTTCTGCATTACCATGCTAACTTCACCCTTTGCATGGTACACTAGAGTAGGATTCCAACACTGAATCCACTCGTAAAAAACCCAAACGCCACTTGTTAGGCCGATCGACTGACTGTTTCAGTCCACTGAGATTGCCGAGCATATATCAGGTTCGCCAGGAGAAGGGATGTGCGCTACCAAGATGCGCAATGGAAAGGGTAAAGAAGGAAGGGGTAACCACACGGAACACAGGACATTGGCAGGCTTCACAAATGTTCGTAAGCGGGAAGGAGCACGAAGATGATAACTGAACCGCAAAAGGCACTTTCGGTTCAAACTAGCAAACAACCCAGTACAATTACATAAAACGTGTTGATGTGAATACGGCTTCTGCGAGCGCTCACGAAGTTCCCCGATCGGTTGATGGAATCTGCGGAGGACTCATTTTTTGTCTAAGGGTGTCCATATGCACCACTACAGTACTAGTAGTAGTAGTATTAGAATCCATCCATAGTAATTCTGCCCGAGGACAGGTCTTTCAATGCCATCATAGCATTTCCATGCTAAGTACTAACATATAAGAGTAAAAAATGTAATAATAATAATAATAATAATAATAATAATAATAATTCTTATTAAGAATTATGCTTTATTTAAACTGGCAGAGGTAAGGCTATAATCCCTTTTCTGACCTCTCAATCATCGAATAAAAAAATAAAAAAATTCATATACTTAATATAACAATTTAAAAATCTTTAAAGTATAGCCTAAATAGTGAAAAATGCAGATATGATATAATACAATATTAATAACCAACTAACTCGCTCACTAACTCTATCGAACCCGGCGGTTTATTGCCGAGCGGACATACGCTCTCCACTATACCCATCTTGAACCTATATTTTGAATTATTCCCTGTATAATTAAATCCTCTCAAATCGTGTCAAGATTTTTAAAATATTGAGGACGACTGAGATGTCAGGTCTTCTTATTATTATTCTTTAGTTGTAGGATTTCCATTCTGTTTATTTCCCAAATCACTCCTCGGAGAAAAACGTATTGGATGTACTTAAAATTCTCAAACCATGGTTAATATTATTCTTCATTCTAATTTTGGTGTTCATACTAGGTGCTTTCCCCGTTGTATTACACAAAAAAATCTGTCACTCTTTCATTCCACATTCTTGCCACATGCCCTGCCCATCGCAGCCTACGATGCGAGACTGTTTATATTACATGGTTTCTCATAAATATCACATATCTCAGTCTAATATTTATACTAACTAAATATAATAAAATAAACCAAGAGCACAAATTTTAAAAATAGAAGATGAACATCGTTGTAATTTATGACCTAGATGAATTTCCATTTGCACGTACAAAATTTTGAACGCAGTTGTTATGCAGGTAGATTTCCATGATGTTCATCCTAATGTATCATACAATTAAATTTAAATAATTCTACTGATCGACAGTCCCCAGCATGAATGTGAAGTGAGTTCCATGCTCATCTTACAAATATGTCATGTAGTGTGATATCGAAAATAAAGAAGTCTCTTATCATGTTGTGCCTAAATTCTCATGAGTCGATATATTTTTAAAACACATTGATGAATAACTTGCAGAATTTGGAATAAAAATACGTGTAAAAGTAGAGTTCTTCGGTCGCACAGACGATTCCAGTAAAAGGCCTGAAATTAAGAAGCACGTAGGAGATCGAATACAAAACGAATTCGTTCATTCATGGCAAACTGTAATATGTCACTTAGATCAGTTGTCAGATCGCTCAGTAGTATGGCCCTATAATCGAAATGGGGCATAAGAGTCTATACCAGTATTTGTTTATGACTCCAAAAGAGAATTATTTACAAATAGGTCGCACAGAAGTAAGCTGTATATGTTTTTGACAGTTCGTATCGATATATCAATGTCTAACAACAATATATAGCAATTCAATTATTTATTTTAAATTAAACGAATGTGTAAAGTATTGTGCAGCAGTTACAGTAATTACACTTTGTTTATATATTTATTTATTCAGGAATTAATGTTTTTATTTTTCGCGTACTATACAGAAATCACTGAGAAACATTCGGCACCAAACTATTCGAAACATAAAGGCAGAAGCCTTGCGAGATTATGGATACACAGTTTATGACAAAGTTCATGGTTTGGCCACTAATGAGAGTAATAGAGGAATAGATACTATTGCATTTAGACCATCTTCTAAAATTGGTATGATATTAGACCCCACAATTCGTTTTGAGACTCATAGTGGACAACCTGAGGAAGTTGACTCTGAAAAGAAAGCCATATATGAGTCAACTGTTTACTATTACAAAGATAAATGCCAATTAGACAGGATAAGACCAACTGTCACACGATTGATGATCGGGACAAGTGGTACTATACCAGGATCCTTAGCTAAATTTTGGAATTCATTAGATTTGGACAGGGTGTATCTTTCTAAAATTGCCATTGCTGCCATTAGAGGGGCAATTTCAATTTTAAAAAAAACATCATTACAAAATGTCTACCTTATAGAATATACTTAAATTACAAATTTATTTTTTTATGTATTTACAAAATGTATTTAATCAATTTCGAAAATTAATTTTCTTTGTCCTATAATGAGGAAAGTTATATATATATATATATATATATATATATATATATATATACACCCATTTTTAACCAATTACCATTAAGTACAGCCGTCTCGGTGGGCGCGTGGTTAGCGCTCGCAACTGTTCGGACTGGGATCTCTGGTTCGTTTCCTGGTGATTCTGGGGAGTATTGGGGTGTCACAATGCAATTTTTCGAGTTTTTCTCAGGGTTCTCCCGTTTTGGGAATTAAATCTCCACTCCTCTTCTCTCCACTGTCATGTTATTTCATCTCCATTTATTCATTTTATATCAGATATCATCATTCACCTCTCTCGTGTTAGGTAAAAAGTAGTCTGGTTTAGCAAACCACAGGTGTTTCAAGTATGAGGAAGTGGTCACCCAATAGGGTCACACTCATTTAGTACCTCATGACTTCAAGCCTATGTGTCAAATTAGGGCAGAATAAGACCAAAGGGAGTGTTATAGCACCTCTTGCTCGAAGCCTTGGGCCCAGGCCAAATAAATGTCAGTATGACTTATGTCCGTCGTTTCAATTTCCCTCGAAAAATAAATTAAAAATATATAAAACTGTATTCTCCCTCATACATGGGTCCAAAACATGTACTCTTACTTCAAGGAAGGAGACAAATTAACCAGTAATTGAGAATAAAGTGCTTGGAAAAAAATTTAGACCAAAGATAGATCTACTGGCAAATAGAGAAGACTATATAAAAGTGAGATACATTATATTTATGGGAAACCAGGTATAATAACAAATTGCGATGGGCAGGGCATCATGATTGGATAATGAAAGGAGGCATGAAAACTCCTTAAAGGAAAACCAGATGATAGGCACCCAAGTAAGTAAGCCAATAATGTGTCGAAAGAATATAATTAGAAATAATTTGAGGGTGGTTAATTATACAGGGGAAAAAATTAGTTCTGGATTGTAATGTATGTAGGACTTATGTCTGTTCGGCGCATGAATCTATGGGTTCGAGAGTGCCAGTGAGTTATTAAGTTATTTAGTGAGTAGAAGTGCTTTTCTTCTTCTTCTTCTTCTTCTTACTAGGAGTAAACCTCATTGGTTTGTTCCGGCTCGTAGCTGCTGTGTCCATCTCTTTCGTGGGCGTCCCCTATCCCTTTCTTTCCCCACTTCTCGGTTGATTTTTTACAAGGCAATTTATTGGTATCCATTCTGCAGACACGTCCATATAATTTCCTCCTGTACTCTTCTGTTTTATCTGTCAGACTGAATGTTTGTAGTTCTTTACAAATAACTTCACTTCCTTTTTATCCATTAAAGTATATCCTGCCACAAATTGTAAATATTTAATTTCTGCGGCTTCTACTTTTTAATCGTAGGCTATGTTTATTCAGAGTCCATATTTCTGAACCATACAATATTGCAGACACAATCAAACTTTATAAAATTTTAAATGTGTTAATTTTCTTACTTTCTTTCCTAGGATTATTTAAGGGTGTTACATGCTTTTAAAATGTTTATTATTAAATCTTGTGGAGAAACCCATTACGCAGGCTTGTCAGTGATGGGAAGGTGACATTCGGATGGAACTTGGAGAGGTATGTGAGGATAAAAAACAATGCAGGGCCTTAGTGAATGCGGCATTGAAGTTACGGATCTCATAAGCCAAGAGTTAGTTGAGATTTTAACCCTAATAAAAAAGTGGAGAGTGAATATGGCATTGAGAAGGTAGTTTTTATCAAGACCCTTGTTTATATTTTGATTTATAGCTCCCTTGTGTGTCAGAGACGATGCGAATAAGATTGTAGAGTAAACAAGGGAAAAAATAAGGTGACTTAGAACGTTTTGATGTTAATGTGCTACTGGTTACCATGGTGATGGCGCCCAATCATTACACAGCCCTAATGTGATCACGCTGGACAAATTGGGTGGAGGCTGGGAGTGAGGGGGGGTTTACGATGGGCTCCAGCGGCGGTAGAAGCCAAACTGGAGATACATCAACCGTCAGGCTTACATGTGAATTTCAGTAACTGTAACGTAACCGTAACAAATAATAATAAATACTACATGTTCACTCCTATACTAATAATGACCTAATTATCATTCTGTTTTTAGGGAAGTAAATTGAATTTAACAGAGGCCTTGGTATCCATTGACCACAGCATGTTATAGCTTAACTTATTTCTCTAGGAAGAAAAAAGTAATTAACTTCTTTAATAATGTTACCTACGTATACTTTTATTGAGTATATATAACATAATTTTATTGTATCACACTTGATACTTTGATAAATCAAATTTATAGTGATTGAGCAGTTATTTATTAAAATTATTAACCCATTCGCCTCAAAAGACGAGGTAAACTCGCCGGCAGTTAAATGGCCTTCAACTCAGTAGACGAGGTACACTCGTTTAACTCTGCTCTTATATATTTTTACTCGTACAATATTTTGTACATCCCTTGGCAGGGTAATATTTTATTAACAGTTATAAATAGTAGAAGAATGTATTTTTGCCTTCACCTTTGTTGTGATCTCAAGTACCTTATCTTTTGTTTGTTTTGAATGTCTGAAGATAGATAATATAATTTACGGTAACTTAAATCCGATTTCTGGCGAAATGCATTAAGCATTTAAAACCTGAAGCGAATGGGTTAACATTAGCCACAAAATTTGATTGATTTTCATTAGTATTTTCTTATTTATTTCAATATGTATCTCTACTTTATGTACTACAGTTTTTTTCACCAGTCCTTAAATATTCTGTACACATTTTCATATCTGTTTTTCGACTTTGCTGGTAATAAAAATGAACCGCAGCCTTCGCCTCTTCGTATACATCACAGTTAATCATATCTGTAATTAATATGCAGTCTGAAATTGTTATTTAAAATGTCTGCCAGTCATTCAGACAACAATAAAACATTTAAATTATTTTATCAACATTCCCTTGTTATCAAACAATTAAACTCTTCAAACGAAGGTATAAATTCACACGAAATATAAAAATTAAACATGACTATTTAACACATTCCACAAATTCTAGTCAATGACCAATCACGTTTCATTGAATGTTGTTTTACAACCAATTACAGTCGTGTTTCACCTCGCTCTTTATCGATTTCTCTTTATCAGCTCCTGCTTTTGTGATAAAGAAAGCTCCTCCTTTTTAATGTTCTGAACAGGTCAAAGCATTATTTTTCTCCAACAAATACATTGAATATAGCAAATAATGAAAAGATTCCTTGATTTTACTGAGTTGTTTACTAAAAAAATAAATGAATAACCCGTAATGTTGATTATGATATATAGTTTAATGTGTTTAATTATTTCTCCACTTGGGTGCACTCTTACAATATTACGATCTTATTTGGCAATACATATTATGATCAAGTAGCAGTGAATGAACATAACCTCACATTTCTGATTTGTTTTCAAACATCGCCGTTTACATTAAATATATAAATATTTTAAACTTACTATAGTTAAATAATGATTTGTGAGTAAACAGCTTAATTTTATTCGTTAAATAGTCCTAACAAATGCCACTCTTGATTTCCAAATTCTCTAGATAAATTCACTCCTCACTTCGTGAGTCGTGAATTTATCGATAATTTGGAAATCACTCCTGGCATTACTTATGACTATCAGTACAGGAGTGAACAAAATAATATACGCAATTCGCGAAGTAAATACATTACTAGTTTCGAATATATTCGCTTGCCCTCGCTAAAGCTGAAGCACAAACACGTCCTCGAGTAGGAATGGACTACTTACTCCCTAGTTGAGTACATAACTATTATTTAGCAGGTTTCACAATGTTTCATAACATCTTCAAGCCCAAATTAATTTACTATTATTCTCCTCCACGTATATCTGTCATTCTAATCTCCATCGTCCAATCTTTTTTTTCCCTCATGCTGCTCAAAACCCCATCAATCCACGTTATTTTTGGTCATCTTAGTCTTCTTCTTCATCTACAAACTGCAACCATCGAGTATTATTCTTGGGAATCTGTCTTCTATCATTCTTTTTACATGACCATACAATTTTAATAGTTTTTTTTATTTATGAAATCCACAATTGAAGCTTGAACATTCGTTTTTATTTAATTACAGAGTTTCTTATTTTATCCCTTCGAGAAATTCCAGCTGAACGCCTCCAAAACTCCATTTCTGAAGAATTTAAATCAGTTATTTTTCTATATTTTAATTCCCATGTTTGTGCACCGTATGTCATTGAATTAAAAATGCTTGCTTTTTTTTAGAACTTATATTCTGATCCCAAAAAACACCATTTAATTTAGATATTGCATATTTTCCCTTATTTATCTTTTCATTATCTTGTTAATATAATTAAATATTTTTGTTACCCATATAATTTTCGATATAATGATTATTATATGTTTTTATTTCTTTATTTCGGAATTTATCCACAATGGCGGCTCTATGGCGCAAGCGGTTAGACGCTCGCCTCTCACCGCTTAGGTCCCGAGATCGAGTCTCGGTTACTCCATGTGAGTTTCGTGGTGGACGAAAACGGAGCTAGGGCAGGTTTTTATCGCGGTTTCTCCCGTTTTCCACTGCCACAATATAATCCTAACATTTCTCCATACTCATCTCATCCATTTCGTTTCAATTCGTTTGTCTGCCCCTGTGATGGTGCGTCAGGCGGGGTCGGCCAGCACCCTCGTCTTTCACAGACCTCTGAATAGGGGGCTTTATCTCATCTCATTCCTCGACCCGACCCTGAGTTGGACACAAATTGATATTTTTTTATTTTATTTTGTACAATAGTTTTTCGTCGCCCTCAAGAAATTCGCCCTTTGTATTTGTAGGGTCCTGAACATCCTCATTCGTAAGTTCCAGTTCGCTCCTACTTTTTCTCACATCATCTGTTCAACCTTCTTTAGGTCTTCCCTGTTTTCCATTCTAATCTCCACCCCAATGTATTCTTAGGATTCTATCAGATATATCTTTCTAAAATGTCCGTACCATCTTAATCATGTCTCTTCAATTGTCTGTAACATATTTCTATGAACTTTCGTACTCTCCCTAGTTTCAACATTTCTATTTTTATTTATTTATTACTAGCTAATTCCCGGTGTGCGCTGCTATGTCCAAACAAATGATAATGTGTTTTTAGTTTAGTTGAATAAGTAAGAGGAAAAATAATTATAAATTTATGTCATTATTTTTAGATACCCCGTGCTGATAACCCGACATTTCCCATGTTATTTCGAGTTATCCGTGCTGCTGCTCTGCTTGCCCGGGAATCTGCATATTCCGATCTTTTTGGCATCATTGAAAGACAAAAATGGTTATTGTGAGTTATCCATAAAAGGGCGTTTTTGTATATTTGTTTGAGATATTCGATTCTGTGTACATTAATTTCATGTATTTGTTATGGTTTAGGAAGCGTAAGCCATTTAATCGTCAAAAAGCCACTTTTATTCTACTTTTTTCACTACAAAGGGCGATTTTTAAGGGTGAAGGGCTTAAGCATTAAAACTCTCTTATAGCCTATAACCTTCCTGGGAAAATCCAGTGTACGCTTGTCCGGGAATCTACTTATCCATATCTTCTTGGCATAAATGTAAGACAAAAATGGTTATTGTGAGTTATCCGTAGAAGATAAACATATGCTGTCGCGGACTTTTTGTAGAGTTTGTTTTTAGATATTCAATTGTGTGTAAATTAATTTTGTGTATTTATTATGCTTTAAGCAGCATAAGCCATTTAAGCGTTAAATAGGATTATTTTTAACGTTTTTTACTACAAAGAGTGATTTTTAGGGTGTAGAAGTTGAGTATCGCAACTCTCTTATAGCCTATGTTAATTCTCTCTACAGTGGTCTTATAAATACATTTCTTTATTCCGCAAAGGACTTTCTTTATTCCATAATATAAGGTTTTACTATCCGTCCATTTTCTGTCATTCTATTTTCTAAATGCGATGAATCTTTGATATCCTAAATTGATGCTATATATTTAAATTTCTTCATATATTTAATGAATTTCATTCCTGTAAGACATTGTTCATCAATATTAATATTTTATTATTATTATTATTATTATTATTATTATTATTATTATTATTATGCCATTGCATAGAAACGAGTTGGTTTGGAAATCCTAAGGTTAATAATCCGAACTTACGTAGCGATGGTTATCCACTTTGAGGCACTATACTGAGCTCACAATTTCCAGAAGAATATTCGGATTAATAGAAATTCTGGAGACGTAATGGACCGAATACGTAAACCTAAGATTATGATTAATAATAATAATAGTAATAATAATAATAATAATAATAATAATAATAATAATATTATTATTATTTACACTGCAGGCTTTTGTTCCTTTCAACAAGTAACAATTTAAATCGTTCATGTTTTAATGTATATGAATAATGAACAATGATAATATTAATAATACTAAGAACTGTAATATATTAATCTAAATATAAAATAAATTTAAAAAACTCAAATTTATATCAAGAATATATATATAATAAAATTGTCAAGAAATTATGATAGTAAGTGGTACTTCCGAACACGGAAGTTCATGACAGTGCGGTCATAGGCTCTCTTTATGTTTCTATCCAGATTTGTTATAATACAATCATTACTGTATAATTTTCCTCCCGCTTCATTCTTGGCCTATCTACTGGGCGTTTTCCTTGTGACTTTCCTCGAGAATTTTCCGTGTTCCAGTTTCATTCCCTACCCGTGCTATTTTTCCTAACTATTGTAGTCTACGACAGTCTTCTTATTACGTCTGTTATCCCCTTAAGATCATGTGGCTAACTGTTATAATATAGTGCTCTCTATTCGCCTCTCTTTGGTCCAAAATAAAGAAGCCTAAGCACTTTATTTTCAAATGCTCAAAATCTATTCTCCTCTCTTGACGTAAGAGATCATGTATCGCAATTCATTATAATACAACTGTAACAAAAATACTTACTTAATAATTAATACAGGCTTTCCACTTTACAGCAGTTTGCCTTTGTTTCCTGCTTTCCAGAGATTCCTATCTACCCATTGTCCATCTTCCATACCCCTCTTCATCATGGCGTCATATATTCCCTCATACCATGCTCTTCTACTTCTCCCCCTCTTCCTTCTGCCTGGTATTATCCAATCCAACACCTGTTTAGGCCACTGGTCTTCCGACATCCGTTGTACATGTCCATACCATTGTAGAGCTCTCTTTATCGTATCGATAACAGTTTCTTGTGCATCCATTTCTTATCTGATATATGTATTTCGAATATGTTGTAGCCTGGATATTCTCATACTTCTCCGTAATCCATCCATTTCTTTCGCCAAGATTCTTTTCTGATCCATATGTGAGTATACTTTCTATTATTGTCTGTATAATCTCTTTTTTTGTTTTTCTGGTAAAATTCCTATTCCATAAAAGACCATTCAGGGATCTAATCGCCTTCCTTGCACAATTTACTCTCTTAATAATATCTTTTTCACAAGTACCAGATTTATCTATTATAGATCCAAGGTATTTAAATTCTTCAACACGTTTAATTATCATATAATTTATTTGCAGGTCTTCTGAATTTCCTCCGATTGCCATATATTCTGTTTTAATATAATTTATCTTCAATCCACCTACCTCAAATGCATCGACCAACTTTCTGATCATATATTCTATATCTTCTTTATCTTGTCCTATTATAATCTGGTCATCAGCGAATAATAAATTGTGCAGTAAATGGCCATTTATGTTGATTCCCATTCCCCTACATGACTTATTCCATTTCATTAATACATCTTCTAAATGTATCTTGAACAATGTTGGTGACATCCCGCTTCCTTGTCTTAATCCTTTTGTTATATCAAATTCTGAGGATGCTCTATTTACAACCTTAATACTTGCTTTACAACCATACATTCTTTTAATAAAATGTATAAAAGATTTTGGTATCCCAAACTTCTCCATTACCACCCAAAGCTTGTCCATGGGTAACAAAAATAATTTTATATATTTTAGTGTAATGTTTTAAATAAATTGGGATAAAATTTTTTAGACTATTTAACTCATGCCCCAAATGGGAGTCAATGACCACTCACATGCCAATGACTTTTTATTTACAACCAATCACAGTCGTTTTTCACCTCGATTTTATCAGCTTAATTTTATCACTGTAAAATCAAGCTCCTCCTTTTTAACATTCTCAATAGGTCAAGTCATTATTTTGCAGCAACCGCATGTGGCTACCAGATCGTATATATATATTGCACGAATATAACCTTATCATGGTTGTGGGAGATAATATAAAAGCATTTGTAGCAATTGATTACCGTATATCACAAAAACAAAAAAAAAACAAAACAAAAACACTGTTTGCTTAAACGTAATAACGTTCCAGGAAAATATAATTGACATATTTACATCACAGGACATCAGGAAGTAATCAATGTACAGTTTAATGTGTTTAATTTTTTCTCCACTAGGGTGCATTCTTACAATATTGCGATCCTTTGGCAATAAATAATATGATCTGGTTGCAGTGATAAACAAGTGAAACATAACGTTTCTCATTTGTTTTCAAACTTCGCCGTTGACATTAAATATATAAATATTTTAAAATAACTATATTTAAATAATGATTTGTGAGTAAACAACTTAATTTTATTCGTTAAATAGTCCTAACAAATGCAGCTCTTGATTTCCAAATTCTCTAGATAAATTGGAAATCACTCGTGGCATTACTTATGAAAAATCCAAGGGACAACTCCTCCGAGAGAAACTTTAAACCGTAGGTCCCAAGACTGAAAAATATTGAATTCGTTAAAGAACCTGAAGCACTAAATTAGTGCATCTGAGCAAAATTTGACCGATTTTCCCCATCCAAATATTACCTTAGATTCCTACTAAATGTCTCACTCATTGAGATGATGTGCTGTTCACATGTAACTCACTGATATCTATAGGTAAATAAACTAACTAAATTAGCTTAGTTAAGAAACTTTCGCTAGAGGAGCACCCAAGAATCAATGAAGGCTTATGACATACGAGGCGGTCAGAGAACAAGGGGTACAACTGACAAATAATTAGTTTGCAGAAAATTAAGTTTAAAGATCAATGAGAATATAAAATTCCAGGAGCATCTGACAAGTCTCATAAATTGTGTTCATTGTTCCTTATATATGAGTCAATTTATCCGCAAAATATGAACACATTCAATATAAACATTAGCCCTTACCGTAACTTTCTTTTGCATTAAGTCACTTGTAACCCTTGTCCTCCAAGCAATATTTTGAAATAAATTATCCAAGAAAAGTATATTCATACGGGAAATACGTACTTACCCAAAGACTTGCATATTACGAAAACGTTAATTAACTAAATCAGTCTTAAAGTCCATTGCACTTAAATCAGCATTCACGGATACATTCTCTTATCCGCCTCTCCACATGAAAGTTTCCCTTCCTGTCTGGATATTATTTGCCTTCATTCCTTCCACTTTTTGCTTTATTTTTTAGTCAATTTCCTGATTTTATAATCCTCTTTTTGCCAACGTGCAATATTGGAGCATCTTCTTTTTCTTCTGTAGGTCCTGTAATGCCAGGTTCTTGAATGTCATCATTGGAATGATTCAAGGAAACAAAAACAACAATGATTAATCTTCATATTTAAAAAATGCACATTCATTATAAACATTATAAAGTAAAGTGATCCCACAACAGACCCGGAGGCCCTTGGGATAGTAGGAGGTTAAGGCTCCCACTTTTTCTAGACAATCGGCACTTTATGTCAACCGGGTTGTCAGCCCTGCGTGACGACCGCCTTTACCCTCAGAACAAGCGTCTGGTACTCATTTCCATTAGAGGCAGTGATCAATGCCTTATCCAGTAATAAGTGATTTCAATTATACGTCTAACCAGTGTCCACTTCGATTAATAGAGCAGATTTATTAAAATTCATCTATCGTAGTCTTGCGCCGGCCAGCTCCTTGCTATCCCTGAAGATAAAGAACCTCAACTCTACCAATTTCCAACCTGAGCAACCCAACTTCTCATACATGGAGAATTCCTTTGATACTCCTGGCGCCCAAACATCCCTTATTAACCTATAACCCAAAGAGAAGAAGGAACTCCCTAATTATCCCTCTCTCAGTCTAGAATATATATTCCCCAGTATGTGTAAATGGTACATACATAAATAGTCCCACGATGTTCAGCTTATATTTATTTGAATAGTTTATTTTAAATAATGTATTAAAAACACTGTGATGTATATAGGAAATAAAATATTAAATTATAAAATATATCCTACCAGTTATATGGATGGATACGAAACATGGACTCTTACTTCAAGGGAGGAAAGGAGATTACGAGTATTTGAGAATAAAGTACTTAGGAACATTTTTTAACCAAAGAGACATGAACAGACAGGTGAATGGAGAAGACTAAATAACAGTGAACTACACGGTATTTATAGGAAGCCAGATATAATAAGAACAGTTAAGTCTCGTAGACTGTGATTGGCAGGACATGTGGCACGAAAGGGGAATGAAAGACGTACATGGAAGCTTATTTTAGGTTAACCAGAGGAAAAACGCCCAGTTGGTACACCAAGAAGGGGTGAGAGAATAACATTAACTATGATTAAGGGAAGTAGTTTATACAGGGAGTGATTGGAAAACATTATCTCAGGATAGGGATGTATGGAGAGCTTATGCCCGCGCGGCCATAAATCTAAGGGTTCGATGGTGCCAGTGAGTTAGTTAGTTATATAGAACAGGTATGTATAAATGCCTGTAAATAATGATTTATATAATCTGGGACATGATTTTTCAGCGTAGAGAAATAGAGACATGTTCTATAAAGGGGGATGTTAAGAATTAAGATTATTTGGTACTTAAATAATAATTTGAGGGCAAGGGATTAAAAAAGAGAGTCTAGTTAGTTAGAACAGCACTGGAAAAAACATCTTCGGTCTTTGACGGGAAAATGTTCTGGAGGATATATGACCCAGTATGGTCATTGGAGAATAAGACCGAATAATTTTAAAATTATAATTGTAATTAGAATAGAATAGAATAAATTTATTTAGCCTGGTGGAGTTCAGGCCATGTGGCCTTCTCTTCCACTCACCAGGACAAACATATGAATACAAAAAAAAATTACAATAATAGTCATATTAAACAATTAATTATCTGTCAAATTGAATAATAATGAAAATAATGTCTATTAATACAATGAAATTAAATACAATTAAAATTAAATTAATGATACAATGAATAAAAAAAAAGAATAACAGCTACTATACATAAAAAGAAAAGAAAGAAAAAATACAAAGAAAGTAATAAACTACAATGAATTAATATATGCTTATTATACAAGGCATTAAGTAAATATATTAACAAACCTTAAGTCTATTTTTATTAAATAATGAAAAAACACATTATTAATTCTTAAAAATGTAATATTAGTGAGTTGTTTCTGTTAGTTATTTTATTTTCAATTTTTTTCTGAAAGATGGTAAAATTTGGCAGTCTCTGACATAGGGTGGAAGGGAATTCCATGTTCTAGCAAGAGAAACTGTAAAATATTTCGAAAAATAGGTAGTATGATGAGGAGGGATATAAAGGACACTGTGCTCAAGGGATCGGGTATCTAATTTGTGTGTATCAGAGAGTCTAGTGAAACGGTGTGATAAATAATAAGATAATGATGTGTGTAATATGTTATAGAGAAGGCATAGGGAATGGATGGTTCTACGATCTTGTAGACGAAGCCATGACAATTGTTCCAGGGATGGTGTAACGTGATCAAATCTACGTATACCACAAATAAAACGTATGCAAGAATTATGAACACGTTGAAGTCATTGGATAAGAACAGTATTTAGGTCAGTAAAAAGAGTATCACAATAATCAAAATAGGGCATTACAAGTGTTTCTACAAACATTTTCCTTAGAGCAAACGGTAAACAATTTCTTATACGATTTCATGAGTGTATTATTGAGAAGATAGTTTTGCAAATGTTATTTATTTGTTTATTCCAAATTAAACGTTTATCCATAAATACTCCTAGATGTTTTACTGTCTCACTATAAGGGATCTGAACCCCATTAAGTGACTCATGTAATACTGCAATTGTGTTAATTGAGGATAATAGTCTCTGATGGCCCATAATGATTGCTTGTGTCTTTCTAGGATTTAATTGAAGTCCATATTTCTCTGTCCACGCCGTTAGCGAGTCAAGGTCCTCTTTAATTTTGGTTACCGCGTCATTTAAAGAATATTTGTCTGAGTGAAAGTAGATCTGCATGTCGTCCGCAAATAAATGATGATTGCAATGTTTTAGGGAGTCAGATATGTCATTTATATAGATTGAAAAAAGCAATGGACCGAGCACCGAGCCCTGTGGAACTCCAGCTTTACGGTAGGTCCAAGAAGAGCGTAATGTAGAATTTCCTACAACATATTGCTGGCGCTCACGAAGGTTGGAGTTGAACCATTGCGTGACACTGTCAGAAAGTGAGAGTTTTTTTAGTTTAAGCAACAATAAGTCCAAGTCTACCGTGTCAAATGCTTTACTAAAGTCAAGTAGTGTAAGAATAGTAAGTTTTCGATTATCAGATGCTTCGAGTATGTCTTCACATATATTTAGTAGAGCAGTATTTGCATTGTATCCTGTCCTGAAGCCTGATTGGTATTGATCTAAAAGGTCGTGTTCAGTTAGGTAGTCAGTCAGTTGTTTATGGACTAACCGTTCCAAAGCTTTTGAAAGGGTAGGTAAAATACTAATGGGTCGAAAATCGTTAGGAGTTAAGGGAGTTTTTACTTTCGGGAGTGGGCGTACAATTATTTGCTTCCATAATGTGGGATATATAGAGGTTTGTAGTGAGGAGTTGAAAATATGAGTTATGGTAGGTAGTATAACGTCGATTATTTTGTTAAGTAGAGTGATATTTATAAGGTCAGCACCTTCTGCTTTTGTTTTTATGCGTTTGAGCGCTTTCTTTATGTCATTTTCTGTAAGACATGAAAAATGGAAATGTTCTCTGTCAGGTGGATTTGCCAATAGTAGTTCACTTATTGTATGTGTTTTGTCTTTAGGAGTAAAGAATGTGCTTGTAAAATGGTTATTGAGTGTATCAGGGAAACAGATAGTTTTTCTACCTGTGTGTCTTTCCTTCCTACACCCATTTTATTCAGATTTTTCCTAATGTCTGGGTTATTGTTATTAGGTTCAGTAAAGGCTCGTTTCCATTCCAACAAGTTGCAGGCACATGACGCGCAACATGTCCCGGCACATGTTGCGCGTCATTTTCTGTATTGTTTCCAATTTCCTGCGGTATCTGCAACATTAGTATAGAGGTTTGGAGAGCAAGACTACAGTTTCAGTTTATACAGTGCATCAGATACAGTGCTATCCAGCGTTTCTTGAGGTTTAAATATTTGAGTGGTATGGACAACTCATCTACTTCAGCTTTACTGGTAATGGCATGCGCATGATATGAACTTCTAAAAAGAAAAAAAAGGCGAAAACGACCGTGATAGTGGATTAGAAGTTTTCTAGCGAAAAGACATTCGGAAGGAGCTTACAACTCGTTAATGGGAGACTTGCGTCTCCAAAGTGATTACGAGAATTTTGTTAGAATGACAGTAAGTGATTTTGAATTTTTACTAAACCTTATTGGGCCGGAGATTACAAAATCCAGGAAATGTCGAGAACCAATCTCTCCTGGTGAAATGTTAGCTACAACCCTTCGTTTCTTAGCGACAGGCGATAGCTACAGTTCTTTAATGTATTTACACATCACAAAAAAAATAACAGCAGTGACGCCACTGAAAATAACAAACAAGAGAGCACATTTGAACTTAAACTCGCAGAGTCTGGAAGACAGCGAAGTATGGATATTGTACAACTAGTTTGAAAGGAATGTGCGAATATGGACTGTATAGACTGTACTGCGTATGCGCGTGTCCTTGGGACATGTTGCAGTCTGTTTCCATTATCCTGTGGCACAAGTTGCGAAACATGTTGACCTACGCAGTCGCTTGGCACATTTTTGTCCCCGGCACTTATGCCGCAACATGTTGCATACTGTTTCCATTTCAACAAATTTCGGGCACATGTGACGGCACATGTCGCTCAACATGTTGCGGGACAAATTTGTAGTAATGGACACGAGGCTTAAGGCTGTATAGATGTCTAAGTTTGGCGTTTCTGATAGATTGAGTAGTCTTAATTAGCTGATATGACAAGGAATAAAATCACATTATAATGTCTCCTTGGTCAAGCAGCCCTTACTATAATGTAAATAGTGTTCAATTTAAAGGATCGCATGTTTTAAAGTAAATTTTTTGTCAGCCTTAGATGCCTGAGTAGCTCAAAAGTAGAGTACCAGAGGACAAAGCTGGAATTCCTGGATTTAATTACCAGGTCAGGCATAAATGTGTCTCTTTAGTTGCATTAATAATGTAACTCTACAATGGGCTATGTGCACAGTAAAAAATCTTCTCCCAAATATTTCATCATCATTATCATCATCCAGGGAATAAGCCTGTTGGCTCGTTCCGGTTTCATGAAAGCTAGAATTGTTAAAATTGTTCAGACCATCTTTTGTGTGGGCGTCCAACATTTCTCCTTCCGTGCGGTTTATAATAATTCTTAAAATGTAGCATCATGAGACCTTGTTTGAGGTTAGTGGAAAGAAAGATTTTTTGAAGATGAGAGAAACTGATGATTTGGTATGAATGCTTATAGCTACATTACGGTTAGGGAATTATGAGCGGTTGGCTTTACCGACAGTTGGTCAGGAAAGTAGAGATGAAACTCCTGTCCATTGCACTAACTAGGTTTTGTTCGTTGCCGCTGCAGCAGGTAGGGGATATATACCACCATCACAGTGTCCATGGACGTGGTAAAGGGGAGCAAATGATTCTCCTGCGAATAAATGTTGGCCTCTATTAGGTATTGAAAATATACTCGCTCACTCGGTTAGATTTCTAGATACCTTATAAGTTTAATTTTTCGTCGTGCACATTTATGTTCTACAATGATTAAAAAGAGAACCCTTTTTTAATGAAGTTCGTACTCCATAGCTTCAAACCCAGCTGTTCAATACGTTGGACGAAGAATCACGTTTCATTGCAGGAAACTAAATTCCTATAGGTGGATTTTTACATTTTAAAATCCGCTTTTAAATGTATTGAAATATATAATAATAATAATAATAATAATAATAATAATAATAATAATAATAATAATAATAATAATAATAATAATAATAATAATAATAATAATATAATAATAATAATAATAATAATAATAATGCTTTATTTTAGCTGGCAGAGTTATGTTTTATTTGAATTTGTACCTTTGTACATTAGAATTTTAGAAACAGTATCTATCTACCGTTGGACTCATGGGAGGAAAGAAGATTACGAGTATTTGAGAATAAAATTTTTAGGAACATTTTTGGACCAAAGAGAGATGAAGAGACAGGTGAATGGAGAAGACTATTTAACAGTGAACTACATGGTTTTTATAGGAAGACAGACATAATGACAACAGTTCAGTCTCGTAGGCTGCGATTGGCAGGACATGTGGCATGAATGGGGATTTAAAGACGTGCATGGAAGCGTATTGTAGGAAAACCAGAGGGAAAACGCCTAGTTGGTAGACCAATAATGAGGTGATTAACCATTATTTGAAGGAAGTATGTTATACAGGGAATGATTGAAAAACATTAGCTCAGGATAGGGACATATGGAGAGCTTATGTCCGTGCGGCCATGAACCTACAGGTTCGATTATGTCAGTTAGTTAGTTAGTTAGTTAGTTAGTTAGTTAGTTAGTTAGTTAGTTAGTTAGTTAGTATCAAACTATCGATATGGTCTCGAGATATCGTTCTGCTTTTTTACGCTGCGGGACCGGGTTCTATCCCATCGGGATATGTTTCCTGGGCGATGGTATTTTTCGCAGTTTTCCTCATTTGTAAGAAAAATGTAAGGTCTAAATGGTCCCCGAACATCATATGGCCACCTAATTATCATTATCATATTCGCCATGTTTAGTGTGAATGTGTGTGTGTTTCGTGTGTTGTCTCGGAGGAGGTCCTGACATTGATTGATCGCTCATTCGGGGAGATCCCTCCATGTCCTGTGTGGTCAAAACATTATGTATGATCCATAGATAAAATCCCTCTCCCGACAAGTCGTGTCACCTTAGAAGTATCTTTAAGGGAGAGCTAAGTGAATGGCATGGCAAAAGCAATATCAACAATTTATCACTGAAATATTTTTTGTAAGTTATAATAATAATAATAATAATAATAATAATAATAATAATAATAATAATAATGATAATAATAATAATAATAATAATAATAATAATAATAATAATAATAATAATAATAAAATAATAACTAACTTACTGGCACTATCGAACCCATAGGTTCATGGCCGCGCGGACATAAACTATCCATATATCCCTGTCCTCAGCCAATGTTTTCCAATCATCCCCTGTATAATCTACTTCCCTCAAAATCATAGTTAATGCTATTCTCCCACCTCATTCTTGGTCTACGAACTGTTCGTTTTCCCTCTGGTTTTCCTACAAGAAGCTTCCATGCACGTCTTTCATTCCCCATTCGTGCCACATGTCCTGCCCATCGCAGTCTACGAGACTTAACCGTTCTCATTATATCAGGCTAACCATAATATAATAATAATTATTATTATTATTATTTAACTTATATTATATTTTTAAAATTATTTTTCACTGAGAGTAATTAATATTGTAATTGCAAAGAAATAAACGTTATCTCAGTCGAAGCATAAATTTATTACGTCGACGTTTCAAACTCCTTATGTGAGAGCATTCTCAAGACATGGTTGTTTATAATTGTAATTATAAACAACAATGTCTTGAAAATGATCTCACAGAAGGAGATTGAAACGTCGACGTAATAAATTTATGCTTTGACAGAGATATCGTTTATTTCTTTGTAATAATAATAATAATAATAATAATAATAATATTTTATTTTTTATTTCAGGATTGTTTTTGTTATATACAAAGGTATCCTCTACCAAAATATACAATGTCTATATATTTAATTTTTTTAGCATTAAGTTTTTTTTTACAATCTATGAGAAGCTGGCCCATAGCATCAACCCCCAACCTGGAGGACCAGGGACTTTTTCTGGGGTCTACCATAGATTAATTGCTTTCACTGCAGCTAAGAGTCTGATCTACCCTTTTTTGCTTCATCCGCCGTCTGCATCATACCGTAGGTCTCCTACTCTGCTGCATCTGACATTTGAGGTCTTCACCGTAACCCTGACTAGGAATCCTTACAAGGTACTATGAGCCGGGTCAGCTGAACCTAGATTTTTTGACGAGGTGTTACTCCTCCCCCACCTCCTTTCTCAACCGGACTTGGGACCGGCAATGGTGGAGTTATAATAATAATAATAATAATAATAATAATAATAATACTTGTATTGTAAGCCTATGTTTTCCTTTTACAGAGATTTAGGCGCTCTCCCCTACAGGGAAGAATTTGAACCATACTAATTTAGTTACACTTGTTTTCGTATAGATGTCATTTTGAGTGGTCCGTGGTCAGCGTTCCGCCTCATACTGACATCTAGGAAACCAAGGTAGCACTAGGACGGAAAAATTCGGTAAATTTTGCGCAGAGGCCCTTTCATTCAGACTTAAGGATTTTTTTACCAGCCTGAAAATCATCAGACTCGGGACCCACGGCTTAAAGTCCTTCCTTGGATTTTTCCGTCCTAAAAAATCCAACGACCCCGGCCGGGTTTGAACCCGCAACCCTCGAGACCAGAGGCAAGGAGAAAAACCACTAGTCCACCGCGGCCGAAGTAATAATAATAATGATAATAATAATAATAATAATAATAATAATAATTTATTTTTCTTGTTGGAGGGAAGACAGTAAAGTTTTCTCTTCCACTTCATTAAGATTAAACTGTACGTATATTAACACGAATGAATTATATGTAATTAAATTAATAACACGTAATTATGGACCTAACAAAATATACACCTAGTAAGAAAAGTAAAAAAATATTCAAATAATACCTGTATTAATAGCATTTGCATTGCTATTATTTCTAGTGCCACACTATAAGTATAATCCCATAACATTCTATTTTCCTGGGAATATATCCCTATGTCGTTCTCGTCCGGAGATAACCCATATCTGCGTTTCTTGACGGTTGCATTTTACGGCGAAGAATCGCCTCTTTTTTTTTCTTTCGTCTGACTTATCGCCTTCGATCTTTCAGGCATTAGTAACCTTTTCGCAATATTGCTACCGCCCTCATAGTTGTCGGAGTATTTTAAGGACGCAAGTTACTCCACCACCTCAAGGTAAATATAACATGGAAAATCCTTGTAGGAAAACCAGAGGGAAAGCTTACAGTAGGTAGGCCAAGAATTATGTGGGATAATAACATTAATCAGGATTTGAGGGAGATAAATTATACAGAAGATGATTAAAAAAGATGATTCAAAATGGGGATGTATGGAGAGCTTATGTCCGTGCGGCCGTGAATCTATCGGTTCGATAATGCCAGTGAGTTATTTAGTTAGTTATCATATCTTCATTTGTGGCGCATTGTCGTTACCAACTAAGCTATGGGTTGTCCACCTTACATTATTAATATAGTTTAACCGTCCATATTTTAGCACATGTTATAATTGAGTTCTTGCCAAAACAATATACAGAGGCTGTGAATTTAAAAATTCGGTAACAACAATTTTATTTCGTCACCATAAATATTTTAGGTTTAGACTGCGTTGTGCCTGCTCTTTTATTTCAAGTTATTCTCGATTTCTCCACTATTGTTTCGGCCTTTCTCGGTATATATTTTCTTTAGGTTGATACTGGAACATCTGCTTTGGTCAATGATTTGTATAAAATCCATAGAGGTAATTTAACCAGCCAATCAGCCATTGGATGGATGGATGGATGGAATTTAACAAATTATTTTGATAGGTTTGGATATATTCTACTATATTTTGAACTTTTAACCTTTCACGCATGTCAACATTTCTATTCTTATTCAACCTATCTAGACTAGTGGTCGTTCAAATTTTGTTGGGTTCAGCTTGTAATTTGTTTTTATGTCTATAATTCAAAATCCAGTTTTTGCTTCAATACTTGAGGGAGATTTTTTCTGTTATATTGTGTTATAATAATTTGGTTTGTATGAACATTTTTTTTTTCCAAACTGTTGTTTAATGAATCAATTTATATTTATTTATATAGCTTAGTTATGTGAATATATAACATGATATTTTACTTTTACGAGTATTGGAGAATACATTTTTGAACCAAAAAATGCAAACAGACTTGAGAATGGAGGAATCTACATAACATTGAGTTCTATATTTTCCTTGAATGTGATGTAAATTCGTTATATTTTTTTATTTGAGAATAAGATATGGATCTTTATGGAAAACTAGACCTAACGAACATTAAGCCTTGTAGACTGATATCTGTGGAATTTGTAGCATGAATGGGCAATGGAAAGAGGCAAGGAAATTTCCTGCAGGAACCAAAGGGGAAAATACCCAGTAAGAAGTCAAAGATAGTTGCAGGAGAATAATATTAATCATGATTTGATGAAGTGACTTATTCAGGGAATGGCAGAAAAATATTAATTCAGGGTAGGGATTTATGGAGAATTTATGTCCGCATGGCCATGAACGTTCTGGGTCGATAGCGTCACTTAGCTACTTATTATTCCACTAAAATGTAAAGTTAGAATTACATTATTTGCTTTTAAAATGTCAAGTCGCCCATAAGGTCGAAAATAATAATAGAAAATAAACCTCTATCACAAGTGTTAAATTTTAATTATCTAGGTTGTGAATTATCTTCTGGATATGGAAAAAGAAATTAGCAAAATTTCAAATGATATATGGCACCATTCATAGAACACCAAAACATAAAACAAGATTGAAGTTCAACAAAACAATGGCGCTACCGGTACTTTTATACGGTAGTGAGTCCTGGGTAACAAATAAGAGGAGTTAGAGTAGAATACAAAGTGCAGAAAGGACTTTCTAAGAAGGACCAATCGATGCAAAAAATTGGACCAATATAAGAAATGAAGAAATAAGAAATGTATTCAATAAATAATAGAATTCAACAACACCGCGTCGGCTCGAAACAGCATGTTCAGAGAGTGGAAGAAACAAGATTGCCCAAGATAGTATATCATTATAAACCAAATGGATTAAGGAATGTAGAAAGACCTAGGAAGATATGTAAGGAATCATTGTGAATTCGAAACAGGCGAATCGCCTAAACCTTTAAGTGAAGAAGAAGAAGAAGAAACCTTTATAGTCCGAGATCCGGCTGCAAGATTACTACGTTCATCGAGTATATGAACAAAATGATTTTTTTTTCATAAAATTGTGAATTACTGAATATATTTTTGCCGAGTTGCCTATTAAAATTCGGCCACCAGTTTGTTTAATCAATATATAATTTATTTATTTATTCGAAATAATTTGATTCACTTGTTATTAAAATAACTTATAATCCAGTTTGCAGAAATCGATGTATAGAGCTTGAAACGTTTTGGTTGCCATTGCACACTTGGCTGTAAATCTCCTTGCGGCTACAGCAGGCTCTAACACCAATAAGTAATAAAATGGCGATAAGTACGTATTTATTGTTTTATGTTGTTTCAAATAAAGTTCGGTTCATTTGAAATGCTGTGATTTGTTTCATATAATGTTTATTAACACTACTTTTTGGATATATATTTGTATATACATTGTACGTAGTGTACATAAAGGACAGTGGTTTTACTTCCCGCTGCGATGGAACAATATAAAACAATAAATACGTACTTATCGCCATTTTATTACTGATTGGTGTCACAGCCTGCTGCAGCCGCGAGTAGGTTTACGGCCAAGTGTGCAATGGCAACCAAAACTTTTCAAGCTCTATA